>CM048851.1:45921455-46453955 GCA_026545225.1 Cornus controversa
AATTATGGAGTTACATAGATACCCCCCGGTCTCAGTGCACGACCCCCAGTTGCTTTCTTGTAAATAACGATATGTACAGGACTACAGGGACATTTTGTCTCCAGACAGGCATAGCTACAAAATTACAAATGAGAGTGTTACAGTGTACCACATGCAACAGGCCTCGTTTTCACCAATTAATGTACGAAATACTATTACTATTACTATTACAATTTATTTTCTTCGTATTTATTCTATGAGAATAGACATTCAGCCTCAAAACAAGTTTTATGTGGTCCTACTGCATATCATGTCATGTCCTATGTGATGTATAAGGTTGCAGTAAATAAATTGAATAGACTAAACCTAAAACTATGTAGATTTGATTTGTTTGATTGAGAGTTTACTATTACTATTGCAATAATTTCCGACTTGTGAGTTCATTAAATATATATATATATATATATATGTATATATATTTTCTAAAACTCTTTTATTATATTAAATTTTAAAAATACAGTGCAAAAAAATCGGCACATATATCAAATGTGCACAATGCGCTCTTATTTTTAAATGAGTTATGTCGGCCTTTATTTTACAAAAATATCATAGAATCCTCTCTCTCTTTCTCACAATCGAGCTTTGTTGTTATACGTCTCTCTCTTTCTTCCTCTCAACAACTTTGTTGTTATTTGAAATTTTGTTTTTTAGTTTGAGTACAAACATCCTTAAAGAATTATTTGTATCCAAGATGACTTAATCTATAGACTCATGCACGGAGCCAAGAAGGGCCGAGTGGAGGCGAACACTCTCACTGAATTTTTTTTATTTGTATATTATCCATAATTTTATAATATTATATAAATACCCCTATTAAAATTTCAAAAAAACCCTAATATATAAGTATGCCCCACATGGTGTTGTTAAAGACCGCTCTCCCTTTAAGAGTTATTTGGTTCTGTCACTGTTTAGACCTAATGCTTGCTAGACATTAGAACTAAATTATTTATTCACTTGAGCCAACCCTATTTTGTTTGAATTATAGAGAATAAATTACTTTGATATTGGGATATATGAATGTTTACAATTGTTTTAGATATTTACGGAAGGAAAAATACTGTATATTTTAGTTTCATTTTATTATTTATTTATCTGAAATCAGAAATGTCACTGGTTAAAATAGTGCAACACCAGAAACAAAGTTGTTAAATAAAAAAGAGAGTCCTCAGTGATGAAAAGAAGACGATAAAGAAAATAATTGTGGGTTGAATTGTCCAAAATGTTATTTATTTTATTAGGCGTTTTTGTATGTTAAGTTGTTTCTTTTGGTTTGGGGTGTGTGGGAAGGCATCCACATGCATGTTTGTGTCTATGTAGTATGTATGTATGTGCTATGTTCTCTAAGGAATTACTAACTTCTCTGCATTTTCAGATCAGAATAAATTTTTTTGGTCATAATTGTTATGTTAGTTTGAGAAGTGAATATTCTTTTACTTAAAATATTTGAGTAATTAGATTGCACAGAGAAAGTTTAAGTAATTAGCTGTATATATATAAATTACATATTCTATTCCAGAGCAATTGATGAATAAAATACTAAGTAACATTTTTTTACGCTATTACAGTATTACCTAGTAAATTTTGGATATACGGAACAACTGAATTGATAGGGTCATTTTAATCTTTTAGTCATTTTAGTTCCAAATGGTCATTTCACTTGCACTGAATTTTTTAATATTATTTTTTTCTACTACCATAAGGTCATTTTAGTCTTTTTGAAATGAATAAATCCTTATTTGCACAATTTTAAGTACACGGGTATATGCACATTTTGTAGATCATTGGGGGAGTTTTTCGCACTTTGCAAATGTAATTTTCGATGATTCCAGTTGTAACTCGTAACCAACAATAAATATATTGGTTTTTTTTTAAATAAATTATAATTTTTTAAAATTTTTATAGAAATATATAAATGAAAATTCTGAGTTTCAATTGTAATTCTTAAGAAACTATAATCTTAGGTAAGTAATAAAGTATTTCATAAACTATACCTAAAAGAAGAATTAACATTGATTTTAAACTTAGAATACATAAGAAAATCCTTCTGAAATTTACATTGTCGGAAAATAAATTACATTTTGGACTATCAAAGAAGAAAATACAGTGAAAAAATCACCTCGAGCATATAAAAACAATTAAAAGAAAAAACAAAATAACCTAAGATATATATATATAGACTTGATTATATCTTATATATCAAGTCTATATATATATATATATGTAGACTTGACATCTGGAAGTCCATTATATCTTCCATCACCATAGGTTGAGAGAGTATCAACACTCAGCAGGTATAGAATAGCCCTAGCTCTTTAGTAGGTTAATTCCCGATCTAAGAGTGATGGCTTCAGCCAAGAAGGCAGATATAACATATCGGAGAAAACATGAGGCTACTCGAAATGCTACCAGCAAAAGTTTGTAGCAAGACATTATAAGAAATACTGTTATTGTTATAATTTTATTTTGAAGTCCATATGGAAATGTACAACAATTATAGTTAGTTAATCTAAATTTAATTATTTTTAACTCCATTCAGTGTGTGGATATAATAAGAGAATAAACAATAATTATCCAGTAAGTTTTTTTCTTTTTTTTTTTCTGACAAATAACACGATCAATCATTTTTTCCTATAAGAATATTAATAGTTAGGTTAGTTTGGTAAGAAAGAAATAGAAGGAAAAGAAAATAAAGGTGATGGAGGGGCCGTATGATTTTGTGTGTTTGGTATGAAATTTTTAATAGAAAGGAAAGAAAATGAAAGAATTTGGAGGGATAAATTAAGGATGAATAGTAACTTTTGTTATCCTTCCAAAAATGAAAAGAAATGAAAGGAAAGGGAAGGAAATGCTACATTTTTAAATGAAATTTTGTTAATACCAACTTTGTCCTTATTTTGATAAAAGCTAAAATTTGTTCTTTTAAATATAAAAGGATATAATAGTAAAAAATTTTAATTGTTTTCTTTCCTTTTCCTTTACTAATCAACCAAACACGATAAAAGTTTAACACTATCGTTTCATTTCCTTTATTATGTCAGAAGTAGAGTCATTTCACTGTAAAAAAAAAAATGCTCAAACAGATATAATTCTGACAAAAAAGAGAGTTTGTGATATAAAACACAAATTACACAAGATGTTAGTGTGTATATATATATAATTCTGAAATCACAGCTCCAAGCCAACCCAAAAACGAGAGAGAGAAGTTGCAGTCATCAGTCATCATTTGGTGACAGAGAAGAAGAAGAAGAATTGAAAATTCAATGAAAAAGCCACTTTATTGTTCTCTGCTTTATCAGACTGAGCTGTGCTGAGTCTGAGAGACTATCAGACTTGCCTCTCTACAAGCAACGCAGCGAAATGACGCAGTTGCTCTGTTTATGGGCTGTTTAAGACCCTCAATTGTAGCAGCAATAAAGATGCAACAATAAAGTCCAGTATTATTGGCAATGCTTTGGTGCTTATACAGTGAATTATGCATGAATATATGGATATATATGTACACACACAAGATTTTGTCTCATCGCCACAAGTTAACTAATGAAATTTAGTATTAAATCCATTTTAAACTTTTACATAACTTGATTGTAATGTTGATAAATATTATATATATATAGTATAAAAGCATTCAGTGTCAAAGCAAACAATATCTTGATTTCAAATATCACTAACCCTTTAATTTTTAATTCAAATGCATAATTTATAATTCAGAAACGTTAATTTGTGTGTGCAATTTAAGTATTTATATTCTTTAACGCTAACAACCCAACACAATTCTTGATTTTATTTATGGAGTTCAAAAGGTTAACGAAATATGAGAGTGAAAAATGGGAGGAAGTTTCGTTCAGTTGCTATGGTTAAGGAGGAAATGCAGAGAGAATAGAACACCGAGAACAGATAAAGTTGATTTCAGTATAGCTATATGTGAATTACTACTGTGTGAGAACAGGGTCATATATGTATATGTGTGTGTGTGTGTGTGTGTGTGTATATATATATAGTAATTAGTAAGTAAAGTATTCACGAGAGTGTCAGATGCTAAGAGGACAGAAACTGAGGTATCTATTTCTTTTTAAGGACACGTCGCTCCAGAAAGTACAAATGAGCGTTCCTCTTCTTTTCAAATAAATAAAGCGTTTTCTGAGTTTCTGATTGGAGGGTTATTCTGAAATTTCAAGCGGTTTCACTTTCTCTTGTTTCTTTTCACTTTTCTTGTTGAGAATTGAGAATCTGATTCCACAATTAGGTGGGTACATATATCTTCTCATAGCCTGATTATTCAAATGACTCTCCTTATTTATGACATGTAACTCTCAATTTATTACTACTACCTGTTTAAGTATTTTATATGACTTTATGTGTGTGTGTGTGTGTGTGTGTGTGTGTATATATATATATATATAATCTCTGCATCTCACAGCCGCAGCTTCTTGTCTTGTAATGCAGTTTTCCACGAGGTCATGACAGTATTTTTTGAAAAAGAAGATAAAAAAAGCATGAAATTCTCTGGTGTTTTGTTTTTATTAACTTTTTTTAACTTTTACCTAACAGCTTTTTCTACAATATGGAAAGGGACTACACTGTGAGCTGTGGCAACATTTTTAACCTAATGGGAAACCCCACCACCCCCAACTTGGTTTTCAAAATCTCACTGTTCTTCTTTTAAGTACCTTTGCGATATTATTACACTTTCTAGACTTCTAGTTTTCAATCCGTACCATTCTTCACACCACTATACCACATGGAGTTATATATATATATAAAGTTTGAACTTTTGATTACTGTAATTGTTTTCATCTCTGTATGACCACTTTTATGTGATTGTTGCAATAATTTCTCTTTCTACAAAGTAGTACTACAAAATTAAGAAAATGTTAAATTTTGAACTTTTCTTCTTTTCTTACCTTGTTTTAACAGCTCTTTTATGACTAACTTTTACACAATATGGAAAAATCCTAGATTGTGAGCTGTAAACAGTCCTTTTAACTCGAATCTCCAACTGGGTATTTCTCAATTTCACTCTTTTAAGCCCTTTTTTCTCTCTCTCTCTCTGTGTTCACTGCCATTGTTTCACATTGAGCAAATGGGTAGAGCAATTAGGTGGTTGAAGAGCTTGTTTGGGATAAAGAAAGACAGAGAACAAAAGCAGAACGCAAATTCCGGCGACGGGAAAGACAGGAAGCGGTGGAGTTGTGGCATCTCAGGAGGGAGGGACTCCAGCGGGTCGTGTCAGAATCCGGCGGCCACTGTTCCGCCGAACATAACGGCTGCCGAGGCGGCCTGGCTGACATCTTTGTACAATGAAACAGACAAGGAGCAGAACAAGCACGCAATTGCAGTGGCGGCCGCCACCGCAGCTGCCGCCGATGCGGCCGTTGCAGCCGCACAGGCGGCGGTGGCGGTTGTTAGACTCACTAGCCATGGCAGAGGCACCATGTTCGGCGGCGGCCGCGAAAGGTGGGCCGCCGTCAAGATCCAGACCGTCTTTCGTGGATATTTGGTAACCACATTAAAAACTTATGATGCAATTATGTCTCTGAAATTCATATGTTTTGTTGTTTTATTAGTAATGTTTTTTCTTTTTTTTGTGAAATACTACTAAATTGTTTTTGGGTTGTGTAAAGGCCAGAAAAGCACTGAAAGCTCTAAAAGGACTAGTGAAGCTACAAGCACTTGTTAGAGGCTATTTGGTGCGCAAACAAGCCACTGCAACACTTCATGGCATGGAAGCTTTAATAAGAGCACAGACCACAGTTCGAGCCCAACGAACCAGAGGGTTCATCACCAATGATGACAGGGCTCATACACAATTTAGAGCCCGAAGATCTATTGTAAGACCCAAATGTCAAAATCAAATGATTAAAAAGTTCGATTTTTTTAGTGGATTAATTACAATTTCTTACTTTGTTTTTGTTAATTTTGCAGGAGAAGTTTGATGATACAAGAAGTGAACACAGTGCATCAATACATAGCAGAAGGCTTTCGGCATCTTTGGAGAACGTCATAAATACCACTGAGGGCAGTCCGAAGATAGTGGAAGTGGACACCGGCAGGCCCAAATCAAGATCCCGGAGAACCAACACCTGGGTATCCGATTCCGGCGATGACCCGTTTGGCCAAACACTCTCCTCACCCCTCCCCTGTCGAATTCCGACCCGTTTATCCATACCCGATCACCGGAATTTCCAAGACACCGATTGGGGCCTAACGGGCGACGAATGCCGGTTCTCTACGGCCCAAAGCACCCCTCGGTTTGTCAATTCCGGTGGGTCGAATGCTCCGGTGACGCCAGCCAAGAGCGTTTGTGTTGATAGTTATTTCCGGCAATACACAAATTATCCAAATTACATGGCGAGTACACAATCATTCAAGGCAAAATTGAGGTCCCAAAGTGCTCCAAAGACAAGGCCTGAAGCTGGACCTAAGAAGAAGCTTTCACTCAATGAAATGATGGAGTCCAGGAACAGTCTAAGTGGGGTTAAAATGCAAAGGTCATGTTCACAAGTTCAAGAAGTGGTTAATTTCAAGAATGCTGTTATGGGCAAGCTTGAAAGGTCTTCAGAGTTTGTTAGAGAGCCAGAGAAGAGAGTATTACATTCAGAGGAAAGGGTGAGAGAGATGCTATAGCTAAAAATGCCTTTTGAATGGTGTGACCAGGAAAGGAAAGGCGAGGATGACTGCAAAGAAAGAAAAAAAAAAAAAAAAGAGTGACTAGAGAGTTACAGTGAAGATGTTATTAGAATGTTTGTGACCAAAAATGTTGGGTGTTTAGCTATAAGATGAACTTTCTAATCAGTGATATGTATAATCATAAGTTACAGTGGTTTGGGCTAATCATTCTATTGCTTGGTTTTGCTGACTTTCAATGAATGTTTCAATATCTCCCAGTTATCTCATTATCTAAACTAACTTGTAATATTATTTAATAGAAAATGATTATTTACCATATAAACCTTTACCATTACAACAACAGCTGGTTTTACTTTTTGACCTCTCTATTAAAATTTTTTTACTATGTCATCGGATGACTCAAAAAAAATCACTTTCGAAAACAGGGAATCACAATATTATTCTGTGGAAAGATATCTGTACCAATCGATCAAATGGTCCAGTGGTAATTTTGTTCTCTTGCTCTTTTTGAATTTGTCTGATTTTGTGGGCTATGGCTGGCTGCAGGTGGGTGGTAGGTTGTATTTTGTAATTAACACTTTTGTTTCTAATTTATTTTTTCGGTTGTGTTTTGTCTGGTTAAGATGAATACATTGACTTTCTTGCAAATTTGGATGGTGATGCCCATCAGGTACAATCCTTGGGGGACCCCTTTCTGTTTGAATTAATCAAGCAAGAATGGACATATTATAGCCACAGAGTGAGAAGAGAGAGAGCGCTCTGGACATGCCCTAAGTTACCAAAACCGGCCTGTGTGAGGGTGAAAATTGCATGTGTATTATGAAGTGTTTTAAGAGAGAGCTACATATATGGATTCATAATAGGCAATATATATATATATATATATCTTAAAGCCGGAGGGCCTCAAGAATAATTGGGCCAGATCCAGTTTAGAACACAAACGAACAGATTCTCTGGAAGAGCCAGCAGATTTTGGACCTTGGGCCCTATCCTATATAGGATGGAATATATCATGATTTGTTGAGGAAATTGCATTCACAAACTTGTGGTATGAAGGGTAACGTTTGCCTTGGGAGGGAGTAGATAT
Source organism: Cornus controversa (assembly GCA_026545225.1). NCBI lineage: Eukaryota > Viridiplantae > Streptophyta > Magnoliopsida > Cornales > Cornaceae > Cornus > Cornus controversa. The sequence goes on from CM048851.1 coordinate 45,929,209, forward strand.
TGGGTGAGTCGGGTATACCATGTCATTTGTATACCAAGCCAATTAAAATACATCATTCAACTTGGTTGAGAGTAGTTGTTATATGTAAGTGGGACCCATTCATTGAACATTTCATTGAATGATGTATTTTAATTGGCTTGGTATACAAATGACATGGTATATCCGACTCACCCAATATCTACTAGCAGTGTCCTGTAACGAATGTATAAGTGTGTGTGCGGATACACACACACTAATCACCAAAATTATCATTAAGACGGGCTTTTACAAAGATTGATGGAAGAGAGAGTTACAATTTGATCCACTCAGACCCATCGATGTAGCTAAGTGAAATAAAAGGCTTGGCTTCCTCATCCGTGAGCTCTCTTGACCATGACACTCTTCCTGCAAAGCTAGCACCTGGTCCTGTGCACTTGTATTGCCCATAGAACACAGTCCTGACATTGACCCCCCAGAGAGAGAGAGACGGACAGATTAAATTATATAATGCTAACATGCATATATGTATCAACCAGGCTAAGATTACTTGAGTAATATATATGGCACACTTATACTAGCGTGGCCTAATCTAAATATGACCATGCAACCCATCGTGTAGTGGGTGGTTAGGGTTTTTTAATACACCTTTGAGGTGCATTACACGTAGATAAAGGACAACAGACATGACATTAGTGTCCTACTGTATATAGGGACAAATGAATGATTCAAGGTCCTATGGGTGGCTATTTGGGTCATTTTATTAAATAATGCTTACCAATTAAGATATATATATATATACCTTGATAGTGGGCATTGGGTTGGACGGTGCCATCCCCATTGATCTAATTATCTATCTTCAAGGGCTATATATATAGGTTGGAGATCATGTAGCTGGTGTCATTGATCAAAATTATCTAATATAACAAGTATTGCCATTTGCCATAGCCCTTGAAGATAGATAATTAGGTCAATGGGATGGCACCGTCCAACCCAATAGGTTGGAGATCATGTAGCTGGTGTCATTGATCAAAATTATCTAATATGACAAGTATTGCCATTTGCCATAGCCCTTGAAGATAGATAATTAGATCAATGGGGATGGCACCGTCCAACCCAATGCCCACTATCAAGGTATTGTAATATATATATATATATATGTTGGCATGCATGCCCTGAGCTACTATTGTAAGTGGAATAGCCTTTTTTAGTGGGATGATTATATATTTGTGTTCACTTTGGTAAAATTTGATGTGCACGTATTAGGTATATGTTAGGGCTGAAAGAAAGAGAGAGAGAGAGAGACATACATTTCTCGATTAGGGTCTCCCCAATTATACCAGCCTTTAGGAATGATAATGTCGTCCATATATGTATAGGCGAAGACTACCCTTGAGAAGGGACCCCATGCCCTACCAAGGTACAGAGCTCCTGACCCCGTGACCTTACAGTTGACAAATGAGAAGCCTGTGTCTTCCAAGAGGCTGCTCCTGCCTTGTGCTGTAAGGGCACCTGTTAACCTTGCAATTGCATGCACATGGCATCCCTGCAGTACAACCCTATATATCATCAGGGTCACTCCATCAATCAATCACAAAGGATAAAAACTATGGTCAATTCAAGGGTTTTTATTAGATGATTCTATTCTTCTTGGAGTAACGCTATTTAAACCAAACACTAGACTCATTAAACAAAACAAAAGAAAAATTATTAAATAATGCATTCAATTGAGTCATATATGATATCATCTCATCATCGGCATCTTATTTTTATTTTAGGTTGACTTATTCAGTTTAGGTTTTTTTTTTTTTTTTTATAATTATTTTCAATTCACTAAAACCATCAAACTCTTGACTCTTTTCTCGTGTTAGTTCTATCTATTGAGACTTCACCTCCGTAAGTGATGGCTACCTATTTTATGAGAAAATCTTTCTTGTACCGGGAGTACTATATCATCGTTGTCATTAATCAATTATATATTGTCACATAAATAAAAATGTATCTTTTTTGGTAGATTCTATTACTACGTGTTAGAATTTAGTTAGTGAGTAATGTCATGTCAACGGTATTCAAGACGCATTAAGTTTTTATCCTATTTTTCTATGATGGTAACTTGGCCTGATTACAATATGAGGCAAGGAGGTTGCTACCTAAGAAGGCAGAACAAATACTTGCCAATAAGAAAAGGTTGGGAGAGGAAGAGGCCACTTTTTATCTATTCAAGTTTTTTATTGTTTGATGATCAGTTGGGGAAAGAAAATTAATAGTAGTAGAGAAATCAAACCTCAAACAGAGAGAGGCCATTGCCAAAGATGAAATCCACAGAGCCTTCAATGTAGCAGTCCTTGTAAAAATGCCTACCCAAATGATCATAGAGTGTGTCCTGTGCACCCAAGAACCTACAACCCAAGAAAGTTGCTGTATCTGCTGATATTCTAAATGCCACTGCTTGCTTTCCCATAGCTCCTGGTAGTGGAACTGGTGTTGTGTTCTGCACCATATATATTTTACTTGAACAATTAGAGTTCAGAGAGGACTTGATAATATTACAGAGATGGAGAGGACTATATATATATATATATATATATATTACCTTAAATGTGATGTTCTTGGCAATGAAATATGGGGCATTCACAGCAAAAGTTGCAGAAGCATAGGTCCCAATGGGCTGCCCTTTTGCCCCAATTGTCTGAGCTGTGTCTCCCCATTGAACAGTTGTTTTATTTGCCCCAGCTCCTTCTATAGTTATGAATGATTTTAATGGAGGGATATTCACTTTCTCCCTGGAAAATTCATAGTTTCTGAATCAAATCCATTCCTCATGCTTTCAGAAATAAATAAATAAATTTCACATCTACCACTTTTAGTAATTCCAAGCCAATAGACAACTCCCTATTAAATGCAAAGAGTTTGAATGAAATGGAGAACCGATTAGACAGACTTAACCGAAAGTTATGTGGGATCTAGTTGAGTGTGTTCAAAGAAGAAAGCTTTCGGCTCTCTATTTCGTTCAAATTATTGTTCTGAGTATCATTACTCTTTTAAATTTTAAATCAGAAACTAAAAAAAGACGCAGCAACAAAAAAGACTGGACATGTATTAGAGAATACGTACTCGTAAACTCCTGCATGAACCTTGATCACTACTCTCACAAGATTAACGAAAGGAAGAGAATCAATAGCATCTTGAATGGATGTGAAATCTCCGGCGGCTGGATTCTTATCAACGGTGAGAGTATAAGAAGGGAAGAGCTTGTTCTTTGCAGTGGAGAAGAGAGAGTGTTTGAGTCTACCAACAAACCTGACCCACCTCATGAACTGTTGTTCTGAGAATTGGGTTTGTGTCATATTTGCTGTTAGTTGCTTCCCTGAAGAGGTCTTGGGTCTGATACCCTTGGTGTGACATAGTGTATGGCTTGCATTTAGAAGAACAATAAGAACGACAATGTAAAAATATTTGTGTCTAAAACTGGACATGTAGTATTAGAGAATGACACAGAATTACAATGAGAGAGGAGAGAGAAAGTTATAGAAGAATATTGGTTTGGACTTTTGAAGTGCAATAGAAACTGGCTTATGCAATGATCTATATATTAGTAACTAGTTACATCTTTTAGGTAAAAAGTGATTTTGTTTAGAGAATCATGACATGGACTGAGGTGTCACGGGTGCTTCCACTGACATCAATGTAGTGTGTGTGTGTGTGTGTGTGAGAGAGAGAGAGAGAGAGAGAGAGAGAATGGGGGATCACACAGGCAAACAATCTAGGCCACAGGACATCCCAGAAGGCGCTTTTTTTTCTAATTTTTTTTGCTATTTTTTGTTGTTGTTGGTAGTGCCCGTGAGTGTCTTCTTGTTGGTGTGCGAAGGTGGAACATATTCGTGAAAGATGAGAGTTGTGTTTCTGTACCATATAATTAGTATCTTACATTTCAAGGTCGTCTAATAAGTGAACCCAAGGATATATAATTACACTTCCATTATTTCTGATTGCTCAATCAAATGGCCTACAAAAGAGTTTATTTGCTTGGCTATTCCCATCGGAGACAATGAGTATTATGTGTGGGACACCAGACGAGATTGGTTCTATCCTGATACCACTTGTTATGGAAAATTTGTTATTTGATCTAAAAGTTTAAGTTGTGGGTGTTATTGTCTTCCTGCTCATATAAGCTCAAGACTCTCTTCTCCCCTGTCTAATCTGAGGGCAAAACTTTCGTAATACTTGCCATACATTTGATGACTTTCTTTTCTTCTTCTTTTTATTTATTATTATTTAGTGTTTTCTGACTTATCAGTTATCACTATCTGTTATTTCTATAGCACCAATTAGGGGTGTTTAAAAATTCATCTAAACCCGAAAATTAAATCGGACTAGACAGTTCGGTCTGATTTTTTTACGATTTGATTTGGTCATGGTTCCAAAATTTGGAACTGTGAATTAACGGTTCTGTTCCAATTTCTTATCCTTCAGAACTGGACCGAACCGTTTATATATACATATATATAATATTAAAAATTTATAATAACATAGATTTAAGTAATTTAGGAAATCAACTATCTGTTTACATATATATTTATAATATTACAAATTTTCTAATCTGGGCAATTCTTTCTACTATTTCTCATTCCTCTCCGTGAATACATTTAAATAATTTTGGAAATCAACTCTCAGTTTACTAGCTCATTGATCATTTCTCCCTGAAAGTTCTTGGTGTAATGATTTTGTGTGCATTGTTCCCTTGAATACATCAAACAGTTTTCAAGTGAACAAAGTCCATTCTGGACCATGAGTTGTGTGCATTGTGCTTTTAGTAACAGCTTGACACAAAATAACAGGTTGAAAGGTGAACCGCATAATTGAATCGGTTTCGGTTTTTCACGATTTGATTCAATTCGATTTCACTTGTTACAACGGTTTGATTTTAAGTTACATCAACCAAAAACCAAAAGCAAAAGAGAAGAAAATGAACATGTGTTTCGACAAATACAACAAACATTTGGCAACGCTGGGACTACAACTAATAAGTTTAAATGAAATCATTTTATTGTTAAACATACATAAATAAGTCCGTGTAGCAGATCTCATTGTTCAAATCCGATCTTGAAGTTAGCCATTTAACAAAGTGCCCAATCATGAAAAGCCATATAAGCTTGAATAATAGAAAAAAGATTTGAAAGTTCTGGAAGATACGTTTTATATTCATTAATGCTTAATTTCTTCAATATTTTTAAAAATTTCAAAACTATATCTGCTGCGCCATATTTATGTTTGATGGGTTTAGACCTAGAAAGCACGGACACTTCGTACAGGGGTGTCATGCCCGTGTCGGACACTCCTCGAACACGTGTCAGACACTCCTTAGAAGTGTCTTGGAATTTTTTTTTAGGACACGGCGGGGACAAGGTAAGGACACGCTGGGGACACGGCAAGGACACATGGGGGACACGGCGGGGTAACTTTTGTAATTTTTAAAAGTGTAAAAAAACCCCTGAACTTTTCCAAAGTTACAAAAAAACCTCTTTGAACTATTTTTTTGAGCATTTCAACCCCTCATCTTCTAAAAGTTGACATCTTGACCCCTTAAAATAAATATAATGACATATATACCATTTATATGACTATTATGCCCTTTTCTATATAAATATAGTATTTTCTAAAATAAAAAATTTTAAAAATAAAAAATAGTTAAATAAAATTCCTAAATAGTAAATTTAGAAACAAAAAAAATAAAATATCCAATAGAACTTTATTTAACATAAAGTCATGCTAGTTTATTTGTTATTTTGTATTTAAATTTATTTGTTTGTTATTAGAAAAATGAGTAATATGCAAGATTCTAGTAGTGGGTTTGAATATAATGAACATCCTTTTTTAAAATACATTAATTGCTCGATAATAAATTGAAGTATTTGTGTAATTTATTATTTTTTATTGTTAGATTTATGGTATTGTGAATATTGGTTAACTTGTTGAATATATATTAATATATTATTTCATAGCCGTATCCCCGCCGTGTTGTGTCCTGTTTTTTTGAAATTTGTCGTGTCGCCGCGTCCGTGTCGTACTTGTGTCCCTTGTCCATGCTTCTTAGGTTTCGACTTTTGAACTAAAAATCACATTTTCTATATAGTTTAAAATATGTTAAAAGCTGAGATGTCAATACAATCATTACATATATTTTCTTTTAACATGTTTGCCTCAGTAAAACTCATCACGTCATAATTCCTGATATTAATTTTTTTTTTTGTTAAGAAACATCCATTTATTGTTAGAGATCACCAAATTAGTGGGGACATATAGGGGTGGCAAATTGGGTATCAACCCGCCAACCCGCCCATATCCGCCCAGTTAAAAATGGATATGGGTGACTTATTTTCTTATACGGGTCATAAACGGGTTGGATAAATATAAACCAATAAATTAGCGGGTTAGATGGGTTGAATATGGGTTGAATATGGGTACCCATATTCAACCCATCTTCCACCCATAAAACAAAATGTGAATTAAAGTTTCTCTCTTCTATCCAACCTCTCTCTCTCTTTGATCTCACTTCTCTCTCTCTCTTCCCTTTCTCTCTCTTCGATCCCACCTCTCTCTCTCCTCCCTTTCTCTCTCTTCGATCCCACCTCTCTCTCTCCTCCCTTTCTCTCTCTTCGATCCCACCTCTCTCTCTCTTCCCCTTTCTTTCTCTATACTTGGACAATATTTTTTTAAAAAAATATATATATTTTAGTAAGAATTCAATTTTTTTTAAAATAATATTTTTCCTTTTTAGTAATTATTGTTGGATTTTACCATTGTAATTTCTTAATTAAAAATAAAAAGAATATATAATTTAGACACAAACTTTATAGTGCAACAACAATTTTCATTGGAGCATTGTCTATATATATTCATCATTCTTTAGATTTTTTTTATTAATTCCAAAAAAAAAAAATGACTTATCGAAAGGTCACATATTTTATTTTCTCAACAGTATTTTTATTTTTATTAATTAGTTCCAAAAGACTCAGACTCATCCAAAAGTCACATTCTCTCCCCTTATGCACAGAGTTCATTTTGTATTAAAAAATAAGAATAATTGAATTTTCAAAAGTCACATTTCTCTATCTACAGAGTCCATTTTTGTGTTTGAGTACTTTTCTCAATGTTTTAATTTTAATTATATTTCATGTGTTTCTGTGATTTGGTAGGTCATTTTTAAAATTGCCCAATTATGAAGATATAATTGAGTTAGTGTTGAAGACCTTTTTCAATTGAAATACTTATTATAATTATTTGTTTATGTTTTGGTGTTTTTTAAAGAAAATTTATGCCGACTAAGTTACTCGAAACTCTATACTCTTTTTTCTCTTTTGCTATAGATTCATAAATGTAATTAAACACTAGATTGCAATGAAATTCTTATATTCTTTTACGCAATCAGCTCTTGGATAAAAAAAATAAAAAAAAATTGCTAACACCCAAAAATAAACAAACCATATAAATAATATCAGTATGATTAGCAAATTATAGTTTTTTTGTTTAGTTATAGACCTTGTGCATTCCATTTTTGTGTTTGACGCCTACCTATTGTCGTGTCTAGTCGGGTCAAATATGGGTTAGCGGGTTGACCCGACCCATGTTCAACCCGCCCATATTTGACCCGCAACAAACGGGTTGAATATGGGTCACAACCCATATTCAACCCGCCCATATTTGACCCGGCCCAAACCCGCCCAACCCGCCCAATTTGCCACCCCTAGGGACATATATGCATGTCTGTATCAACACATATACAAACATACATCTATGTATTACCATAAGTAATTACATATACACGTATAAGAAAATTGATATTTGAATTAATAATTTAGACCTAAAAAATAAGCCGAAGACTTGTTTGATGTTTGATATGTTTCAAGTGAAACTCATGATTTTCACTTAAACATATCTAAAAGTTCTTTAACTAATGTTTTAGACCTGAATTATCGGTTAGAGTTCGAGGTATAAATGTGCATGTGTAACATTGGCATAAAAATAAATCAAAAGATTCAACTTCCCAAGAAATTCAAGGAATCAAAGTAGTTATTTTATTTGTACTCGAATTTTCACAAAATTATATATATATATATATATCTTGGTGTTGGAACTTGAAAGGGTAAGAGCAGTAGTTTAATTGAGGCAACTAGACAAAGGGGGCAATTTTAAGGAATTTTTGATAATTGAGAGAGTTCTAGAGTAGGAAGTCCATAAATAAGGCCTGAAAATTATGGGTGCAAGTAACATCACAACTTTATAGGTTGGTTTTGGTCTTTTGTGAGTCGAGCATCCTGGCATCTAACAACAAACGCAAGGGCCATTTATCTATCTATATATGCCTAAGCAGGGTTAGTATTACAATCAACTGAAAAAATAATGATACAACTTCTAAAGAAAATTTATATGCAAACATTTAATATACATATCTTCTTGAATTATTTGGCAATATCTTCCTTGAAAAAAATTTCATGCCAAAAAAGCCCATTACTATAAAGAATCAAAGGTTGATAATCCACTCAATCAGGTAAACGATACTGAGAAAATGACAACCTCCATAGAATAAGGGTTTGTCTATGGAATCAATTACATCATTTTGCCACTACAGTACAAAACACTCTCTCTCTCTCTCTCTAGTTTTCTCAGATGGGAATGGGATCTCGAAGCTTATCTTGCTAACTCAACCCCACCTACTTCAGAGAACGCCCTCAACAACCATTCCAATCACTAAGAAGTTTTCTCAAAACCAAAAATCGAGTTCAATGTTTAAAAGAACCATCACCTTCATAGCCATAGCCACCTCACTCTTCTTCATCTTGTTTTCAAACCCTCCAAAATCTTCCTATCACTCCCTATACATATCAAGTTCTCTGTCAGACAATGCCTCAATATCACACCACCTTTACACCCTCACTCGTCGACCTCATGTTGCGGGCTCACAAGCCAACGCCGATGCTGCCTCCTACGTTCTATCCACTCTCACTTCCTGCAACATCCGATCGCACATCGTCTCCTATGATGTGCTCCTAACTTATCCGATTTCACGTTCCTTGACACTGACACCCTCCCCTCAAGAGGCACCAACAACATTAAATCTCAGCCAGGAGATCTATGACGGTGATCCATATGCTGATGTGGCTAACGAAGTCCTACCCACGTTCCACGCATACGGAAAGTCAGGTACTGTATCTGGACCCGTGGTTTATGTGAATTATGGGCGAGTAGAAGATTATGCGACATTAAAAGAGATGGAAGTCAACGTGTCTGGTACTGTTGTATTGGCAAGGTATGGACAGATATACAGAGGGGACATTGTAGAAAATGCTTACGAGGCAGGTGCTGTAGGGGTAGTAGTGTATACAGATAGAAAGGACTATGGTGGTGGTGGAGGTGACGCAAAATGGTTTCCATATGACAAGTGGATGCCACCAAGTGGAGTCCAGGTAGGATCGGTGTATGGTGGGGCGGGTGATCCAACCACACCTGGTTGGCCAAGTACCGGTGCATGTGAGAGGATATCAGATGATGAGGTGGAGAGGCGAGAGGACATTCCTAAGATACCTTCATTGCCTGTATCGGCAGCAAATGGGGAAGCAATCATAAGGTCCATTGGTGGATTAGTGGCAAATGATGATTGGCAGGGAGGTGCAGATGTCCCGGTTTACAGGGTTGGACCAGGGCCTGGAATTGTTAATCTTAGCTACAAGGTAAGTGTCAAAACTAGTATAAGTTTAGACAGCAAACTATGGTTCAGCATTAAGATCTAAGCACAAGCAGTTGAAGCAGCTCAGAACATCTGCCCATTGCAAATTGATGAATAGGTCTTTTTATGGTTCTTCTCAGGGAAAGCAAGTTGTAAACACAATCCAGAATGTTATTGGTGTTATTGAAGGAGCAGAAGAACCTGACAGGTAATTTCAAATAATTCAAAACAGTAATGCAGGTATTCTAAAATTCGTGGGGAGCTGTCATTGCATATGAAAGAATCAATTAGGGATTTCAGTATACCTACATTAAAAACTACACATCCGCAAAATTGCACAATAACTCATCTATGCAGAACATTAATCATTAAAGGAACTCACCTTGTAACAATTTAATCGCCGAGTTGCAACTATACATAGGTTTGTCATTCTGGGAAATCATCGGGATGCATGGACATTTGGAGCTGTTGATCCCAACAGTGGAACTGCAGCCCTGCTTGAGGTAATTATGGTCCCAGTGCATTCCCTTGTCAAATCCCTACTCAATCAAGGAAAAAAAGGAATAAAAGAAAAAGATCCCCATGTTTCTAAATAACAATTAGCCCTTTCCCTGATCTTTTATGTGGAATGGAGGTTGCGCAAAGGCTAGAGAAGCTGCAGAAAAGAGGGTGGAAACCTCGACGGACAATTGTATTATGCAGTTGGGATGCCGAGGAGTATGGTCTGGTATCTCTCTCTCTCACACACATGCACAACACACACAAACACACAAATTTGACCAAATTTAAGCAACCCACCTTTTCCAGATAGGATCGACAGAATGGGTTGAAGAGAACAGGGAAATACTAGCTTCAAGGGCTGTTGCTTACTTGAATGTAGACACTGCAGTATCTGGAGCAGGATTCTATGTCTCTGCAACTCCGCAGCTTGATGAACTACTTAAACAAGCTACTCAACAGGTATCTCCATATAATTACTAAGAATAATGGCACTAGCAAGTATAAGCAATATTTATAAGCAGAAGCAGTACTACTACAACAATGAAATACCGGATGTTCTGATGTCACTGTTCTTAGCCAAACCTATTGTGTAACGGCTACTGGAACAAATATATATAAAGAATAATGATAGAATTTATCGTGGATTCTGGATGTCAATTTATTTCATATTTTCTTTTTCTTGGTAAATATCTTTCACTCGTCTTAATCAAACTTAAAATTAATTTTTAAGGTTCAAGATCCAGATAAATCATCACAAACTATCTATCAATCCTGGGTTGGCTCCAGCAATTCTTCCATGGTACGCATTTCAAATTTGCTTCACTGCACCCCTCCAAGCAACTTCAATTAACACTATGAAAAAAAAAATAGATATACCAATTTACCTGAACTTTGTTATCAAAGATTGGAAGGTTAGGAGGTGGAGGATCAGATTTTGCAGCATTTGTACAACATGTCGGTGTTCCAGCAGCAGCTGATTTGTCTTTTGGAGGAGGTAACAAACACATTCTTTTTTGGACACATGTTATTTGGTAAAGCAAGCATAGGCTTATATATTCTGTTTATGACTGCATACCCGTATTTCATTATGTATTATGTATGATACTTTTCATTTCAAGTGTCATGTTTAAACTTTTATAAATTGAAGAATAGGGGGTGGGGGTGATTAAAGTGAGTTGTTCAATGGTGCATAGGCTACACATAGAGCACAAAAAAGAAATATTTCACACAGGTAGACCCTAAGCCAAAAAAAACCAAAAAGAGAACCTTGACAGAACAGGAAAAAGAAAAAAGGCGTCAACCGCTATATGATACATACTATGACAATAATACAAGGCCAAGAAGTAAATTTTTGTCATAAAAGTAAACGATAAATTAAGCCTTTACTAGGATAAGCACAACATCCTCTACCTTTTTCTCAATTAAAATGATTGCCAAATGCCTGTTTGTGTCGAAGCTTACTCTAATTACTATTATCTTTAATATTTATTTAACAGCTAGATGCATGATTGTCAAAAACACTTGAGCAAGCCTAGGTGATGACCCAACAAGTAGTCTTAGTCGTTACCCAATGTAGAAGTCATACAAGTTCTAACATGTTATATGATACATATTATATGTGGCACTCATGCTAAATCATGCATTAGTTGTACACACCCAAGAATATGCTATGAGAACCTAATTATAAGATAACTCAGTAAAAATTAGTCTCACAAATAAAGAGGAAGAAAAAAAACAGCAGCCATTTATCTAGAATCAAGAATGAAGGGGAAAAAGAACAAGTATAACATGGATATATAACCAATAAATCAAAATCTGCCAGAACAACTGCAAAATACAATTTGTAGCCCAAAAATGAACTCGTAAAACAACATTAATTCATGCCAAAAGACAACACTAGCAATGCTATTATTAGAAGATCCGCCATGAACACTAGAATACAGCAAATTGAGAGAGCGGGATTTGTAAGCTTTGTAATTAGGATTTCCGAACAAACATATTTTACTCACATTCTTTACTCATATTAAGTTTAGATTAGACAACACTAGCAATGCTATTATTAGAAGATCCGCCATGAACACTAGAATACAGCAAATTGAGAGAGTGGGATTTGTAAGCTTTGTAATTAGGATTTACGAACAAACATATTTTACTCACATTCTTTACTCATATTAAGTTTAGATTATATTTTAAGATTCTGTTTACTTATTTTACTAACTTGAAAATCTGAATCATAATCCTAATTATTTAAATGTCAAGGTCCGTCTATTACCAACTAAGCTTATGGCACATGCTTCAAACATTGAGAAAATGAAAGCATACACTACGGTGTAAACGTTTAGTTGCATTACTCTGAAACAATAACAAATCAAGCACCACAGGCCATATGTTATGGGCCCAACTCCACCTCAAACACCTAAGAAGTAAATTGTGTGAAGAACATAAATGCACAAGAACAACAATCCAACATAAATGCACAAGAACAACAATACCAAGGAGAATGTAGGTGCTTTATTAGGCAAGACTCTTTTACGAGGTCGGATACTTGGTAGCAACAGTCGCTCAACGACACCCAAACTTCAGAATATATGCCTTGGCCAGATGATGCCATCCTATAAATAGATAGCCATTTCGATCTATCTCCTTAGTAGGCAAGTCATGATGAAAACTTGTACCCAAATACAACATATTCCAGATATTTCCAAGTTCCAACAAAGCATCCACTACCCCCATACAAGACTAATTGACACATTATATATACTAGATAACTTCCAGTAGGGGTAAAAGAAAAACAGAAGGCTAGAGAACTATAAATAAAATTTCATACAAACAAACTTCTCTGTCCCATGACTTGTCCATGTAAGTGCCACTATATATGCATGGTTATGCACAATGAGCTACTAATAACTTAGCTCAATTAATAACCTTAGCCACAACCACCTGGGACCGGCAACATGGTCTGTTTTTTCCATTGTACTGTGTGTGGACTCTGGAGCCAAATTCATGTCCTTAAGGCAATCACATAACATGCCTACAATAAAAGATACAAGCTATACCTCCCACTTGTAGGGGCGTCAAGATTTCTCCCATCTAATCCACTTTATCAATTGTCATCATCATCATCATCCATGCCTTAATCCCATGTGAATGGGGTCGGCCAATGAATTCTATCTCTCCAATGTTTTTATTACATGTCATTTCCCCTACCATGTTTAACTTTTAAAGTCATTTCATCAATATTACAACTAAACGCCCTGTGTCCAAAGAACCTTTACTCTAGACTTAGTAGTGTCATAGTCCCAAAATACTGCTCTACCATGGAGTTGTGCTGTTCCCATGCATATGAGGTTGCACATGATCATTCCACGACCCTTGACTTTAACATGAATTTCAAACATGCTACCTTGCATTCTTGTCATTACATATGACCCTGGCCATGGTATTTTTCTAACAACATTATTGTCTCCACCTGAGGCATAACCCCTTGTATACCTCACCCAAAAATGTCAAGAAAAATTGTCTATAACTGCCAATAGGCTTCACCTTGTTCTCTCCCATGATCTTCTTGATCATGAATTCTAGTGTTCATGCGAAGTCTTCAATGGTGGTTTTCAACTTGCAAGGACTCACACAATGCCTCCTTAGTCCTTGCCAGCACTTTCCCCATTGCTATTATCCTTATCCGCATTCACGATTTCATTGGTATTACCCTGTGTCATGCCATCTTTACTTGCCTGCCAATGGCGGTAACTCCTCAAACTCCATACTCTAAAGGCTGTCTTACACATCAATCCATGTTGAACAAGAAGCAAGCATACCATAGCTTAGGTAGCATCAGCTAGAGGAAACTCAAGCTTTATCTACCATTCTCTATGAGGCTACAATCACACTTGCACCACTTAGGCGTAACATCCTTCATGCTGTATCCAAATATACAAGGCCCCATAAGAGTGTTAGAAGTTGTGGCCATTGCTTTCTTGCTCAACTTGATTGACTCCCCAGCTCCTGTCTCACTAATTCCGACTTGTGCAACCAATCATTACTTCCATCTGTCAACCCTTGACAAACACCTAACAAGTAGGATCCTACCCAGTACAAGCGCTCATGTTTTGGCATCTACTTAATCACTTGCCCACTCACACACAGCTCACGCCCAATAACCCACTGCCTTCTTGAACTTATGCTGGGCCTAAGTCAGGAGCCACCAGCCCAATTGCTACCACTCTTATCCCTCCCCTAGGGACAACCTACTATGGCATTACTTATCGCAGGTCTACAGCTTCCTTAATTGATCAATTCAATGTTTAGGGACAAAAGTAACCTAAGGCATTACGGGACCTGCCAACCCCTCCCAAAAGGATAAGTGGGCAACACATACAAAAGTACACAAGAACCTTGGAAAATGTAGGGACTTCCAAAACCAACATTCAGATGTAAGACGCTATAATTAATGGCAACCCTCACTACCATGACACCAAGCTCACGCTTCATACGTCAGAATATCGCACACCGCCTCCACAACTAAGCCTCAGCACCAAGAAACATTCCTACACCTATTGACCATGACCAATAAATCTTTAGAACATTAGAGTACCAGTAATCAGCTAACTTACCTGTAATAAATCAAGATTGCGTATTGTTGATATGGGGAACTTTCACTTACAACACTTTCATTAGCTTCAATGCTATATTCCAATTTGTTTAAGAAGGATTTTAACTATTACATTCTGGCTTAAAATCGAAGTCAACAAATTCTGCAGCCACTCAAACGTTAGATCCAGTTTGAAAAGTGGCATTTTGTTTACATATTTCAAAATTATTTACAGAACTTGTCAAATGCAGGTTACCCTGTCTACCACTCAATGTACGATGACTTTGTATGGATGGTGAAATTCGGTGACCCTATGTTTCATAGGCATGTAGCAGGTTCGTTTTATGGTTTTAACCTAATGACAGCATCTAAACAGATGAAGAAATCCATGAGAAAAAAACATGTGATGCCATATTTGGCCATTACTTGTGGATTTGGAAGATTACATCATGCTAAATATGAAGTACAAGGCATTTCAAACTGTTACTAAAAACAAAAGAACACTAGTTTACTTAATATCGATATCTTCTGTTTTTCTTGTGAAGCACGTTTACTAAATGAGTAGTTGCACATCTGATTCTATCATTTGACGAAGTCCGAGTTTTATAGATTGTTCGCAACAATTATTACTTTATTGTATGTTTATATGATTATTTATTGATGAAAACAGTGGCAAGTGTTTGGGGTTTAGTAGCTCTTCGGCTTGCTGATGAGGAATTTTTGCCCTTCAATTATCTCTCCTACGTCAATGAGCTCCAGGTATGTATAGAAATTGGGATACAATCACTAAACTCATATCCTAAATAGTGCATGCGAGTTCTATTTGGTGTTCAGTGGCAAAGTAAATGCAACATAATGCGTCAAAATCCTTGAAAACAGAAAAGCACAGAAGACTTAAAAGGTGATGTATCAGATAAAGGCATAAGCCTTATTCCATTGTTTAAGTCCATTGAAGAGCTCAAAAAAGCAGCCACCAAAATAAATAAACAGAGAAAGGTATTGCTCAAGTTTCTATTACTTTTAGATATCCATAAAGTTATATCTTGAGTTGTATCAAATGAAAAATGGATGACTTTCCAGGCAATAGAAGAAAATAAAGGTTGGGCATCGATGTGGAAAAAGAACCCTTGGAAAGTGAGGGAATTGAATGATAGACTAATGATGGCAGAGCGGGCATTCACAGACAAAGATGGACTCACTGGAAGGCCATGGTATAAGCATTTGGTATGTTTCCCACTAAACAACAAGTATTCCTCATTGAAGTAAATGCAATTATTCCTTTGTTTCTTTCTCATATATCTCTAAAAGATAAGATATAACTCGCCACTCCTATATATAGGTCTAAATAAATAACGCTCAGCACATTACTGCATTGATGTCTATGTGACTTTTCTTTTGTTACCTTCAGATCATATCCCCAACAAAGGTGAGACAGAACTTGCTAACTCTATATGAAAATTAATTAGACTAAACGAGTAACACGGCAGATTCTAGCCAGCAGATTATTACATTACGGTAGTTTTATATAAATGGACCATATCTAAATACTATTTTGCCTTTGTCTCAGATTTATGCACCATCAAAGCATAACGATTATGGATCTCAATCCTTCCCTGGAATATATGATGCCATAGAAAAGGCTAAGAATCTGGACACTGCAGAGTCCTGGCTTTCCGTACAACATGAAGTTTGGAGAGTATCTAGAGCTGTTGCGCATGTATCACTAGTCCTCAATGGTGAATTAACATGAATATGTGCAACAGAATCCTACATGTAGTTCATGCTTTTCATTTTAAAAGTTGAAGGAGTCAAATATTCTACATGTTTCTAAATTCTAGTCTTGTAGCTTTTTGCTGGAAACTTTTGCTTTAGATTATCATCAATATGTCCAAATTCCAACAATTAAATAGTAGCAAAAGAAAGTTGCAGGCACATTCTCCAGCATGGGCTGAATATATGACTCCCCTGGATTGAATTAAACATTATGAACCCTGATTAAAGATCACATATTCAATAACTTAAGAGTTCAACTATTAAAAGGAAATATTAATGTATACCATGTAAGGCTCATGAAATGAAAAGACTCGACAGATAAACCAAAGTTTGAGAAAGAAGATAGATGGGGTTGATTACATCTATTATAAGTTCAGCAAATAATACATAATCATGCAATAACAGCTTCTCATAGATTTATAACTTCTTTCTTTAGACAACAAAGTTCACAAGAAACTTAATATATATGACTTCTAAACCTATGGTCAAGTGTTCATGCATCGACCAACTATGAGGGGACAGAGGTTTTTCAAATGAAAGATTTTCTACCAACTCCACCTATTCCTAGCATAAGCATCTGTTGGGAAGCTCTCGGGATTAAAATTCCTTGTACTAGAGGGATCACCAAGCACTATGATATGAGTATATCATGGTCAGACAAACTATGAATTGGTCCCTTGGATGATTTCCACATTTGAATAATTTCTAAACATGTGAGATATAACTATTTAACAGATTCGACCATGTTACCAATCACTCCAATTGAAATTGCACGTACAAAAACATTGAGAATTATAATGGAAATAAAGCAAGTAAAATTTGACATTCAAACAATATGAAATCTTGTATTAGAAACCAACACAGGTTAGAAAGTAGAATTCATTATCTGGATTGGAATTTCCCCTTCTACTCTTACCGTATAATTTACAATTTTAACTAGCATTGACACTACATGTGTACAAATAAATCACTGGCATGCTTAGGTCTTTTACTTCCAAACCTTGATAGCAACATCTCTACCCCACTGGATATCAGAAGTCTCTGGTTCAATTTGAAAGAAGCCAAAGAAAGGATAGAGTCAGGGTGACAACCAGCAGAATCAGTGGTAGCAGCTGCAAGGACTGACTTTGTGGTCAATTTGTTTGATAGAGGTCGTCTCCTTGTCTCCTGTAAAACAGAAGAGGAACATCCAAATTTCAGTCCTACAAACTCCAATCCCATGGGGTCCAGCAAATTACAAGATTTTCAGCTGCCAGATAAAAAGATACATATGATAAAATTTCAGGGAAAAAGAAGAAAGAATGATTGTTTCAAAGCTCATATCAGAAAATCACTTAGTCAAAAGAAGAAAATGACTGTTTCAAAGCTCATATCAGAAATCACTTAGTCAACAGAACAAATTAAAGTTGATGGAATTCTACATAGGAAAGGAATTTCTTGTCAATTGTGCTTTGGAGTATTGAATCTAGTCCATGATTTGCTGGACTAATAACTTCTAGACTATATAAAGTCAAGATAAAAAACTAAGAGAGAGCATGGATTATGAGAAGACTCGTCTCTAGTTGTAGGATAGTGCATGGCAACCTACTTTTACATTAAAAATAAAAGGAGAAAAAAGAAAATCAACCACTGCAGCAAGTTTTTTTTTTTTTTTTGGGTAAGTAAGCTAGTATAAATAAACAAAAGAATTACAGATTTACAAGGGGTATACCACAGGACATAGTTCATTAGATAATGCTCAAGGCCACCAATCAAACAAAAGGCGAATATGCATCCAATTGTAACTCAACCAATCCCAACAAGGCCAAGGGGAGTTATCAAAAAATAGGGACAAGTTAATAGAAGATGCATAAACCAGTAAATCGGAGAGCATCAATAAACCACACAGGAGGAAATAAAAGAAACAACCCAGCAAAGGAGAGAAGCAGCAATCCTGAGATCTCCGGCCAGAGGACGCCACCTGAAGGAATTGATAAACACCATTAATTTGCCGGAGGATGAGGCAGATCCCACTAATGGAAAATCCATCTGTTGGACTGGGAGTATACCACTCTGCGCAGACCAATCAGTTTGCATCTCACCATAAAAAAATATATATTTCTAATGGATCCCATGTCCTTAAAGACATTAGCATAAAGCCTTCTGTTTCTCTCTCTCCAATAATAATAAACAAGAGAAGATAGGAGGAATCTGTTAATAAGGGAAGGGAGAGATTTACCTCTGAACTCAGAAGCTGCCTACTCAATCAGGTTATGAAAGTCCAGGATAGGCCATTGGGTATTAGATTTAGATAGGATAGAAGCCAAGATATTGGCTGTGAATGGGCAGTGAAAGTAGAGGTGGTTAACAGATTCAAGAGCATCCCTGCAAAAAACATAACTAGCTCTGGCAATAATGCCATAAGCTTGAAGCCTGTCCTGGGTCATAAGGCCTCCCTTGATAGCAGTCCAAAGCACACACTCTCTAGCTCCGCCCTACTTGGGACCGCACAACCTTTGATTTTCTCCCATTATCCAGTCTCCCACTCCAAAGGAATTTAATCAAAATCGTTGGGGAAAATAAAGACAAAGGCGCAAAACACTTACATGGCAGAAAGAACAGAGTTGATAAGTTGTAATATGCCTGCCATGGAAAGAAATTTAGAAGTCCAAGACTGGATATTGGCTGTGATTCTATCGATAAGAGGCTTGCAATCTCTGATCTTAAGGCTGGACGATATCATGGGAACCCCCAAATATCCAGCTGGGAGCTTTCCCTCAAGGAATCCAGTGGAAGAGATGAAATCATCTTTTTGATTCTCTGGAACTCCCGAGATAAAAATACAACCCTTATTACTGTTGATAACCAGGTCAAAGAGATTGGAAAATTTGTGGATGGCTCTCATAAGGGTTTGGACTGAAAAAAGATGACCTGCAGAGAACAGAAGGATGCAATCCACAAAAAGCAGGTTGGTAATATTCAGCTCCTTACACCTCCAGTGGAACTTAAACCCTCCATAGCAAGCACAAACAAGTAAGGAGGCAGGGGATCACCCTGTCTAATACCTCTACTGCTCCTAAAATACCCATTCAACTCACCATTAATGCTAACAGAGAAAGTGGGAGTAGAAATACACTGCAGCAAGTTCTCTGACCAAAAACTTATTATTAGGACACCAGGTCCACTTTCATGCAAAAACTCTTTGATTACAAACATCTATGCACCAGGCATGAAATAAAAAGAAACAAGGGTGAAAAAGAAAAGGAAAAAAAAGGAGTCTCTTGGCAAATTACCAAATGTACAGTTGAATATGCCAAATTATTTGACTCAATTTTACTCATTTATTTTGGCAGAAAGTTCAGATTGAAATACACACACTTCCCAAAGTAGTTTCCTCAGTTTTGGACTCTGCATTGTATCCTTCTAAATACAAAATGTCTTACCATCCCACCATACAGTAGAAAGAAAAAAAAAAAGAAATCATGCTTAAATTATTTGAAATACCTGCACAACTTGCAACCCAGAACTAGATTTTGTTTCATAGAAATCATCATTTCCAGCTCCTTTAATTGATGGCCCACAAAAACAGCAACTTCGGTCAGGTCTGCAGTACAGAAAAACCAGGGTTGACTACACAAAAGATTGATCATAAGAGAACCAAATGAAAAAGAAAGGGAGAACAAACCAAACCTGCAATGGTCCCAGCGACGTATCTTCGAGTCAGTACCCCCAGTCAACTGAAATTAGTTTCTCTGTCCTGTTCCTTATCTTCTCCTTCTCTTATATCTCGTCTCTCTCTCCTCTTCTCCGGCGAGTTCTTGAACTCGCTTGATTGCGATTTGGGAATAGTTATCGAGATTGTGGACCACAACGGCCTTGTATCCAGTATCCACCCAACAATAGCTAAAGCACCGTGTGGCTTGGCTTCCAATGTATCCAGCACCACCCGTCACCATTATGGTCTGCCCCGCGGACGTGATTCACTGACTGATCGGTAGCACAACGATACAAGTGTTATATGTGTGTGTACATATGTATGTATAAGGAACAATTGTTTTTGCATATATATTATAGAGATCTGAAATTCTGAATAGACGAGAATTGAATTGACAAACTGCAACTCGGATCAGTAAGGTATAAATATTAGGGGTGCACACGGTACGGTTCCTCACGGTTCTTGGCGGAACCGGAACCGGAACCGTTACCAACGGTTCCTGATTTTTGGAACCGGAACCGGAACCGTTAAGGGTTGGAACCGTGAGGAACCGTACCGCGGTTCTCGGTACTGTTCCGGTTCCGAACCGCGGTTCCTTAGGATTTTTTTTTTTTTTTTAATGAAGCTTGAAAATAATATATATATATTCATTAACTAAATGTGATACCTACAATCTAAAAATGGCACCCTATATATATATAATTATTATATTATATTATAGATATATATACATTACATATAATGTATATATATTATGTATAGTAATTATATTATAATATAATTATTATATATAATATATGATAATATAATTATTATACATAATATATATACATTATATATAATTATTATATGTAATATATATATATATATATATTATATATAGTTATTATATTATATATATATATATACATATATTTAATATAAAACGGTTCCGGTTCCGGTTCCGGTTCGAAGGAACCGTTACCCCCAACGGTTCCGGTACGGTTCTACTGGTCCTGGAACCGGAACCGGAACCGTTGGTAACGGTTCCTAATTTTAGGAACCGGAACCGGAACCGTAGCCACGGTTCGGTACGGTTCCGGTACGGTTCCCCTCGGTTCCGGTTCCGGTTCCGACGGTTCTTTGTGCACCCCTAATAAATATAGGCAAAATTGGACACCACACGATTCAAACACAATACTAAGCAGTTTTAAGCAAATTTGGATTTGAAATAAGTTGATACATTTAATAAAGGGATAATTACACTTACCTCCCTCCTAGTTTGGTTTTATAACACTTACCTCCCCTGTGTTTTGGAATATAACATTTACCCCCCTCTAGTTTGCACATTGATAACAAATACCCCATTTTGTCAATCAAACTAACGGTTATTGTTAATATCATCAAAATTTAATCTTAAAAGGACAATTATACCCCACTATGAGCCACCATTTTGAGCAGACCCACTTCGGACCTTCAACCATAGCAACATTACCTCCAGAAGAGTCACCACCCACCACCTGCACCATCAACAATCACCATTGAAACCATTGCCGAGAAGACCCAGCTCTAGCCAAACCACTAGCCACTACCATCCTAATGCCATCCCATTGCTGAGAAGACCCAGCTCCAGCCAAACCACTAACCGCTACTATCCCAATGTCAGAGCTGCCATTAAAATCGAGATCCGCTAACTTCAGTTGCAACATTTTTGAGGGTATAATTGTCCTTTTAAGATTAAATTTTGATGATATTAGTAATAACTGTTAGTTTGATTGACAAAAGGGTGTATTTGTTACCAATGTGCAAACTAGAGGGGGGTAAGGGTTATATTCCAAAACACAGGGGAGGTAAGTGTTATAAAATCAAACTAGAAGGGATGTAAGTGTAATTATCCCTTTAATAAATGAATCGACAAGAATACAACACGCAAAAATTGAGTTGGATTGAGTTTGAATTTAAGTTGTCTTACTCGTGAAACAATTACGACACGATTATAATACGATTACGACATGAGTTATTTATATATTATGATTTTATACAAACTTATATATATTGCAATTGTTTGTAATCTATTTGTTTATTTATAGGACTGATGTAGCCATAAAACGTAAGGATGAAATTGTTATGGTGTTTTCTCAGTTGTTGAATCATCTTAGTATGTTTTTGAGTTTATATATAGATACAAAATTTATAATATAATTTGATTTTATGATTTATTTATTGATATGTACTTTATTTTTTATATGATATTTAGAGAGATATTTAGGGGTAGAGAAACTCATATGATATAAGTTAAACGGATTAAAAGGGTTATTAAACAAGTCATGTCATTATAGGATATGTTTATTACACGGGTTGACACGAGTAACACGTTTAATAAACTGGCTGGGTTAGTGTTGAGGGTCTCTGACACGATTATTAAATGAGTCGAGTTAGGTTGAACTGTTTAGTAGAATACTTGTACATCGACACGACACGACACGAACACAACATGGGAACACGAATTGCCACCCCTAGATATAAGGGCATCCACTGTGGGTCGGCTAAAATGGTTCTTCAAATTTGAATTTTAACTAGCCACCTCAGTATTTTAGTCATAATCTTCAAATTTTGGCTCAACAACAACTTCGCCAGATTTCTGCCAACCAAAAATAATAAATTTTTTTAAAATTTAAATTTAAAATTATTAAATATTTTTTTTATTTATTTACTAACGGCTATATTTCTAACAGCTATATTCTTAACGGCTATATTCTTAATGGCTATATTTTTCATCTTATATAAACACTCATTTGCTCATTTATAAAATTATCACTACTTTCATTCTTCTAAAAGTTCATTTACCATCTTTTCAATTTCAAAATTGCAATGGCTTCGTCATCACGACCTTTGTTAGATTCTAATTTTTCACGTTCTTCGTCATCCTTCTCATCAATAGATCTTGACAAATTACTTGAAGATCATGTATCTACTTACAAAGAAATTCAGAGTTGTTGTACGCCGGAGATTATAGTCCAAGTATTTCAACTAGCTCAGAGGCGGCGATTTATTCATCATGACCGAGAAGGAAGCCACTGTCAGCTAATGAAAGACTACTTTGACGAGAATTACTTGTATACACCCGAGCAATTTCATAGACAATTTAGGATGCGCCAAAAACTATTTCTTCATATCCTGAATGATGTTCAAGCTTATGACGACTTCTTCATCCAAAAAGGGATGTGAGTGGCCATTTAGGGTTGTCTTCT
The DNA here is from genome assembly GCA_026545225.1 of Cornus controversa. Classification (NCBI taxonomy): domain Eukaryota; kingdom Viridiplantae; phylum Streptophyta; class Magnoliopsida; order Cornales; family Cornaceae; genus Cornus; species Cornus controversa. Next base: position 45,952,698 of record CM048851.1, read on the forward strand.
ATACAAAAGATGACAACTGCAATACGCATTCTCGTTTATGGTGAACCAGTCGATTCATTTGACGAGTATATTAAAATCGTTGAGACTACTGCAATAAGTTGTTTGAAGGCATTTTGTATTGCTGTTGTTGCTGTGTATGAGCAGCAGTACATGCGCGAACCAAACGAAACCGACATTGCACAACTGCTTCAAGAAGGGGAGGCTAGAAGATTCCCAAGTATGCTTGGTTCTATCGGTTGTATGCATTGGAAGTGGAAGAATTGCCCAGTGGTGTGTCATGGCACACACAAGGGCCGCACCCATAAGGCTAATTTAATATTGGATGTAGTAGCCTCAAAATATTTGTGAATTTGGCATTCATTTTTTAGAATCGCTGGTTCACACAATAATATAAATGTGTTGGATCATTCCTCCGTATTCAACCGTATTGTCAGTAGTAGAATGCCTCCGGTTAATTATGTGGTGAATGGGCATCAGTATAGCATGGAGTATTACTTGTCTGATGGTATATACCCAAAATGGGCAACTTTGATGCAGACCATCCCAAATCCAAGAACTCCAAAACAAAAAATGTTTGCAGAAAGATAAGAGGCATGTAGGAAAGATGTGGAGCGAGCATTTGGGGTCTTGCAAATCAAATTGGCAATACTGCAATGACCAGTTAAATATTGGGAGAAGATGGACTTGTGTCTCGTAATGAGAACGTGCATAATCCTTCACAACATGATCATTGAAGATGAGCGCCACGACAATATTGGACTTTGGCTGTCACCGGAAGAGAGTATTTCGAATCACACTCGAAAATTAGACCCTAATATTTTTGCGGCACACATCTACGCTCGCCAAACTCAGTACCACAACAGAGAGACAAATACACAATTGAGGAAGGATTTGATAGAACAGATGTGGAATCAGATTGGTGATTCATACGAAGATCTTTAAGTAATATTTTTTTATGTACTCCTATCTTTAAGTTATGTTTTTTTTTATGTACCCCTTTCTTTAAGTTTCATTATCATTTGATGTACTAGAATTTCAAGTTATGTTGTATTTTTATGCTTGTAAGATGTTATAAAATATTATGCAATAAAATTTTTATTCTGAAATTATTTTTCGCACAACACAATATCCATAATAGATTTAAAAGCAACATAACATAAGTTAAATGAATTACAATATCCATAATGGATTAAAAAATATATAATTTCAAACGATACAATATCCATAATGGATAAAAAAAAAATAACATAACTTAAAATGATACAATATCCATTATTGATTAAACAAATCCTATGAATTGCGCAAATTCTCATCTGATTCTGCACACATTCGCTCATATATCTGTTGTTGTTTTCGGATAAGTCATACTTTCTGTACTTCTGTTGGCATTAAATTTGGATCTTTTAACATCAACTCATCTTCTCGGATTTTTTCTTCGTGTAGTTTTCTCTCCCGTTGTCTTCTTTCTTCGTGTAGTTCTCTCTCCCATTGGTCTTTCCATCTATTTTACCTTTGTCTCCATAATAAGATTTGTTTAGGAGTCAAGTTTGGATGTTACTTGCTGGAAATTAACCTCGAATGATGAGTGTGAGGTCTTATATTCTGGCTGTTTCTTTTTTATTTCGGCTCTGCTTCGCCGCCTTGCGTCCTGTTGGTTGCTCTAATGGTTGAGATTCAGCAATACCAGGTGAATATTCATTCATGCCGAATTGTGGCGATCCTTCAGAAGGAATACCCTCGTACGCTGTATTACTTAATGGACTTAATGCGTTTGAGTGAGCAACAGGCTCGTTAATGTTGATTCCAGTACTCCTCTTTTTTGCGCAGGCAATTGTAGCTTTATTTTTTTCTTGATCGAGACAATATACATGCCATTTTGGAGAGTCTTTCAAAATGTTCCAACAAGTATGGAGTTTAAAGTCTTCATTCATAGTGGATTTGTATAGATCTTGAGCTGCTGTAATCTACTTTAAATAATTACACAATAATTAGAACCGAATTATTTAAAATAATTACTTATTAAATACGATCAAGTAAATAAATTAATTAAAATTATTAACTTACCATATCATGATTGTTGAAGTCACTGATCTAATTATTTTTAATTGTAAGCAAGCATTTAGACCATTTGTTAATTTTTCCTTGGATGGTGGACCAACGATTTGCCAAACCTCCATCGCCTCGGACAGTTGGAGCACCAAGTTGTACTTGAAATTCGACGATAATTTTTTGCCATAACGTCGATTTTGCTTGGTTTGCACCAATCACCGAATCACTGCTAACTTTCAGCCACGCATTGCACAGAGCCAAATCTTCTTCATCGGACCAATTAGGCATTCGAGAAACCAGTTGCTTTCGGGAATGTCTGACATTACTGGATTGAGGCAATACCGGTGAATAAAATGCAGCTGATTGATTAGATGGAAATTAAGAATCGCCACCATAATATTGATGAGAACCGTCAAATGATAAAAAAAATCATCATTTGATAAATGGTTGAAGTTGAAATTTAGTGGTGTTGGATCCATGAAAATGGATTTTGTAAAAATACAATTAACTAAGATTGAGAAAATAAAAATAATTTTAGACTTAGGAGAAGAAAATATGAATTTTTGGTTGTGAATGTTGTTAATGTAGGGGTGATGTATTTATAGAGATGAAAAAAGTAAAAATAAAAAATAAAATTACTATTTTAAAGCCAAAAGAGCCGTTTTAGGCACTATTTGGCTTTGCTAAAGAGTGTCTTAACGGCTCTTCGCCAGAGCTCAAATTAAAATAATAAAAAAAAATGAAACAAAAAAATGAATTTCGAACAGGGTTTGTTTAGACGTGCAACGGTCATATGACCGTTGTAGGACATGCGGCGCCCTAAGAGGGCGCCGCATATCTTTTTTTATTTATTAAAATCACTTATCGAAACGACGTCGTTTCGATAAGTGAAATTTTTTATAAAAAAATATGGACCTGCATTAAAGCATGCCCAAGTGAACAGGGTTGGCTAGGTGGTTCGCCCAATCCAGCAAACCACCTAGCCAACCAACGGCCTGACCCACATTTTTGACCAAGTCGTTGCTAGGCTACAAGGGCAATTGGATCGCTAGATTGAGCTCTAGCGATCCCATTGCTGATGCCCTAAATGTTGAAATAGGAATGTATTTATATGCGTGAGATGAAGTGAGGAGAGAGAGAGGCGATATATCAGAGAAGGGTTCTCTTATGTCTTCACTGCGGATTCATATCAGGATATAGGCCTTTCTCTCCACCTTTTCTTCCAACGATTTTGATTTTTTTTTTTACAATATTTGTTAAATAAATGTTTTTGACTAATTTATTTTCAATTAGTCCCTAATTAGCAATTAACTTTTAAATTTGATCACTATTTAACTTTTTTAACCTCGCTCCAAAACAAATATTTTGAATTTTGACTTAATGGAGAGAAGTGATCGCGCATATGATTGGCTTGCAGAATTTTCTTTCTTTTCTTTTCTTTTTCCATAATGTTCACAAACCAAATTAGAATTGGTTTTTTTGCCTCGATTAAGATATAAAATTAATGCTGGGGATTTATTTTTCTTTATCAGTCAAGATCACGAGGGTTTTCTTATAAAATTTCTCAATCAGTTTTTTTCTTCGATCATCTCTGGCCATTATCTGATGGTTATATAAATATGTCACATTATCATTTGTGTAACTATCCACTATGTTATAGTTACATACACAACTAAATTCAAACGAAAACGATGGCGTAGCATGTTCATAACCATGATATTTTGGAGAGAAAAACTGATAGAGAAGATCCAAATCCGTTTTCAATGTATTAAGGAGATGGATGAGATTTTCTATTTCCATTGACTATTTAAAAAAAAGAAAAGGTAAATATACAAACAAGAAAAGGAAATCGTCAGACTTAAATACAAGGAATCATGGAACTAATTGGATTATATTGCAGTTTTTTGTCATCAATTGATCCATTGACTACAAATTCAGACATACATTTCGGTATTTTTGGAAAATAAACGGCAATATATACGAAAATTAGCTGAGATTGAAGATCTTAATCCAATCGCGTAAGCCTGGGCAGGTTGGTCCTAACCAGTTCGATAGGATCAATTAAGCTGACTCAATCCTATGTCCAAATGATTCTGAGCACGCATTTGAGAAGCAATTATTTTTTCTTTTTCTTTTTCGTTTTTCTGGTTAAGTAATATCCATTTATTATTAGAGATCGCCAAATTAAAATATATCCATGAATGAAAATAAACAAAAAGGATGCAGTGGAATAGAGAAGCAAAAACTAAAATAGTTGGTCGAACCACTATTGGTTTCAGCTTTCAATACTAGTATGGTAACCTTTGCTAACACTTTCTTTTTAGTCCATTTAATAACCAAAGGGTGACTTCTACTTATTATTATTATTATTATTTCAAATCAAAAGGTTACAAAGTAAAGTGTATTCTTTTATAAATAATATTATCCTTAAACACACAAACATTTGATAATTGAGTATGTATGCTCTAGAGTAGGAGAAGAGCCTGGAAATTATGGGTGCAAGTAACATCACAGGCTACAGCTTTATAGATTGGTCCCCCATTCCCATATATCTCGTTCCGTTGTGAGTCAACCATCGGCATCTAACAACAAACGCAAGGGCCATATATCTATCTATAATTATATATGCCTAAGCAGGGTTAGCATTACAATCAACTGAAAAATAATGATACAACTTCTAAAGAAAATTTATATGCAAACATTTAATATACATATCTTCCTGAATTATTTGGCAATATCTTCCTTAAAGGTTTTATCATGCCAAAAAAGCCCTTTACGATAAAGAATCAAAGGTTGGAAATCCACTCAATCATAGATCCACAAACGTAAATCTAAAATGATACTCAGAAAATGACAACCTCCAATGAAAATGGAAATAACAAAAGCGCCAACATAATTAAGGGTCTGTTTATGGAATCAATTACATCATTTTGCCACTACAGTACAAAACACTCTCTCTCTAGTTTTCTCAGATGGGAATGGAATCTCGAAGCTTATCTTGCTAACTCAACCCCCACACCTACTTCAGAGAATGCCCTCAACAACCATTCCAATCAATCACAAGATTTCTCAAAACCCAAAAATCACTCGCAAGTTTTCTCAAAACCCAAAAATCAAGTTCAATGTTTAAAACAACCATCCCCTTCATAGCCATAGCCACAGCCACAACCACAGCCACCTCTCTCTTCTTCCTCTTTTTTTCGTCCACTCCAAAATCTTCCTATCACTCCCTATACATATCAAGTTCTCTCTCAGACAATGCCTCAATATCACACCACCTTTACACCCTCACTCGTCGACCTCACGTTGCTGGCTCACAAGCCAACGCCGATGCTGCCTCCTACGTTCTATCCACTCTCACTTCCTGCAACATCCGATCGCACATCGTCTCCTATGATGTGCTCCTAACTTATCCGGTTTCACGTTCCTTGACACTGACACCCTCCCCTCAAGAGGCACCAACAACATTAGATCTCAACCAGGAGATCTATGACGGTGATCCATATGCTGATGTGGCTAACGAAGTCCTACCCACGTTCCACGCATACGCAAAATCAGGTACTGTATCTGGACCCGTGGTTTATGTGAATTATGGGCGAGTAGAGGATTATGAGACATTAAAAGAGAGGGGAGTCAACGTGTCTGGTACTGTTGTATTGGCAAGGTATGGACAGATATACAGAGGGGACATTGTAGAAAATGCTTACGAGGCAGGTGCTGTAGGGGTAGTAGTGTATACAGATAGAAAGGACTATGGTGGTGGTGGAGGTGACGCAAAATGGTTTCCATATGACAAGTGGATGCCACCAAGTGGAGTCCAGGTAGGATCGGTGTATGGTGGGGCGGGTGATCCAACCACACCTGGTTGGCCAAGTACCGGTGCATGTGAGAGGATATCAGATGATGAGGTGGAAAGGCGAGAGGACATTCCTAAGATACCTTCATTGCCTGTATCGGCAGCAAATGGTGAAGCAATCATAAGGTCCATTGGTGGATTAGTGGCAAATGATGATTGGCAGGGAGGTGCAGATGTCCCGGTTTACAGGGTTGGACCAGGGCCTGGAATTGTTAATCTTAGCTACAAGGTAAGTGTCAAAACTAGTATCAGTCTAAACAGCAAACTGCATGTATCAATTTAACATTGGTTGCAGTGTGGTTCAGCCTTAAATCTAAGCAAAAGCAGTTGAAGTAGCTCAAAACATCTGCCCATTACAAATTAATGAATAGGTCTTTTATGGTTCTTCTCAGGGAAAGCAAGTTGTAAACACAATCCAGAATGTTATTGCTGTTATTGAAGGAGCAGAAGAACCTGACAGGTAATTTCAAATAACTCAAAGCAGTAATGCAGGTATTCTAAAATTCGTGGGGAGCTGTCATTGCATATGAAAGAATCAATTAGGGATTTCAGTATACCTACATTAAAAACTACACATCCGCAAAATTGCACAATAACTCATCTATGCAGAACATTAATCATTAAAGGAACTCACCTTATAACAATTTAATCGCTGAGTTGCAACTATATATAGGTTTGTCATTCTGGGAAATCATCGGGATGCATGGACATTTGGAGCCGTTGATCCCAACAGTGGAACTGCAGCCCTGCTTGAGGTAATTATGGTTCCCAGTGCATTCCCTTGTCAAAACCCTACCCAGTCGAGGGGAAAAAAAAAAGAACAAAAAGAAAAAAGAGTCCCATGTTTCTAAATAACAATTAGCCCTTTCCCTGATCTTTTATGTGGAATGGAGGTTGCACAAAGGCTAGAGAAGCTACAGAAAAGAGGGTGGAAACCTCGAAGGACAGTTGTCTTCTGCAATTGGGATGCTGAGGAGTATGGTCTGGTATCTCTCTCTCTCTCTCTCTCTCTCACACACACACACACACACAACACACAAATTTGACCAAATTCAAGCAACCTGCCCCAGATAGGATCGACAGAATGGGTTGAAGAAAACAGGGAAACACTATCTTCAAGGGTCATTGCTTACTTGAATGTAGACAGTGCAGTATATGGAGCAGGATTTTATGCCTCTGCAACTCCGCAGCTTGATGAATTAATCAAACAAGCTACTCAACAGGTAAGCATAAGCAATATTTGCAGTCACAAATAATTATCAGCAGTAGCAACAACTACCACGACAATAAATACCCGGTGTTTCTGATGTCACTGTTCTTAGCCAAACCTATTGAATAGTGGCTACTGGAACAAATATATATAAATAATAATGGCAGAATTTATAGAGGATTCTTGATGTCAATTTATTCCATCTATTTATTTCATCTTCTCACTCATCTTTTCTTTTTCTTGGAAAGTGACTTTTCACTCGTCTTAATCAAACTTATAATTAATTTTGAAGGTTCAAGATCCAGATAACTCATCACAAACTATCTATGAATCCTGGGTTGGCTCCAGCAATTCTTCTATGGTAGGCATTTCAAAGTTGCTTCACTGCATCCCCCCAAGCAACTTCAATTAACGCTACAAAGAAAAATTTAGTTATACCAATTTTCCTGAACTCTTTTATCAAAGATTGGAAGGCTGGGAGGCGGAGGATCAGATTATGCAGCATTTGTACAACATGTAGGTGTTCCAGCAGCTGATTTTTCTTTTGGAGAAGGTAACAAACACATTCTTTTTAGACACATTTTATCTAGTAAAGCAAACATACGCTTATATATATTATGTTTATGACTGCATACCCATATTTCTTTATGTATTATATATGATATTTTTCCTTGCAAATATGGTGTTTAAAATTTACAAATTCTCGGTAAAAAGCTTTTTAGGCTCAGCGCGCACACAGCCACAATAAGCATAAACTTTCTAAACTAAGGGAAAAAATTTAGAGTGACTTGTTCAATGGTGCATAGGCTAAACATAGAATACGAAAAAATTATGATTTCACATAGGTAGACTCTAAGCATAAACAAACCAAAAAGACAACCTTGAAAGAACTAGAAAACAAAAAAGGCGTCAACCAATATAGCTACAAGCAAGCTGAAATAAGATGATGATGGGGACGAACTATGAGAACAATACGAGGCCAAGTAGTTAAAAAACATTCAAATCTTGAAGATTGGTGGTGATATAAAACAAAATTGTAGAACTATTTCTAATTGCACCAAACAAGATGGCCGAAGCCAATGAGAGAGGGCTTTCTTTTAGTTACCAGAGCATTCTGACCAAATTTTGCACCTCAATTCTCAACCCATGAATTGATATTTGAGCCACTACCTGCAATTACTCTATGCATTGAATTACATGGTAAACAACTTCATCACCATAATATTAGTGATCTTTCACGTAATCTATTCTAGAATAGAGGCCAGTTTTTTATCACAAATAATAAATAAAAAAAAGTCAAATTTTCTCATAAAAGTAAATGATAAATTATGCCATTAATAGGATAAGCACAACACTCTCTCCTTTTTCTCAGTTAAAATGATTGCCAAATGCCTGTTTGTGTCTAAGATTTCTCTAATTACAATTACATTTATTCAACACCTAGATGCATGGTTGTCAAAACGCTTAAGTAAGCCTAGTGATGGCATTACCCAATGTACAAGTTCTAACATGTTATACATACTATATGTGGCACTCATGCTAAATCATGCACTAGCTGTACATACCCAAGAATATGCTGTGGACTGTGAGGCATAATTACAAGATAAGTCCTAGTAAAAGTTGTCCTACCAACAAATACACAGAGAAAGAAGGAAACAGGAGTCATTAATTTAGAATCAAGAACGACCGCGTGCGGAGGGGGAGGGAATAAACAAGTATTACATGGATATATAACCAATAAATCAAAATCTGCCAGAGCAACTGCAAAATAGAATTTGTAGCCCAAAAATGAACTCGTAAACAACATTAATTCATGCCAGAAGACAACACTAGCGATGCTATTAATAGAAGATCCACTGTGAACACTAGAATCCAGCAAATTGAGAGAGTGCAAGATTTTGTAAGATTTGTTATTAGAATTTCTCCAACAAAAATATCTGTCTCATATTCTTTACTCACATTAAGTTTAGATTATATTTTAATATTATGTTTACTTATTTTCTAACTCCAAAACATGCGTAGCTTATCGGAAGATCATAATCCTAATTACCTAAATGTCATGGTCCATCTATTACCAACTAAGCTTATGGCATATGCTTCAAACATTGAGAAAAAGAAAGCATAGACCAGTGTAAAGGCTCAGTTGCTTTACTCTGAAGCAATAATAAATCAAGTGACCATGCCACCATGGGTAACAGCCAAACAAAGTGCAGAATTCAAGCACCAGTGCCATATGCGATAGGCTAAACTCCACCTCAAACACCTAAGAACAAAAGTGCACAAAGGAACATAACTGCATAAGAACAAAAACACCAACAAGAATGTAGGCGCTTTATTAAGAAAGACTCATTTACAAGGTCACATACTTGTTAGCAACAGTCGCCTGACAAGACTCCTGAACTCAAGTATATGCCTTGGCCAAATGATGCCATCATATAAATATATAGCCATTTCATTCTATCTCCTCAGTAGGAAAGTCATGATGAAAACATGTACCAAATACAACATATTCCAGATATTTCCAACAAAGCATCCACTTGCCCAAATGATGCCATCAAATAAATATATAGCCATTTCATTCAACCTCCTTAGTAGGCAAGTCATGACGAAAACATGTACCCAAATACAACATATTCCAGATATTTCCAACAAATTATCCACTATACAAGACTTGATACATTATACCTCCTTAGTAGGCAAGTCATGATGAAAACATGTACCCAAATACGACATATTCCAGATATTTCCAACAAATTATCCACTATACAAGACTTGACACATTATAGTCCAAGATAAGTTCCGGTGGGGGTAAAAGAAAAACAAAAGGCTAGAGAATTATAACAAAATTTCATACAAACTTACTTTTCTGTCCCATGAATTGTCCATGTAAGTGCCACTTTATATGCATGGGATGCACAATTTGCCACTAAACAAGCTATGACTTAGCTCAACTCAATAACCTTAACCACAACCACCTGGAACTGGCACATTGGTCTGTTTTTGTTGTACTGTGTGGACTCTGGAGCCAAAATCATGTCCTTAAGGCAATCACATAACATACCTACAAATAAAAGATATAAGCTATATCTCCCACGTGTAAAGGCATCAAGAATTTTCCCGTCTAATCCACTTCATCAATATAACAACTAAATGTCCCATGTCCAGAAAACCTTTACTCCAGACTTCGCGGCATCATACTCCCAAAATACTGCTCTAGCATGGAGTTGTTCTGTTCCAATGCATATGAGGTTGCTAATGTCTTAGCCAATGATCATTCCATGACCTTTGACTTTAACATCAACTTCAACCGTGCTCTCTTGTCATGACAACAATAGTTTAGCCATGGTACTTTTCTAACAACACCCTTGTCTCCACCTGAGACATAGCCCCTCATGTCCCTCGCCTGAAACAAACGTCAGGAAAAAATGTGTATAAATGCCAATAGGCTTCACCTTGTTCTTTCCCATGATCTCCTTGTTCATGACTCCTAGTGCTCATGCCAAGTCTTCAATTGCAAGGTCTCGCACAATGACTCATTAGTCCTTGCCAGAGGTTTCCCCAGTGGCATTTTCCTTATCCACATTCAAGATTTCATTGGTGATACTCCATGTCATGCGACCTTTACTCCCCTGCCAATGGCAGTAACTCCTCAAACTCCATACTCTGAAGGCTCTGTCTTACACATCAATCTGTGTCGAACAAGAAGCAAGCAACCCATAGCTTAGGTAGCATCAGCTAGAGGAAAATCAAGCTTTATCTACCATTCCTTATGAGGCTACAATCACACTTCAACCACTTAGGCATAACATCCTCCATGCTCTATCCAAATAATTAAGGCCCCACAAGAGTGTTAGAAGTTGTGACCATTGCTTGTTCTACTTGATTGACTCCCCAGCTCCTGTCTCACTAATTCCGACTGGTGCAACCAATCATCACTTCCATCTGTCAACCCTTGACAAACACCTAACAAGTAGGATTCTACCCAGTACAAGTGCTCATAATTTGGCATCTACTCTAATGTTTGCCCACTCACTCAAACCCAAGAACCCACTGCCTACCTGAATTTATGCTTGGCCAAGTCAGGAGCCACCAGCCCAATAGCTACCACTCCTATCCCTCCCCTAGGGACAACCTACTATAGCATTAGCTGTTGCAGGTTGCAGGTCTACGGTTGCCCTAACTGATCAATTCAATGTTTAGGGACAAAAGTAACCCAAGGCCTTCTGGGAACTGTCAACCCCTCCCAAAAGGATAAGTGGGCAAAACACACACAAAAGTACACAAGAACCTCGGAAAATGTAGGGACTTCCAAAACCAACACTCAGATGCAAAATGCTAACTCAGCAATTTGTGTCCAGCTGTACCTGCTCAAACTACAGCTCCTACTCCGACTAGTGGAAGGTAGCATTTATACCCCTTCAAGAGAAGGGAGATACCCCATTCAACAAAGCAAACTTTGATAAAGTCAGAGGCTTTCTCTAGAAAGTATTTTTACAAAGGGAAACACCTATCATAAAGCAATTATTACCCTCCTGAAAAGGTACCCATGCCTCTCACTTTTCTTTTGATCCAAGCGGAAAGATTACTTTCCAGACCAACAACTCATGGAATGGGATTGGTGGCAACCCTCACTCACCATGACACCCAAGCTCACACTTCATACGTCAGTCACACACCACCTCCTCAACTAAGCCTGAGCACCAAGACACATTCCGACACCTAATGACCATGACCAATAAATCTTTAGAACATTAGAGAACTACTAACAATTGTTGTGCAACAGAAATATCTTCTATATAAATATTAGCCAGTACCAGTAATCAGCTAACTAACTTACAAGCATGTAATAAATCAAGATTGCTTATTCTTGATACAGGGAACTTTCACTTACAATGCTTTCATTAGCTTTAAAGCTATATTCCAAATTCTTTCATAAAGATTTCAACTATTACACTCTTGCATAAAATCAAAGTCACCAAATTATGCAACCACTAAAAGGTTAGATCCAGTTTGAAAAGTGGCATCTTGTTTGCATATTTCAAAGATTATTTACAGAACTTGTCAAATGCAGGTTACCCTGTCTACCACTCGATGTACGATGACTTTGTATGGATGACAAAATTCGGTGACCCTATGTTTCATAGGCATGTAGCAGGTTTGTTTTATTGTTTTAACCTAATGATAACATCTAAAACAGTTGAACATCTCCATGACAAAAAAGGGATCTGATGCCTTATTTGGTCATTACTTGTGGATTTGGAAGATTACATCATGCTAAGATATGAAGTTCAAGGCATTTTATACTGTTACTTACAAACTAAAGAACACTGGTATACTACTTCTGTTTTTCTTGTGAAGCATGTTTGCTAAAATGAGTAGTTCCACATCTGATTTTATCGTTTGACGAAGTCCGAGTTTTATAAATTGTTCACAACAAATATTACTTTATCATATGAATATATGATTATTTATTAATGAAAACAGTGGCAAGCGTTTGGGGTTTAGTAGCTCTTCGGCTTGCAGATGAAGAATTTTTGCCTTTCAATTATCTCTCCTACGTCAACGAGCTCCAGGTATGTCTATGGAAACTGGTATAGAATCCCAAAACTCACATCCTAAAAAGTGCGTGTGAGTTCTATTTGGTGTTCAATGGTAAAGAAAATGCAACATAATGCATTAAAATCCTTGAAAACAGAGAAGTGCAGAAGACTTGAAAGGTGGTGTATCAGATAAAGGCATATGCCTTATTCCCTTGTTTAAGTCCATTGAAGAGCTCAAAAAAGCAGCCAAAAAAATAAATAAGCAGATAAAGGTATTGCTCAATTTTCTATTATTTTCGGATATCCATAAAGTTATATCTTGAGTTGTATCAAATGAAAAAAGTATAACTTTCCAGGCGATAGAAGAAAATAAAGGTTGGGCATCGATGTGGAAAAATAACCCTTGCAAAGTGAGGGAATTGAATGATAGACTAATGATGGCAGAGCGGGCATTCACAGACAGAGATGGACTCACTGGAAGGCCATGGTATAAGCATTTGGTATGTTCCTCACTAAACAACAAGTGATTCCACATTGAAGTAAATGCAACTATTCCTTTGTTTCTTTCTCATACATCTCTAAAAAAGGTAAGGCATAACTTGCCACTACTATATATAGGTCTAAATAAATAACGCTCAGCAAATTACCTCATTGATGTCTATGTGACTTTTCTTTTGTTACCTTCAGATCATATTCCCAATAAAGGTGAGACAAACCTTGCTACCTCTATATGAAAATTAATAACACAAGAAACCCAACAAATATTATTACATTAGGGTAGTTTTATATATAAATGGACCATATCTAACTATCATGTTGCCTGTGTCTCAGATTTATGCACCATCAAAGCACAACGATTATGGATCTACATCCTTCCCTGGAATAGATGATGCCATAGAAAAGGCTAAGAATCTGGACACCGCAGAGTCCTGGCTTTCCGTACAACATGAAATTTGGAGAGTATCTAGAGCTGTCGCACATGTATCACTAGTCCTCAATGGTGAATTAACATGAATATCTGTGACAAAATCCTACATGTAGTTCATGCTTTTCATTTAAAAAGTTGAAGGAGTCAAACATTCTACATGTTTCTAAATTCTAATCTTACTGCTTTTTGCTGGAAACTTTTGCTTTAGATCATCACTATGTCCAAATTCCAACAATTAAATAGTGGCAAAAGAAAGTTGCAGGCACATTCTCCAGCATAGGCTGATTATATGACTACCCTGGATTGAATTAAACATTTAGAACCCTGACTAAAGATCACATATCAATAACTTAAGAGTACAATCGGATTGAAAAAATAACACTCTTAAAGGGAAATATTAATGTATACCATGTAAGGCTCATGATAACTGAAAAGACTTGAATGATCAGCCAAATTTTGAGAAAGGTGGTAGATGGGATTGATTACACCTATTATAAGTTCAGCAAATCATACATAATCATGCAATAACAACTTCTCGTAGATTTATAACCTCTTTCTTTAGACATCAAAATCCGCAACAAACTTAATATATATGACTGCTAAACATATGGTCAAGTGTTCATGCATTGGCCAACTATGAGGGGACGGATTTTTCAAATGAAAGATTTTCTACCAACTCCACCCATTCCTAGCATAAGCATCTGTTTGAAAGCTCTCAGGATTGAAATTTCTTGTAGTAGAGGGATCACCAAGCACCATGATATGAGTATATCATGGTCAGACAAACTATGACTTGGTCCCTTGGACGATTTCCACATTTGAATAATTTTTAAATATGTGAGATATGACTATATAACAGATTCAACCATGTTACCAGAGGCATCACCCCAATTGAAATTGCACGTGCAAATGCAAAAACAATGAGAACTCATAATGGAAATAAAGCAAGTAAAATTTGACATTCAAACAATATGAAATCTTATTTATCCCAGTATGCTTACCATACAAATCAGGCACGGTGATGTATTAGAAACTATGACAGTGGTTAGAAAGTAGAATTCATTATCTGGATGGGAATTTCCCCTTTTACTCTTACTGTATAATTTACAGTGTTAACTAGCATTGACACTACATATGTACAATAAATCACTGGCATGCTTAGGTTTTTACTTCCAAACCTTGATAGCACCATCTCTACCACTGGATATCAGAAGTGTCTGGTTCAATTTGACAGAAGCCAAAGAAAGGATAGAGTCACGGTGACAACCAGCAGAATCTGTGGCAGCGGCTGCAAGGACTGACTTTGTGGTCAACTTGTTTGATAGAGGTCGTCTCCTTGTCTCCTGTTAAACAAAAGAGGAACATTCAAATTTCAGTCCTACAAACTCCAATCCCATGGAGTCCAGCAAATCACAAGATTTTCAGTTGCCAGATAAAAAGATACATATGATAAAATTTCAGGTAAAAAGAAGAAAGAATGATTGTTTCAAAGCTCATATCAGGAAATCAATTAGTCAAAAGAACAAAATGACTGTTTCAAAGCTCGTATCAGAAATCACTTTGTCGAAAGAACAAATTGGAATTGATGGAATTCTACATAGAAAAGGAATTTCTTGTCAATTGTGCTTTGGAGTAATGAATCTAGTCCATGATTTGCTGGACTAATAATTTATAGAATATAGAAAGTCAAGAAAAAAAAAACTAAGAGAGAACATGGATTATGAGAAGACTCGTCTCTAGTTGCAGTATAGTGCATGACAACCTACTTTTACATTAAAAATAAAAAGAGAGAGAAGAAAATCTACCACTGCAGCAAGTTCTCTGACCAAAAACTTATAATTAGGACACCAGGTCCAATTTATACAAAAGCTCTTTGATTACAAACATCCATGCACCAGGCATGAAATAAAAAGAAGCAAGGGTGGAAAAGAAAAGGAAAAAAAGGCAGTCTCTTGGCAAATTACCAAAAGTATAGTTGAATATGCCAAAATTATTTGACTCGATTTTACTCATTTATTTTGGCAGAAAGCTCAAATTGAAATACACCACCTTCCCAAAGTAGTTCCTCAGTTTTGGACTCTGCATTGTAACCTTCTAAATACAAAATGTTTTACCATCCCATCAACAGCAGAAAGAAAAAAAATGAAGAAATCATGCTTAAATTATTTGAAATACCTGCACGACTTGCACACCAAAACTAGATTTTGTTTCATAGAAATCATCATTTCCAACTCCTTTAACGGATGGCCCACAAATACAGTAACTTCGGTCAGGTCTGCAGTACAGAAAAACCAGGGTTGATTAGACAAAAGAATGATTATAAGAGAACCAAATGAGAAGAAAGGGAGAACAAACCAAAACCTGCAATGGTCCCAGCGACGTATCTTCAAGTCAGTACCCCCAGTCAACAGATCTCCCCCCGGTAAGGGGAGCAATGATCGGATACCAGAGAGACGGGAAGGAGGTTCATTCAGCTCATCAACTCTGTACTTAGGATTGACATTCTGTCTTGGATCTGGTTTAGAATTTGCCTTTCTGGATGATCTGGCCAATGCCCAAGGCAGGTCAGAGGATTCAGCATCACTATCATTATTAGCCACCCTAAAAACCTGCAAACAATAGAAAACAATGCAAGAATGAATCATCCAGGTAGAAATCTGTACAAACTAATTAAAGACTATTAATAACACAAACACCACGCCTTAAATATTTGGAATCAGTAACTTGAGTTTATTTCATAAATTACTTAACAACATCATCATCACTGGCTCACACAGACAAGAAGTGTTCTGAGTTTATCAATTATTAATCATTTGTCTCTTCCATATTTAAGTATCTCTAGAGTCAACAATTTCATACATTATTTTTAAAATCAATAATCCAGCTTGTTGCTAAACACAGCAACATAGCAACAAGCAGGCATGGTCATCATTGGACATTACTGTGCATTTCCAGGACATATCAGATGGCTCTACCCCATTTTATCACCTTATGGGATTATGAGATTTCTAGTTTATCAAATATCATCAATATTGACTTTCTATGAACAATAACCAAAAACATCCATGAACCTGGTGGCAGCTCCCATTTTCTGCATTCCAAAGAGAAACTTCATTACAACCCGCTGCAACATAAACAAGGGGCCTTGCTGTAGTGGAAACAGAGTTATTCTGAGGAGGAACAAAAAGACACATTTTTTCTATAGGGCATACAATAGAGTACTGCCATGAGTTGACAGGTACAAGGAATCTTAGATCCCAAAGAGTAAGCACACCCCTTGAAGAACCAGAAACAAACCAATTCCCACAAGGGCCAGTTACCATAGAAGACACGTAGCCCTCCTCTGGAGTTACTTTTGAATTCCATGAATTTGAATTTGTTCTAATATCCCAGAGATGGATCCCACAATTTTTGGTGCTGTACATAATCATCTGATTGGCAGAACCATCCTCAGAGTAGTTCAGAAGGGTGAGTATTGCACCTTCTCCAACACTTTTCTTTTTGACATCAGCAATGCCCGAATACTTCTCAACAACATTCCCAAGTCCTCTGGAAATGTAATCAACAGAGAACATATGTATCATGCCATCACAGGCTCCAATGATGACTTGAGCAGAGCCCTGGAGCGTCTCAATGCACAGTGCTCGGCTTCCCTCTAGAGAATAAGTTAGCCTTGACCTAAATGAGATATCCTTCTCCAGCTTTCTGGAATCCCACACCTTAACAGTGGAATCATCAGACGCACTCACAAAAAAGCTATGGTCTGTGGAAATGGCAATGTCATTAACAGCTGAACGGTGCTCCTGGAGGTGTGCGACCAACACCCCACGCGGCCTCCACCCTGAATCAAGAATCGATGCTCGTCCAAAAGATGGCAACCCCGCTGCATCAGTTGGAGTTGAGGCATCTTCTGCTGTAATAGAACTTTTTGTTGTGTTTGACAATCCTAGGTCTAGAAACTTGTTGTTAATATATGCTGTTTGATCAGCTTCCCTGCCTTCTGCTTCATGCACCACCCTGTGAAACTGTTTAGAACCACTACTAATGTTGAATGAGCCTGACACAAGCTTAGGCGCTGGGACTGAACTAGCCATGCTTAAGGATTTATTTTCGGGATCCATCCAAGGCATTGATGATGAACCAAATCCAAGAGAGTTCAAATGAGATGGAGAATCAGATGCAGCAGGAGCATTTGCCACTGCTCGTTTATCCATGCTAAAGTAGTACAAAGGTATGCCTTCAGATGATTTATCATAAATGAAGCTGTTCACACCACTGGCCTGTGGACACATCAATCCAGAGAACTGTAACTTTTCTGAGCCTAGAGGATCACGAATGTCAAATGTGCTAGAAGCATTGCGCATAAAGGTTCCCATGGCACTCATCTTAGCATCCCCATCATCACGCTTAGCCAGATCCAGCTGTTGCATTGAATCACCAACAGGTTTGTGACCCTGAAGATCATGTTGCTTGTCAGACCAGCCTTTCATCGGATTCAACTCCCCAGCTCCACTATGGTACAAGTCCAAAGGTTGACGTTGTTTAGACTGTGCTGATGAATTGTACCATATCTTCCTCTGTCTCTCTAACATATCTGAACTCCTGGCAATTTCTAAGACTTCCTGTCTCGAGACTGGAGGCTTTAGACATGAAAAAAGAGCCTTTTCTGAAGCTAGAGATGCAGGTTGTCTGCGGAGAAAAGGGCGTATACCTGGGACTAGGAACACATAAGAATCTACTGCACCTAAGCTCTCACTACTGGCTGCAATAAAATTGACAACTGACCTCCTTACCCACTGACTGGGATAACATAACAACAGAAAAGCACGCTCTATCATTTCAAGAAGTATCCTCTTCCGCAAAAAACCACTTTTGCACAGAATTGCCAAGCAATCCAATGCATTTACAATTACAGCCTCTGAAGCATCACTTAAAGCTTGTTCAATGTATGGTAAAAGATATTCCTCGACACTTCTTTGCCCCACAAAGAAGCAGACATAAACAATCTGCCCATAAAATACTGCCCTTAATTGCTCATCTCGATCATTTAGAAAAGCAGGGAGGATGGGCAATAAGAAGTCATTACTCTGTCTTTGGCCAAAAAACCAGCATAGGTTGCCAATATCCTGCAAGAGTGCCCTCCTGATATTTGGAGTTTGCTTTGGGCCCATTACAAGTTCTTGAATGACCTCAGCTATGGACTTCCTCAATTGTGCAAGCTGTGCATCATCGTTTACTCTCTGTAGCCGTCCAGATGTCTCAGTGGATGAGGCAGATGACTTCTGGTGCGAGCTTAATTCATTGAGAACCCCTGCCTCACTCAAGCTTATTGAGTGAATTAGAAACCCATAAGCAGTTAACGCCAGTTTAGATATATTGCTGGCATAACATATCCTCACACTTTCTTCTGGATCATCAGGAAGCATGGAAAGCATGGGAATAATATACTCTGGAAAAATTTTCGCATCACTGGGAGGAAAATCTCGGACTAAAGGTAGAATGTCACACAATGTTTCCAAGGCCGCACAACGTACAATAGCTGCTGGATCAGAAAGCATAGCAACAACATATGGAAGTACACGCTGCAATCGATCTTCATCATCAATATACAAGGAACAAGACTTCAGCAAAAGTACAGCCCCCCTCCTCATATGAGGTAACTTGACATTGCGTATGCAGGAACAGAGCAATGAAGCAATCAGAACCATGCCTTCACAGCTCATAGTATCCTGGGGTGATGGTAAGAAAGGCATTCCAAAAGTGTCCGACTGATTGTCATAGTCTGACATCAAAGAATTTAATTCATTCAACGTAATCCTTTTCATAAAGGGATGGTGATTTCTCTTGAATGCATTGGAGATAGTTTGAAGTAGCTCGCCAGGAGATTGCATGCCACATTGTTTGCGCTTTTGAGAATATGCAGAATTGGCTACATCCTCCAGCATCGGCTTCACACGAGAATAGCGACTACTTCGTTTTACATCCCTGAGTAGATTACTGATATCACCAAGAAGTTCAAGCCGATCATGAATTAAACCCTTCTCTGTTTCTTCACTCTTTCTTGGTGAGCCCTTTGCCGAATTCAATCTTTTCTTTGTATCCACGTCAAGTGACGAGTGACCACCGAAGGCATTTGAAGGTGTGCCTGGTGCAATACCTGCCTCCTCATTTGACCTATTGCTCATCATTTGTTTAAGTATCTCCTGGAAAAGAGTCTGGCACATTAAAACCTACAGCAGAAAAATAGGACAGCAAATTGTTAATGTACGAGTCAAGCTAACCAAGTCTTAAAAGATTAAAATATAAAAGTTCTTTACCCTTGTATCGGAATCAAGGGGATTCAAGCAGGAATAATAATTGTGCAGAAATGGCGAGAAGTAACTCGGAAACACAATGCCAGCATAGCTCTGCAGGTAGTTTTCAGCAGAACATCGTGACCCTGGATCCAACTGAATCATATGAAGAATCATCCTACGGATTCCTGAATCTGGAATCTGCACTCATAAGGCATATTATTCAATAATGTAATCAATAAGCGTGAATAAGAGTCGAGGACAAAAACTGAAATACTACTTAACGAAAAATTCTAGGAGAAATATCACATCAACATAATCAATCTTTTAACGTCAACCTGCTCTGAGAATTGATAACTAAGTTACCAGTATAGAGTGATTTCAAATTTTCAATCAAGTCAAAGGTAGTTTTAAAACAAGGGTAGACCAAAAAAACATAAGGCTAAGGCAAAAAGGAATACATTATAGCATGAGAGAGAGTACCTTCTCAAGATGTTGGCTAGGATCATACTGAACTCTACGATAAGCAAGTAGCTGAGACAGTTCAAACAGTGGCTGACCCTCAAGGAAAAGCTCCGCAATTACACACCTAAAGCAGTGACCAGATGAGTGCAGACAACTAGATGTATTTAAGTATTGGGAAGCATGATATTATTCGACAACAAAAATCATAATATACAAACACACACACACACTCATATATTATGTGTGTTAATAATGTCACTGGAGAAAGTAAAATGAATTCCTCCGGAAACCAAACCTCACACGATGCATCAATGACTTATTCATGTTTATTCCAAAATACTAAACAAAAATCCAGCGAGATGTAAAACACTATATCTCACAACTATGCATCTCATCAATAAAGGAATATGGATTGAGCTGGATGAGAGTTTTGGCAGTGGATAGTAACAATAATTGTATCCCAAAACACTTGTTTCGGTTAAACATTAGTCAATTTAATGGGCAGTGTCTAGATAACTCAGATGATTTTCCAATGGAGAATTGATGGAATGGAATGAAATGGAACGTCATCCAATTTTTGTGATATATTAATTCCACGGAAGTCATTGTAGTATAGTGTTTAGTATTCCCACCTGTCATGAGGGCACTCGGTTTCAATCCTGGCCAATGGCAATTATTATGTGTTTGAACACTGCCTATGTCGTGCATGGTGTGTTATATTGTTATCCTTACACATGATTTCCCAAACTCAGAAAAAGGAAGAAGGATGCATTAGGTAGCTAATAATCAATGCAAATCCTTTGTTAGGCCCAAGGAATCAGCCACGTCATTTATTGGATAAATTATTGGGCAACTAAGAAATAACGTGTTCATAATTTGAGCTTATCAAACTAAACTAAAGATGTTGAGAAAGATGTGGTAAAAAAAAAGAAGGTGGGGCAGAGATAAGATTAGAAATGAATACATTTTTGGAACAGTTACAGTAGCACTCATTTGGAGATAAAATACGAGAAAAATGAATAAAAAGGTTTGATCATGCGCAGCAAAAACCACCAAGACACCAACTGCATGTGGTCAGCATTGAGGATAATGCTAGGGAAGGGAAAGAGTAAAATGAACATAGTCGAGCTGATACGAAAATATATCATAGTGTGCCTTAGAGTAGAATGGCGAAATAGGAGTTGTGTAGCCAATCCCAAATAGTTGGGACAAGGCTTTTTTGTTGTTGTTATTGACTTCCATGGAACCATTGGAAGCAGTGGTGATACTGGATTTGGTAGAGGCTAGGGTGTAACTTAGGCGGGCTAACTCGAGCATAATGTAGACAATTTTTTATGTAGTTAAGTTGGGCTTGAGTTGAAATTTTCAACCTGAACTTAATTAGGGTTGGGCTCAGTGTTTTTATATTTTTATATATTTAGGTTCAGTTTTTGGTCTTTTATGCATCAGAGTAACTAAACCCGACACCAAACCGAACTCAACCCTATTTCCAGCTTAATTTTTCTAACTTAAGTTCAAAATTTTTGAGCATGGGTTGAGCTCAGGTTCTCCAAGCTTGGGTTGAAGACCAGGTTAGGATGTACTTGAGTTAAAGGTTTTATACTTTGGATTGAGCCTGAATTAACCCCTCAACCCAACTGAGTTACACCCTTAGTAGAGACAAAAACATAAACATGGCAGTGCCAGTATATTGGTGGTGGAAGGAGTGATGAAAATGTGATGATGTCAAATAGGTGGTAGTCTAGTGGTGGTGGCCAAAATATTGTTGTTCAACTTCTTCTTTTTTCCGTAAGTATATATTGCAATTTTATTTGTAATAAGCATTTAATAATTTAATCAAAAGTGTCAGCCAGGCTGCACTAAAGATTTTTACTTACTGTTATAATTCAAGAGAAATTTCCTATTTTGGTGTTCATATTAATACATTAATCAAGACACCAGTAATTTGGGATCTCAACATCTCAGCTGACATCAACAATCGTAAATAAAAATTTCCCTTTTTGGATAAGGATTCTAATGTCAAAAGATGCTCACCCTACAGCGAAGATGTCCATAGATGGTCTTAAAGGTGCATCTTGTGCAACTTGCATCTCACCTCCATGCTCATAGAATCTCTGAAAATTGACAAGCAACTTACCTATTATTTTTAATAATCATGATACTAGGAAAAAGAAAAGTGTAATAAATGTTGTCCACTGATGAAAAAGATAAGTATATGCAAGTTGAGTAAATGAGATTTTCTGTTATTATAATCATTTAAATCTTTATTAAATGAAATACAATAAAAGTTCAAACAAATCCACATAGCAGACAATAGATATTGTCCAAAAAATCATTTATTATTTATAAAAGGCAACAAGTATAAATGTCTGACATATGTGCAGCATGGACTCATCTGGTTAGACCAAGTCCTAAACACTAATGCAATTGTGGTGGTTTGAACTTATTGTATGTTGGTATTGGTTCACAATTAGCATAAAAATTCATCAAAATTTAGCTCAACTTAATGGTAAAAAATTTGAATTTATATTATTTATATGTTTTAGGGGTAGAATGCTTTGGGAAATGAAAGACAGAAAATTTTATCAAAACCAAACAGTTTCAACTCAAATTTAACATTTCATTTAATAATTAAACCATAACAACAATTAAGAATCTGCAATCCAAAAATTTTAAGAAGACAAAAATGGAACCAAACCTCAGGTGCAAGATAACAACGCCTTCTTCCTCCAGTGTCAAAGAAAAATGAGAAATCAGATGGATCATCATGGGGAATATAAGTGGGTTTGAAGGATGCAAAATCCGCAAGGTAAAGCCAATTCCAAGAAGTGACAAGCACATTCTCACACTTAATATCACCTGCAACATTTCATGCAATTCTTTTTCACAAAAACCAACATGGTACTGCACAATGATGACAAAACTAACGCCCTAAATCAGTAAACTCACCATGACAAACTCCATTCTCATGGCTCTGTTTCACCGCATAAAGCAACTGCACGCCCAACAGAAGATAAAATGCTAAGTCCAACTATACCAACTGAAAATCTAATATTCACACATGCACGTGTGTGCACACACACACACGTATTAATGTGCACGGGCGCAAACACGGAGAGAGAGAGAGGACCTGAAAAGCCAACCATTTTTTTTCAACAAGACTGAGGAAAGGCCGGGTACTCAACCGATCATGAAGATTATTGAAGAAGTATTGCCTCAAGAGATAAGCTGCTTTATCTGTTTCAAGCCAGAACTGAAAAGATATACACTATGTGAGATTTTTCCTTTTTTCTTTTTTCTCCTTTTAGTAGGTAAGTTACTCACACAAACACCAAGTATTGTCTCTGAGAGGACTTGAACCTTCAACCTTAAGGAGGAAGTGATACCACTTGAACTAGAGAATATTCAACAACTATACTTACCGGAAAAAATAATTGTGTTCCATTTTTATGGAGCCAGAATTCATTTTAATGCACGGATAATGTTGGAAAGAAAATAAACGTCTCACTTTAGATGTTATATATTTCATTTGGGACCTCTAGACAGAAAAAAAAAAAAAAAAAAACTCCACTAAGCTGCATTAGGTCAAGGAATTTTTAAGTCAGTCAAGAAGAGTTTTCTTAATATTTTCTTTTGTTTCATTGCTGAGATAAGTAAGGCACGTTAAATAAAAGGAAAGTAGAAAATTTTGAAGCTCCTGTTATTAATTTGGTTTCATTGTCTTCGACTATAGCAGATATATCAATTGTAATGGGTTTTGTTTTCTTCAACTACTTTGCTTTTCTTACTTTTTCTCATAAACCAACAGAGCATCGCCGAGAACAATTGTCTTTGACTATGCTAATATTAGGCTGAGCACTGAAATCTGAATCCAAACTCCAATTACACTTCTGTATCATGCATTTTCTCGTGAACCAAACAATCAAAAATGCATTTAGGGATAATTACGACTGTTACTACAAATTGAATATACAGAGTTGTGAATTGCGACCTGGAATGGCCAAACGTGGGGATGGTCGAGACCACGGAAGATCTCTCGTATTTGAGCGAGTCGACGCTCATATTCGCGGAGATCAATCGAGTCACCACGCTTGAAATAGACCTTCACGAGAACGAGCCCTTCGTCGTGCTTACACTGGATCGATTTGAGAAATCGTCCTCGACCTAAAACCTCTTTGAGTACCAAATTGTAAGACGAAGGCAGGTCGTGGAGATAGTACTCGGTCGCCGAAGCTTGTGTTGTGCGAGCGATCTTGTTGCCCATACTCTCTCTCTCTCTCTCTTACTCTCTCTATATATGTATATTTATATATACATATGTCTGTCTCTCTACTCAGCGTTCTATTTTCTCACATTCTTATGATTGAGCTTTGCGGTTTTTCGCCAGGGGCGAAGAAGCCTAAGCAAAGCAAACCATCGACTCTGTGTGAAACGAGGTATGAAGAAATTAGCTCTGCGTTACGGATGAACTGGACTTGCGTAAGCTTTCATCTTTACAGGTCGTTATGGTTGCCAATGGAATCGTGCCATGTAATCGAGATGAAGAGGCTCACCGTACACACAGTCCAGGAACTCGAATAATGGAGAGATCCGGGTGACATTTTCTCTAGTCCTGGAACTCGAATAATGGGAGATGGATCGGGTTATTTCAACACTGCATCTTAGGAATTTCTCAAATTTGTTAATTCGAAATTATTCTTTTTAACTATCCATTTTATTGTTAGACGATGTTTTCTATTTACATTCATGTCTCTTGGAAAGGGCGGCTAAGCAATGAGACCAAGCACGCGCAGGTAGCTTGACCACCTAACCCATCATCAAAACATAAGCTGGTGCCGGAAAAAATTGGACCCAGTAGTACTAACAAATTTAGGAATTTTTGTGAAGGGATGACCTTTAATCAAAAAAAAAAAAAATTTCATACCATCGTAATACTTTTATTAAGTAAATTTATCTTTGTTCGTTGATAACATTTATTTTATTTGAAAAAAGAAAGCATTTACTTTATTGTTTTTTAATTTATTTATTAAAAAATTAAATAAATTTATTATTTTAAAATTATTTTTATAGATATAGAGAGAAAGAGGGGAAAAGAGAGATTTTAAAAATATATATATATTAAGGGGGGCTCAGTGAATTTTTTTTTTTTGTAATTTTAGGGAGGGTAAGTTCTAATATACAAGTATATAATACCAAAATTATAAGTATATAATACTAAAAATAAAAAAATTGAGTGGGGGAGAAAGAGATCGTAGCACTAGAATGTCATGCTACTTGGGATTGACTGATGGCTCTCTTTGTTGCAAATTATCTTAATTTTGTACACAATATCTTTTGAAAATAAAATAAAATTAGTTTAAATATTAGTATGAACACATGCAACCTATAATATAAAATATATCAGTAAAAAAGGGATCGTGGATTAAAATAGAAGGGAATAGTTAAAGAGACCAACCAAAATTAAGATAAGACAAACCAAAAGTAACACAGAAAAAAATATAAATTTTTGAAAAGAACATGATTTATTAGAAAACAACGAAAAAAAGACAATTCTTGCTACTTATTCCCATTCAAATTGGACATGGTACTGATAGTAATGTACCGTGAAAGTATTTGCGTTTAAAAACATTAAACGGTCTCCACTGTATAAATACCTTTTTTTTTTTCACAACAATGAATGAATTGTCAAATGCTTCCTCGAAATACAATATGAAAAAATAACTTTTACCAAATTTTAGGAATAATTGTAAAAGAACTCATAGTTTAGAATGAGTGTATTATTTGTCAGGATAATATATATATATATACACACACACAAAAATTGTGCTATTTTATCAAAATATTAACAATATAACAAGAGAGAAAAAAAGACTTAATTACAGTGACACACTAATGCTCTATGAGATTTGTTGACTCAAAGCATATTGTTTGTGAGATTTAATTATTCTCGTGGCTCGTGATTGATTAGTTCATTTTCATCTTCTAGACCTAAATATTTACCTTATACACAATTGGAGATAATGAAATTTGTATGAATGATGACAATTGTAGATGTGAAAGTTGAGCACAACAATTTGAAGGGAGCTAATTCGACTTTGATCACAAAAGTTAGGGTTTGTTGGAGAGTGATGAGTGGATGCGAGAGAGACATAGTCTCTTGGGATAGTTATGTCTTTTGGCATGTTAGATTTTTTTTATTAAAAATGTGAGGGCATATATGACATTTTCGTGAACTTAAGGAGTGTTACTGTAATTAACCCCAAAAAAAACTCCACTCCAATACAAGTGATAGCAATTTGAGCCACAAGTAATGGAAAGGAAATGGTATTCCTTCAAACGGGTTAAGGAAAGTGTGAAATTAAGAAGTGTAACCCGAATTGGATTTGAGGTGGATTGGATTCATGGATAACCGCCCGCCCGGTTGAATATATGAAAAAATTACATGTATAACTTTTTAAATACTCATATACTCCTATTGTATAATACATCTCTTTTAAGAAAGTTAGAATTTCTACCATAATCTGACACTCCACCCCCACTTGGCAACTTCCAGTCTCGGCTCTCCTATTAGTCGCTGCTCGCAGGTCACTCCTTCCGATCAACCACTACGACCACGACACCTATGGTTCTTACGAGATTGTGTGTACTCTCTCTTTCTATATAATATATGTACATGTATATATATCAATGGAGAACTTTCTCTCTCTATAAACGACTTTCTCCCTCTATTTTCTCTCTATATTTATTCATTTGTATATATTTTGTTTTTGTATATTTCTTTGTTCACTTCTGTGGATCTCCTTATTGTTTATATGTATTTTTGTCGTGGTGCTTTTATCTTTTAAAAAAATATATATATATATATATATAGACAGACGCATATATACCCAACTGTTAAAAGGGGTGGGAGCGGGAATAGACTCGTGAATTTTAACCGGGGCAGGATTGTATTTGTACTTCCAACCTGTCCCATTTTTATAATGAGATGGTATTAAATAATTTTAGACGGGCGGGTCCAGAACCCGCCCCGTTGCAGTCCTATAGTAAGGGGCACTTTTATCTGCTGACATGTCGATATTTTATCGGATAACAACCAACTGTAACATACGGTCAAAAAGAGGATGATACAAACTATCCAACCCCCTCCAAAAACCCTAACAACTAGTAGCAGTAACAGAGAAGAGAAACGTGAGGGGGCGGGAGCTGAGGAACTGTGTGCGAGACATATGTGTGTGTATATATATAATAAGCTTATAAAGGGAACGAATATATAAAGTAATGACTGGCATATTTGCTCTCTTACTTCCGCCGGTCTCTCCTCCAACTCTCTCTCTAAAATTCAATCGCCTCTCTCTCTTTCCACATTCTCCTTCTCTCTCTACAACCCGTAAGCCCAAAATTTATCTTTTTACACTTTGCTGTCTTTTTACGCGTCTCTCTCTCTACATATATACGTGTTCTGTTTGTACAATTTATCTTCATTTCCGGAGTTTGCTTGCAATTACAATCTACAGTTAAGCATAAATCAATCCTTGTGCCTGTGCTCGTGCTGGTGATATTTATAATTTTATATACAAGTGACTTGTGTTTTTGTTATCAAAAAAAGAGTTTATAAATGCATGTAAGGATTTTGATTTGGGATCTTCTTGGCATAGGTTGATTTCTGAGTCGGAACTTCTGATTACTCTTCTGTGTGATGTTTTGCTTGTTTGTGAGTACGGGATTATGCTTGTATGCG
Organism: Cornus controversa; assembly: GCA_026545225.1. Classification (NCBI taxonomy): domain Eukaryota; kingdom Viridiplantae; phylum Streptophyta; class Magnoliopsida; order Cornales; family Cornaceae; genus Cornus; species Cornus controversa. The sequence continues at coordinate 45,980,777 of CM048851.1, forward strand.
GATTTTCTTTTTTGCTAAAGATCTGTTTGATTACAATTTTGAGATATATATCTGGTTTTTTTGAAAGCGGAACAGAGAATTGTTTGCTTTGAAAAACAAAATAAGTGCTTTTGAATTGGCCTCCCAACAGTGCATAAGAGGCCATGACTAATGATTTATTTGTCAACTATTGTTGCAACGTTTTAGCTACATAGTTTACTCTGTATCAACACATTATGGCTTAAAAGATTATTCAGTTTCTTGGTCTTTTTTTTTTTCTGGTGTAAATAAATTTTTAGCGCTCCTTTTGGTAATTGGTGCTGTTATTGTGAAACTAGACAGATATTCTGAGAGCAACCTGTAGAAGATTTTCTTTGACAACAAAGGCACAGTCAATATCATCTATGGCAGCTGTAAGTTGATTCAACTAATACACACACATTTATATAAATATTTATTTGTGTATCTATGTATGCATGTACAATATATATGTGTAATAATAATGTACGATGTATGTATACCATGACAATGTACCTGGACAATGAAGATAAGAAAATTTTAGGTTTTAGTATGTATATAAGAAAAGGTACAATCTTTTTACCATATTTGCTGTAGATTACTGTTTCATAGCGCAATCAAGTTGTTCTGCAATCTAATGTTTTGTGGGGACAGGCTGAAGAAAGCACAGGGAGTCTTAAGCAACAATTAGCAAAACTATTTGAAGCATCACTTACATCAACAGTTCCGAACGAGACAGATGTAGAACCGTTGATTGCTGCCTGCAATCCACGATTTGGTGACTACCAGTGGTATGGCTTATTTGCATGCTTTTGCACCAATATCTTCTCTGCTTTTTATGATACAAGCTGATTCATGGAACACTATCTGTGAATTGATGTCTCAAGTTTGTATTTTATTAGATCTCACAAGAACTTTTAACACTACAAGTATTTGTATGTATTTTTTTAATTGCTGAATCGAAAACACTTCATTTTGGTGCAGCAACAATGCCATGAGTTTATGGACTAAAATTAAAGGCAAGGGTACCGAGTTCAAAGGTCCACAACCTATTGGACAGGTATTAACATTCTCATTTAGAGTGTAATTATTGTCTCTATTAACTGATTCATCATATATATTATGATATCTAAATTAGACTTTAATTAATACCACGATACAAATATTGATGATCTTCTCTTCTGTAGGCCATCATAAATAATCTCCCTACATCAGAAATGATAGAATCGTGCAGCATAGCTGGACCTGGCTTTGTGAATGTTGTATTATCTAAGCAATGGATAGCAAAGGTGTTTGCACATTATTGACTTATGCTTGTGGTCAAAACTCAAAATTTATTTATGTTATTTGATTTAGGTTGAATATCTTGTTTACTTTAGTATTATTGTTACTGCAGAGCATCCAAAAGATGCTAATAGATGGTATTGAGACATGGGCACCAAAGCTTCCAATTAAAAGGGCAATTGTTGACTTTTCCTCACCCAACATAGCGAAAGAAATGCACGTTGGTCACCTAAGATCCACTATTATAGGGGACACTTTAGCCCGTATGCTCGAGTTTTCAAATGTTGATGTTCTTCGGAGAAACCATGTTGGTGACTGGGGTACACAGGTAGATGCGATTTTTTTCTTCTCCTCTTCCCCCCGCGCCCGGAAAATACATACATATTTTGTGCAAAATGTCCATATGATTTTAATCATTTTCTGCCTAAGCAGGGTTTTAGTCATTGCCTGTCTCATCTTTTGTGTTATTACTACCGTTGATCAAATACATTAGTCAAGCAGGATGTTATCATATAATTAAGAAAATCATCTCATAACCCATATTATATGTGCTTATTGAAATTTGCAATTGGTTATCATTGATGTACAAAGTGATAAATATTTTATCATCTCATCTATGTCTATGGTTTTCAGTCTACAAAGATATGACTTGATACTTCTCTATTGTGTCATGTAGACTGAAGAAGTTACATTTGTTTTGCAGTTTGGTATGTTAATTGAATTCCTCTTTGAAATGCTTCCAAATTGGGAAGTTGCAACAGATCAAGCCATTGGAGATATAGAGGTGAGAGAAAAGACTTTGTAACCATAAAATCAAATATTTGCACATTGCACAAGCTAAATAGGGTTATGACCAATGATTTACACAAACTAGTGATTCATGCTGTTTGGTTTGAGCAAATTCTAGTTATAGGATACATGCACTCTGTGCTCTTTAAGCACGTCAATTCTTGTTCTCACCAATTCCGAGTTTTTAAGTCTATTACATCCCTTTATAATTGCGTCAGACTCTGTCTTCTCTTACTAAGCATAATATTATGTTAGATTGAGAGATATCATAATTGAAATTTAGGTTTAATAAACGGGCTCATGATAGTTATTTAAGCTTACAATATACATATGCTAGACATGGAAGATCTGACTTTTGGAGAGGTCAACCTGAATATTTTTGTTAGGAAATTACCTCATCACTACTCGATATGGTTCAGTTCTTTATCAATTCCTATAAATTGGAACTTGGTGATATTATGGATGCGACATCAAGAATTACTTCCTTAATATAAGAATGTTTTGTGGCGAGTGTTTAATGCATTACCATTTCTTTTATGCCTAGGAGTGCAACAACTATTCAAGATGCTGCATTTTTATTAAAAGAAATCATAAAATTTTGTACATGATGGTAATATTGTTTAACTTGAATGGTGGTTACTCTTTTAGGCATTCTACAAGGCCTCCAAGCAGAAATTTGACAGTGATCCTGGTTTCAAGGAGCGGGCACAACAGGCAGTGGTCAGTCTTCAGGTGAATAATTTAGTTTTACAGCTTAAGCACTTGTGAGATTGACTTCAAATGGTGATGGAATTATTTCATTTATTGAAAGATCCTCATGGATATTAATTCCAATTTTTCTTATCGAAAGAATTTTTTTTATAAGGTTTCTCTTATCTCAGTTGTTTTTTATTCACTTCTTTAGTTCTTTTGCAATGGCTTAACAATAAGTTGTACCACAGGGTGGGCAGGCGAGATATCGCAAGGCATGGGCACAAATCTGTGAAATAAGTCGCAGGGGATATGAAAAAGTTTATCAACGTCTTGGAGTTAAATTAGAGGAAAAGGTACCATATTCTTTTTACCTACTGGATTTTTAAAGTCAAACCTCAAAACATCCTAAGAAGTACGGATACAAATACGGGACACGGACACAGTGACACTTCAAATCCTAAAAAACTAGGATATGGACACGGCGGGGACACGCGACTAATAAATATATCTTTTTATATATATGAGATCAACCTAACAATGAAAAATTCACAAATCATAATAATTAATGAGCTATAAAAACAATTAGTTTATCATTTAAAGAACTACACAATTGAATCTACTCCACAATAATGATACTAGTTGTTTTCTAAAAAAAAAATTGAAATATTATATGTTATGACTGCCATATTTTATTAAAAAAATTCAAAAAAGTCATCATATTTACATTTTATACTATCTTTCTTTTTAAAACTTTCTGAAAACTCCCTAATGATATGACACGCTTGTCGGACACATGTTGATAGCGTGTTTATGCCGTGTCCGTGGTGTGTCCAAAAATAAAAAATTAGGACACATGTTTTGGCGTGTACGACACGTGTCGGTGTCCGATATGTGTCCGACATGGATTCTTTGACCTTTTAGGTGTGTCTGTGCTTCCTAGAAAACATCTAATTGGTAGATTTTTTGCATTTTGTTGTATGTGTAACTATGGCAAGTTTTGCATTTTTCGAAGCTTCTTAAACACTATATACATATCCTTATGGTTTCAACCTTGTTGAGCATATCACAAGAAGGATGAAGTTTATTGTTTTCTCATGGGTGTTTACTTAAAAAAAAAAAAAAAAGAAACACACACACACCATTTTAGTATAACCCGTGGAGCAGATTAGGCACTAGTGTATAATTATAATAAGTTTATGCTTGATTGATACTTAAACTTGTAATTCTATGCGCAAAGCATTTTTTATTTCGTCAATTTTGTTTATCTATTAATAATATTACTATGTTGATTTAAATTATCATAGGAAGGGTGACATAATGAGACTTGCCTACATTTTGTCTGTGGTGTTTGAGGCGGGGGGTGATTGGTTGGCAGAGAGCAGTGGTTTAAAGTAGTGTTGTCAGAGCTCCTAGGCAATGGGTGACAAAATACTGCATATGCAATGAGAATAATAGATGTGGTATTTGCTCACTGTACTACCAGGTGTAAATTAGTAAATGTGACTAATTATTTGGTCTTTGTAATACTAAAGCGAGCCGGTTTATTAATTTAATGAAATTAATATATGATGTACTATTTTATATTTTGAAAGCGATGAAAGCTATGGTAGCATTTTCTTATGTACTTGATGCAACATTTGATGTTGGAGATTGCGGTATCTTTACTCTGGTTTTTGCTAGACATTGTAAAATTATGTTAGGATATTTTGTACTTGTTAAAAAATTAAATGATACCATCTATGAATGTTTTTATATAGGCAAGTTAAACTTTAATGTCTATGTTCATTGGAGGTTACTAAAGAATCAGAAAACTTGTTGAATTGGCTGGGATATTCTATATACTGAACATTCACAAACCATTAAATTTAAGTTTATATTAGAGCTGAGGCCACTTAAAGAATTTTCTTTTCCCCTCTATTTCGTTTGTTATCAGTGTATATTTGTTTTCAAAGAGTTATAAATGTGCAACCCTGTTTGCAATTCTAAGATATTGCAACAAAACATATATCATAAATAAGTAACATGATCCAACTTTTTGGTCGTTTTTAAAAATGTATTTAATTGCTATGGCATGGAATAAGTGGTATTCTGGACAAAATGGGTTTCTTGGTAGACACTGGTTGGTAGTGAGCATCATCAGTAAGTTGTAATTGCTTGTTTGGCTAATAGATTGTGTTTCTGGCATTGAAGAGGTTCCAGGTGTTGAACAAAAAGGTGCACTGTTGTAACATATACTTCCTTAGGTAGTGGTATCTAATGATTGTGTGCATGATCTTTATATCATATCTTGCAATGGGTTTGCATGGTTTGTGGTATAATATTTTGATGGTCCATTTAACCTAATTAAATTTGCATTCTAAATTGAATTTCTGTATGTCATACCCATATTGTTAGTTCTTAAAATTGGCACACAAAGCCAGATGTAATTATTTTGTTTTCTACCTTTCAGGGAGAGAGCTTTTATAATCCATATATTCCTGGAGCTTTAGAAAAACTAGATAGTGCGGGTTTAATTAAAGAAAGTGAAGGTGCTCGTGTGATCTTTATTGAAGGGAAAAATATACCTCTTATTGTTGTGAAGAGAGATGGCGGCTTCAATTATGCTTCCACTGATCTTGCAGCTCTCTGGTTAGTTTTTTAAAGCTTGAAGTTGATGAATCCTTGAAAGCGATCGTTGTGTGTCGTTCATACGTTCCTCAATAATTGCTTGTATCCCAGCTTAATGTACTATTTGATCTTAATAATTTAAATAATGCATTCTCAAAAAGATCTGTTAAACCGAAGGACATGATATCTTTTTAACTCTGACATGATAATGTGTGGTATTAAAACCTACAATAAAGGGCTGTATCACAAAGTGTCATCTTCTAGTGTGAGTGAGAAATGAGTGCATTTTATTGATCTTACTGCTTGCAATTTGTAGGTATCGACTTAATGAAGAAAAAGCTGAGTGGATAATCTATGTTACAGATGTTGGCCAGCGAGAACACTTTGAAATGGTGTTTTCTGTAAGTACATAAAGCCATCTCCTCTCTTTGATTACTCCCCCCCTCCTCTCTCCCTCCCTCTTTTATTAAATAAAATTACGGTAATGTTATTGCCGCTGGATTTTGATGGTCAGGCTTGTTTTATCATCTTCCTCTTTCAGGCTGCCAAACTTGCAGGTTGGCTACCAGCTAGTGATAATGCATACCCTAAAACTAACCATGTGGGCTTTGGTCTTGTTCTTGGAGAAGATGGCAAGCGATTTCGAACTCGAAGTACTGAAGTTGTTAAATTAGTTGATTTACTTGATGAAGCCAAGAGTCGGTGTAAAGCAGCTCTTGTTGAACGAGGTATAACAATGAGTGATCTATACCACTAGTTTTCTTTTTTGCCAAAGATGTAGCTCCCTGAATGATCCTTGTGTCTATAGATTCCTATGTGATATTTCATTTGCTGTCTATCTATTCAATATCTTGTTATAAGCAAATAGTGTTAGGTCAACAGGACTTAGTTGGCAAATTTTGTATCATAAACTTGGGAGTTTGTAAATTTTTTGGATAGATTTTTAAGTGTTAATTAGAGCTAGTTAGTTAACTCTTGGAGGTCCAAGGGCAGAATTGGAAGCGTAAAAAAGTAAATTTAACACTTATATATGCACTTATCACTCAGGGTTCATGCATTCATCAATTACGGTTTCATATTTTCCATGTTTGATTCAGCAAGATCTTTTTTGCTATGCAAATAAACGTTTTTGGAAACTTACTTAAAATCAAAATCCAAGTCTAAGAAGGACGGGGCAGAACTCCCCTGGTTTTCTTTTCAGATTAAATCTATATAAAGACCTCTTGTAGCAATTCATCTAGACTTGTGATTATGCATATTCGGTATCGATCAGCAATCACACAAAGTATCCTGATTGGACGACTAGTCTAAAATCAAAGTGCTTGTGGAGAAGCAAGATAATGTGAGAAGCAGGTATGTTGTTGACTGAGTAGACTGGAGGCTTGGGGACTCGAGTTAAGAGTTCGGCAATCAGTCTGTGTCAAGAGGTAACTAGGAGTTCTTAGGTCTGGGAAACTGGTGAACCTATTTTTTTTTGATAAATAATAATTCATTGAAAGGCGCTCAAAAGGGGAGCGCTCCCTAGAAGATACAGGAAGCCGAGCACGGCCATCTATAAGCTTAAGCTATTAATGAAGACTACTACTTCATCACCCGATGTACAATTTCTCCCGTTAACCCAAAAAAATAAAGAACTCAAAATATTGTATTTGAGAGACCAAATAGGAGATTCCACGTCCTCGAAGTGCCTCCTATTCCTCTCGTGCCACAGACCCCACCATAAACAAAGGGGAGTGGCCCTCCAAGCTTCTCTGACTTGGCTATCCACTGTACACCCTCTCCAAGCTTCAATCATATTTGCTGTGGATCTTGGAGTCACCCAGACTATACCAAAGGCGACCAAGAACATGTACCAAACATCCCTCGCCACTGGGCAATGAAGAAGAAGATGGTCAACCGTTTCCTCCGACCTTTTGCATATGCAACACCAATTCGTCATAATTCGACCTCTTCTCCTTAGGTTATCAATCATTAGAATCTTGCTTAAGACAACTGTCCACGTAAAAAAAGCCACCTTCAATGGGGCCTTTGTTTTCCAAATTGCCTTCCAAGGGAAGATGGGACCCATGACATCCAATAACTTTCTATAGAAGGAGCAAACCTCAAATGTTCCCCTCTTGGAACCCAACCAAACCATCTCGTCCGTCCCCTCCCCCTCAACCGCCTGACTGTACAATATGGCTAAGAACTCTGCTACCTCTAAAAGCTCCCAATCATGGAATGTCCTATGAAAGTGTACATCCCAAGTCAAACTACCATTATCAAGATGATAGCAGTCGACGACTAAGGCTTGCCTATTCGAAGCAATCATGAACAGACTAGGGAATCTGCGGGCCAGGGATGTTTCTCCACACCAAGTGTCCTTCCAGAAGCTAATATGTCTCCCGTTCCTTACCCTAAAACGGATGTGTTTGGAGAGCTCATCCCAGCCTTTCCGAATGCATTTCCATACCCCCACCCCTATAGGAAGGGTCAACTCCAAAGACCACCACCCGCCGACTCCTTCCCCACTTCGGCTAGCAACAACCCTCCTCCATAATCTGGATCTTTCTCCTCCAAACCGCCAAAGCCATTTGCCTAGCAGTGCCTTGTTAAACATATCTAACCTCCTTATACCCAAACCTCCATTTTGAATCGGGAAGCACACCTTCTTCCAACTTACCAGGTGAAATTTGAACTCATCCCCTAAACCACCCCACAGAAACTTACTTTGAATCCTCTTTAACCTCCTGACGACTGATATAGGCATTGAGAATAGTGACATGTAATACGTTGGAAGATTCGAGAGGGTGCTCTTCATGAGAGTGATGCGCCCTCCTTTTGAAAGATATTGTTTCTTCCAACCGGCCAACCTCCTCTCAAACCGCTCTATAACTGGATCCCAAATTGAAACCATCCTTGACGAAGCTCCCAACGGCATCCCCAAATAGGAGGTTGGAAAGGACCCGACTCCGCAGCCAAGGATATTGGCAAACTCATGAATGCCCTCAATTGCCCCAACTGGCACCAACTCGCTCTTTTCGATATTAATTTTTAGGCCGGACACTGCCTGAAAGCAAATCAGAATGTATTTCAAATTCCTCAACTGATCCTCCCTCGCATCACAGAAGACAATGGTGTCATCTGCATATAGAAGATGGGACACCACAAGACGATTAGGTTCTCTTCCTACTTGGAATCTTCTGATAATCCCTAGATCCTCTGCCCTCTTCATCATCTTACTAAAGGCTTCCATGATGATGATAAACAAGAAAGAAGAAAGAGGATCACCCTGCCCCAGCCCTCGAGAACTAGGGAAGAAGCCAACAGGGGATCCGTTCTGGTGAACCTATTTGTAATAGCTCTTTCTCATATAGTGGATTTAATTTGTTCAGATTAAGTCCCATGATTTTTTCACTTGGGGTTTTCCACTTAAAAATCTGTCTATTGTGTGACTGCTTTGACTACTTTTACTTTACATATCTATTTTTTACATGAATGGTTGCATGATGGACTGATTGATTTTGTTAGTTAGTAGCTCATTTAAAATTTGAACAGTAGGTGGTTTACTTAAAATTAAAAAAAATTGTTAAAAATTTGTTAACAAGATCAGTAAGAGCTATTCACCGCCCATCAGGGTCTAGATCACGGGTCTTGCGCTACTCTTCACCAGAGCCTAGGATTCTGGCCCTACAACCCTTGTACTGTTATGCATGACTTCAAAGTTCTGAATTTTGTATAATCTATTTGAATCTTATCAGGTAAGGCCGATGAGTGGGCTGAGGAGGAGCTTGAGAAAACTGCTGAAGCAGTTGGATATGGGGCTGTTAAGTAAGTTGCTTATGCTCATACATGCTTTTACTTGGTTATGGTGTCTATTGTTTTATTGGTTGATGCTACTTCTATTGCCACTACTTTCATTGTTATTATTTTGTGACAAGCACATGAAGCAAGTAGGAAAGTTTGCCATATTGCATCTTCGGAAGTCACAGTGGACTTTTGTTTCAAATGTCTTCCGTGCTGTTACTGTGAACTTAGGTCCATTACTCTCAGGTGGTCTTAACCAGTTTGCAATTGTATTTTATTTTTGGTAGGTACTTATTTTGCAATTGTTTTTGGAAATTATAGATAGTCTTTTTCCTAATTTTTTTGTGGGCTGCTCAAATGGAGCAGGCCGCAGCCTAAGCGGGCAACATAGAGGCATCAGGAAGATGTTTAGGGGCCAATGAGACTCGATCTTTTTAGAAGATCCCTTGTACTAACAAACTGTAAACTGCACCTATTTCAGTTGTCTTATATTTTTGCATTGTAAACAGAAAATTTGTTAACTTTCATATTTGCATTGGAAGACGCAATTGAGTATATGCATCTGAACCAACCCCCATCTCCCCTCTTCTCTCGATCTCGATATGCATGACTTAATAAAACATTGTGCTTGCTAAAAGCAGAATCTAGTAATTTGTGTTGGATTGAGGACTTAGTTTCTATTTGGTGGTGGAATCTAGAATTGGGGTCTCCCAATCTTGATCCAGCATTTTGCTGACAGCCAAGGGATTGTATTACGATGGGAGTTGGTAGATTTTATGTGGGTGGTTTTACTCTGTTTTCTTTTAGTCTGTCTTGGCTGCTATTTAATGTTTTCGTTTGCTTGAATAAAACAGGTACGCTGACCTGAAGAACAACAGATTGACCAATTACACATTTAATTTTGATCAGATGCTTAGCGATAAGGTGTGCTTTATAATTAATGTTTCTCCAGTGTGCATTTTTAAATGAAGCGCGGTTCAAAGTGCTGTTATTTGTATAGTTGGTCAGTTTTAGCTTACTACACCTCTTTCTGAAGTCATAAGGTTTTTATTTGTCTAACATGTATTTTTGCAAAAAATGATTTGCAACTATATTTTTCTTCAGAATTTGTTATCAGGCCAATTAAATAGCTGGTGTAAGGCTTTCTTGACTAGTCATTACTCATAAGTTATTCTTCCTCTCACAGTATAATTGATAGTGTTGATTATGCATTTGCAGCTGCTGCGTACTGAGATCAGTATTGATAGCAGTAGTACTATTGCTATCACCATTAGCACTCATATCTTACCCACAAACTTTGTGACAAACAGGGAAATACTGCTGTATATTTGCTGTATGCGCATGCTCGAATCTGTTCAATTATCAGGAAATCTGGTAAAGACATAGAAGAGTTAAAAAAGGTAGGATCTCTTCCTACTTGAAGCAGTTATAACTGAAACCTTCATGTTACATTCCGATCATATTTTTTCAAGGTCGTGGCTTATAAAAGTTGCTAGGCTTTTTGCTAGATATGTGTAAACTACATTAGTTATGGTCATCTCTCTTGTTAGCATTTTGGTGCTTGCAATCTAGCTTGTGAGTGAGTAGGGCATGAACAGTGGCGTACACTTTTTCTGCTGCTTGTGGATCATCATTGTCATGAAATAGCCTTCTCATTTGCGTCGTAAGATGTTTGCAGCAAGATGGTGAATTCAAATAACTATCCTTTATATAAGCCTTCCGTTTTATAGAGGAGATGAACAATATTTCAATTCAGTATGGAGCTATTTTTACTATTGTTTGATCTTTATTATAACTGCATAGCCTTTTGGACTTTCTGATTTTTTAATTTAATTTAATTTTTATTCTTTTGGGGGTCATTTGGGGTTAGAATGAGGCAGGCAGCGAGAGTTTTAGAGGAAGCCACATTTTGAATCCTTTTTGACCATGTCTTTGTGTTTTTTTCTGCTACTTTCTGCCCCAAGTTACTTTGTCTTTTCACTTCGCTTAACATGAAAGATTAGCAAACATGTTGTGGGCCTGTTGTTTGTTATATTAGTTACTCTAACCTAAACCTTGGGTATAGGCTAGGATTCAACTCCACCTTTTAATGATACTATGCTGTTATGACTAAGCTTAGAACTCTCTCTGCAGTTCCATACCGACGTAGTTGGACCCTAGAACAGTTTCACTTGCACCTATACATCATATTTCATTTGAAGAAAAAACAGTTATTATTATTTTTTTCTAATTCTTTTTTGACAGATGGGAACATGAGAAAAAATGGTTATTATTATTTTTTTCTAATTCTTTTTTGACAGACGGGAACAATAGACTTGGCCCACCCAGATGAGCGTGTTTTAGGGCTTCATTTGCTCCAGTTTGCTGAGGTGAGACATGAATTTGCAGAACTGTTGCTTGTGTCGGTAACTTAACTTACATGTGATGCCTAAGAAGCATGGACACTGAACACGATACGACACGGATATACCAACACGTCAAATTTTTAAAAAGTAGGACACAGACACGGCGAATATAAATATAAATTTTCATTCTTATATCTATTGAGTAAGACAGTTATAGAACTATAATTAATTTATAATATCTACGCTAAAGTACACAAGTTAGAAGATGAAATTATTTGAATAACAAAAAAAATATTATATTATATATGATGTTATTCTCCTATCTCGAAATCAGAGTTATGTTTTTGTAACGTATATTAAATGTTAAATTTTTAAAGAAAAAGAAGTTGGACACTTTGATGTATGTTCAATTTGTGTTTGTTTTATATAAGACAAAGATTGCAGGATGTGTCGGTCAAGTGTCCAAAATAATAAAAATTATTTTTAAATTATGGACACAACCATGAAGTCTTGGACTCGTGTCCAAGAGTGTCGGTGTCTGACACGGACACGACACCTTTGTAGAAGTGGCCGTGCTTCTTAGTGTGATGATCAGCTCATAGTTGTAACGGCTTTTAATATGTTTGCCCTTGAACTTTTTAGATTGTTGAAGAAGCTTGCACCAATCTCTTGCCAAATGTGTTGTGCGAGTATCTATACAATTTGTCTGAGTACTTCACAAGATTTTATTCCAACTGTCAGGTATGAATGCGTCATCCATCACTCTCTCTCCGTCCTACCCATTATGGAAACTGTGTAACATCACTGTTTTTTGTTTTTCTGTGCTTGCATTTGTGTTTTGGGTTTTTTTTTGTGGGGTGATGGTGGACCGGTTGTCATTCATTGTCTTATTGGAAAAGTAGTAGCAGAGAATATTTGGATGCAATGGATTGTCCACTGGGTTAAAAATAAAAAAGAAAGAAAAGAAAGTAGTAGATTTGTTTAGTTTAGTCTATGAAGTCTCAGGTATTTTAGAAACTTTGGAAAAGTCTAGAATTTACTTGGGTTTACGAGTGTAGCTGTAATTGTTATACTCCATTTGGACTTTAATTGCTGTTTGTAATTGAAGATAAAATTCTGTTTGTGAATATGATACTGTTGCCTTCTGAATGAATCCTTATTTGGAGAAATTTGGCAGGTTGTGGGATCAGCAGAGGAAACAAGCAGACTCTTGCTGTGCGAAGCAACTGCTATTGTCATGAGAAAATGCTTCAACCTACTTGGAATCGAACCTGTCTACAGGATTTAACATGTTATAGTATATAATGTGCGACAGTCTATTGAATATTTAATATTTAGTTTGGACCTGTATACAAATTTTCTGGGCATTAGAAGGTGGGAAGCTATGCCCATGCAAAAAAAAAAAAAAAACATTACGTTCTTTTGTGGGCTGTTCAAGTGCAGCCGATCCTGTGAAGTAAATGTTGATTTTGGTTGTGCTTCCTGATCATACACATGCATATATATGATATACATGTATGCATGTCAGTAGTTCTTGAAAAGATGGAATCAATCCAGATCCTAGATGGTCAAGAGTTGAAGACTATTTAATTTACTCTCCCCGTAACAGAAGTCTGATCAAAATGTCAACACGTCTGGGTAAATTTTATGATATAGTTTTATTTTCGTTTCTTTTCTGAAGTGAACTTCTATAATTTCCGATTTGGATGCGCAAGAATACAAGGAAAGGCATTCCTTGATTGTATTATTTTCTTTTTCTCAACAAACTTCGCTTTGTTTATATTTATCAATATCATATGTTGTGTGCATGGAATAATAATAGTAAAATGCTGGGTATAGGTATTAACAATGGACAGTATTGTTATATTAATGGTACTGGTGATGCAAACTAGAAGCTCTACATTGATGTAGTTCTAGGGTTTGGAACTTTTAGATTTTTCAAGCAATAATCTTGAAGCTCTTTCTCTAACCCCTTTTTAAGATGTACCTGTACTTTCATGTCCGTGTTACCATGGCATTGTCAATTTGGCATGGACATTATGAAATTTAAAACGTCATATCTTGTGATTTTTTTCAAGTAGCGAAATGTACAGTGAGATTGATTTTAAAATTTTTTTTCTCCCATTTCATTGTATAACTAAGCTTGGAACAAACAACTCAATTTACTTTGCATAGCTCAAAATGATTCTGTTAAAAGTGTTGAAACTCCTTTGTTAAATTCATGCTATGTATTTTCAACATTGTACGTACATGTGTTAACATTGTTGGACTCTAACGAGTCTGCAAAACATTGGTATATATTTTGCACAATTTTTGGAGGCCTATGACCACCCAATAATGTCTCTCTCCAAGCATCTTCAAATCATCATTCAATCGTTATGAGAATGTTAGGTCATGGCTTGTGCAACTATGTTATGGTTTCATAAAATACTAAATAAACATATATAGTTTCAAATATGGTTCCATACATAACTAAAAACCAAATAAACATATATAGTTCCATACATAAACTAAATACTAAATAAACATATATAGTTTCATATATGGTTCCATACATAACTAAATACTAAATAAACATATATAGTTACATACATAACTAAATACTAAATAAACATATATAGTTTCATATATGGTTCCATACATAACTAAATACTAAATAAACATATATAGTTTCATATATGGTTCCATACATAACAAAATCCGAGCAAAAATGCTACTACCCAAGCGAAGTTTAAAAGAGATCCTCTTGAAGCTTTCATTTGTAATATGCTAACACAGGAAGTTCTCATTTATATACAATTAAGTGCACGAAAAGATAATTGATATTGTGAATATTTTTTCAGCATCACAAATATTTTTAAAGAAATGGGCTGCAATAGAAACCACCCAAGCTGACAAGCTCTAATAGGTTTTTACACATCAGTTCTTGGTACATGAACTAGAGGATTATAACTGCCCACTTAGTACCTCTTACCTAGTGAAGAAAAAAAAGTCACCTTTGAAGGCTTCTTTGATATTGTAGGCTTAGGACTGTATGATTTGTGACCATCTAAACCCTCTCCACAGCTCTTACATGACTTCATTTTCTTCCTGTGAGGACTCTCTTTCTTGACAAGATCTTCTAGGCTCTTCACACTTGCTAGAGATGCGAAAGACTGGGCCTTACCTTGATAATACTTGGAAAGCCCTCTCCTGCAAACATATTCACGAGGACACTTTTGAATCACACGAATATTCATTGATATGGGTCATATATATATATATATATATATATATAGATTTCTTACTTGATAGGGAGCTGGACCATGAGGTCAGATAATTCATACAACGGACCGAATGAAGGCGATGAGGAGACTAGTGAAGAGGTTGCATCATCTACAATGTCTGATGAAGAAGATGATGCACCAGAATTAGTTGAATCTTCGAAAGAGGATTCGATGGATAGAGAGTAGGAAGTATGATTGGCTCCTTCCATGATCACCCATTGATCGTGCCGGGCATCAGCGTCAGTACCATCATTTTCCTTCAAGGAATTATCTTGACAAATCTGTTTTTCTCCACCCATGGTGATCACTCAAATGATATGAACAAGAAAAAGAGGAAGAAAAGGGAAAAGAAAAAAGAAAAAGGGAAAGGAAAGGAACAAAGAACAAGAAGGGTATCTTACTCTTAGGTGAAGACTTGGTACCATATGATTTCCAGCAGGCCTAATTTGAGGGAGCATATAAATATATATACATGCTATATAAGGTTTTGATGACTTGTATATATTTTAATAAAAATATGATAGCCTATTGATGTTACGTGGTGGCGAATATATGGTGTTAAATGAAGCATTGTATTGGAGGGTCATTATCACAAGTTAATGTGTTCTTATATTGTTTTCTGTTTGTTGCTTTATCCTTGGATTTGTCACTTTCATTTGTTTATGATTTGAAATTCTTAGCTTTCCCACCCTACTAGGAAAATGGATAAGGTCTTACATTTTGAACACATCCATATCTGAGTCACCACCTTTTCATTTTGGGGAAACTGAGGTCACAATCTTGGCATCTTTGTCCCCCCCCATAAAAAGCTATGACACAATGCCCATTTTTTATAATATATTTTAAGACAAGAGAACCTTGTAATACTTAGAGAGAACAAAATTTGGTGGACATGGTTAAACTCTTCTGCCATCCCTTGTTTGGAAAAATTTATGTCCAAAGAGTTATAAATTTGTCCACATCTTAACCATTGTAGATACTACAAATTGTATATAGTCACTTGGCCGGCTCCCTGCATTGGTACAAGGGTGATCCTATACCATCAAAATGTATATAAAGAATAAGTCTGTAAACGGATTGAAATCGGACTAAATCGGATTTGATTCAAATCCAATAAGAATTATATTTGATCCGATCTGAACAGATAAGCCGATGAATAAGAAGAAAAATAAAACAGTTTCTTCAAAATATGGACTCCAATTCTTTCCTCTTTTATTAAGATTTTTGCCTAACATGTTCATCTAATTCTTGAATGGACGAAAGGGGGAGGCTTGAGAAAAGGGATGGGATAAGAAGGTTGGACTGGGGTAGATTTCATGAGTCATATAACTCAAGAATTGTCATTCATTTGATGAGTACTGAAACTGCCACCACATTCTTTGCCGGTAGGACTTATTCGCCATTCATTTATATCTATGGTCCACTTTTTGAACTTCTAGTAGTTTACTAGCCACAAGTCGGACATATGCCAATAAATGGCTTAATACCCACAGAATAAACCCTGATACCTTCCACCGACTGAGTGCTGATACACAAACCGATTAGACTATTCAGCACTTTGTGGGTTCCATCAACTGTGATGGGTGCCGGGAAATTATGACGGAGTCCCAAGTCCGACTACTTTTTCGGGTACAAGTGTTAAAATAAAAAGAAACGCATATGCACATGTAGTGCATTGTTATTGGTCCGGACCATGATCTCGACACTATCTAATAATCTCTCAATCAGTGTGAGAATGTGAAACAAAATTATTTATCATTTTTCACACTAACCCCTTTCTTCTTCTTCTCTCTCACACACCAACACAGAGGTTCTACTTTTATTTTATTTGTCTATGTATTCACTTCTTTATGTATATCTTTTGTGGCAAAAATGAAATTTCCCTAATCTCGTTATTAAGTATGCATCATAATAATAATTAAAAAAAAAATCTTGAGGAGCCAGAGTAGATATATAAGCATGGATTGGTCTCTGCTATTTAATGAGTTCCAAGAACTGAGAATGTGAATCCCATTTGCATTTGAAGTGGAAAAGTGAGATGATATACTCTAGGAGTTAATATACGAATAGGAGAAAAAAGAAAGGCAAAAAACAAGCATACTATTGGTGCTAGTTGATGGTTCTTGTGAATTTTAAGCTAATAGTCTAATAGTGTGGTTAACAATATGCAAAATAGAATATTTGTTGCAAAAGTTGGTGGAAAGAAAAAAGACTAACCTAGTGGATGAAGGTCCCCTCATTAGTGGGGATTAAAAAAGAAAACACTAAACCAGTACACAAGACTTCCACCATTGGTGGAAGAGATTAGGGGTGCACACGGTACAGTTCCCCACGGTTCTTGGTGAAACCGGAACCGGAATCATTACCAACGGTTCCTGATTTTCGGAACCGGAACCGGAACCGTTAGGGGTTGGAACCGTGAGGAACCGAACCGCGATTCTCGGTTCGGTTCCGAACAGCGGTTCCTTGGGATTTTTTTTATTTTTTTATAATGAAGCTTGAAAATACAAAATATATATATATATATATTCATTAAATAAATGTGAAACCTACAATCTAAAAATGGCACCCTATATATATATAATTATTATATTATATTATATATATATATACATTACATATAATAATTATATATAATGTATATATAATTTACATTATATATAATTATTATATGTAATGTATATATATATATTATATATAGTTATTATATTATATATATATATACACATATTTAATATAAAACGGTTCCGGTTCCGGTTCCGGTACGGTTCTACTGGTCCTGGAACCGGAACCGTTGGTAACGATTCCTAATTTTAGGAACCGGAACCGGAACCGGAACCGTAGCCACGGTTCAGTACGGTTTTGGTACGGTTCCTCTCGGTTCCGGTTCCGACGGTTTTTTGTGCACCCCTAGAAGAGATAACCAAACGAATGTAAAATAATGGATATTCACAAAAACCTGATGCCAACAGCGTTAATTGAGAATTCATGCGCAAAGTAGCTATAAGCTTCTCATGGGCTGTGGCCATTCAATCACATGATATAAAATTGAGGGGCATTCAGGACTAAAGTTGTGGCTATCTGTAGAGGAGGTACAGCTACCTCACAGCCAAGAAAATAACTAGCCGGGGCAAGTCTTGGTCCATCGCTTTAGTGCTTGATACAACCAGTCAAGACTTGGACCCAGCCAGAACCTGCTTTTAGGTACCTGATGGATACATTACTACTATCTGAACATTCAAGACAATTAGGCATGATATATCAGATGATGAGGAAGTAGAAAAAGGAAAGAAAAAACAATTTGCTTATAATTGCTATGGATTAGTTTTATGTAATGTTTGACCAGAACTATCAATTGATACATATAGCTATATAAGTGATAATGCATTTTACACTCAAGTCATCATTACAAGACAGATTATCTTGTAAAGTTTACAGGAGGTTCCAAGCTACCAACCAGAGTCTCGAGATCAATGTCTTTGTCCTCAAACTTCTTGATAAATGGGTGACTCTGGAGCACAACAGAGGTTCAACAATAAGTAATTGACTATGAAACATGAATATCAATATCTACTTACAAGTAATATATACTAACCAAAAGGTCCAAAGCTGACAATCTGTCTTGAGGTTCCTTTCGTATGCTGTGCATATGCATAGAACAATAGAGTCAATGAAGGACACAATTTCTTTTATGCATACTGAGTTTCAATTTTCAAAGAAGCTGCTATCTGTTATATGGGAGAATATGCATCCAACAAATAAGAAATGTTATGCTACTTTGAAAGACAATATCAGCAGATGATTATTATGAAGATTCTCTATTGTCAAATATGCAAATGCGGATTTCAACAGCAGAGGTGAAAGAAAAAGAAAATTACTGGTCATGAAGGAAAAAGTATTAATTGTGCAAGTGATTAATATTAATATTAGTCTAAGCTTAGGCATCAGTAAAACACAAAAATTTAAGTTTGAAAAGAGCTAGTTGACATAATTAATAGAAAAGAACAGGCAAAGTACATAAATGCAATTACTTGGAGACGAAATAAATATTTTCATAATGCAATTCAACAATGTAAATGTAAGTTGAGGACATCTTAGTCATTACCAAGCCGATACAAATGAACAGAACTCAGGGGAAAATTGATCTGGTGGAGCAGAAGGTGGTGGGCTTCCCACAATTGCCTGTAAAAGCTCATAAAAGCTTGGCCAACCTTGCTGATCTTCAGATTGTATATAGGGAAATCGTCCTATAGCACACTCAAGTATTACCATGCCCAAACTCCAAATATCGCTCTTATAGTCATACGTGCTCCCACTAATTCTTTCAGGCTGAGGAGACAAAATCATTACGATTAGCTTTCATTTTTCAAGCAACATGTGTCTATTGTAGTGTGCAAAAAAAATTGGAATAATCCAAAATGTACTTTAAATTACTGAGATTTAAGAAAATAATAATAGAAATCACTATAAAAATAGCTACACCAATATACTCAGTGTTCTAGGGCAAATGTTGAAGGACGATTACTCCACTTACAGACATGTAATTGTAAGTCCCAACAAATGTATCTCGTTGACCCATAGAGTTGGCCAGCATCGCACTCACACCAAAATCGGTAATCTTTACTTCTCCTTTGTGATTTACCAGCAGGTTAGATGGTTTTATATCCCTATGAATTACATGTCTTTCATGGTGCAAGTACACGAGACCTTGTAAAACCTGGAATACAGACACGGTGGTTTTTATCAAGCTAGAATTTGCAACTTCCTCAAATTATTAAAAAGCAATTGTGCCTCAGCTCTTTAGTTGAGAAGAGATGAGACTCACAAACCTGCTTACAAACAACTGCAAGATATGGTTCAAGGATTGTTTTGACTTGTCTGATCACATCCGCCAAAGACCCACGGTCCATGTATTCTAACACCAGAGAGATAACTCCATTGTGATAGAAAGAATGGTAGCAAACTACAACTTGTGAACATTGTGATGCCTGATTTATTTTCAGCTCCTGCACAATTTGTTTACGAATATCCTCTTGTATGTTCATCTGTATAACCTGTGATACATAACCCAATGAGCTTCATGGTTATTTAGTTACATAGATTCGACTGCCTGGATTGTGAAAGTGATATTCAAATCATCATCATTATCATAGTAATAACAAAAACAATAACAATAATTAAAAAAAAAAAAACTTAGTACATGTTATCACTAAAGAATTTTTTAGGGTAAAGAATTTTGGAGGTTAGTATTGTGAATTACTGTTCCAATAAACAACTTCCATGAATAGTCTGCAAAATAGTGCAAGCACAGGCTAATGAATTGGTTATTAGGCTAAGTTATAATGTACATCCAAAGGTGAAGCACAGCTCTTAATGAATTGTTCATTATGTTGATGTATCAAAAGGTGAGGAAGAATTTATTCATCAAGTCAATTGCTTTGGAATGCAAAGATTGTTATTAATTATTTTTGAATTTAGTGCAGAAGCTAAAGCACTATTAAGAGGTGCTAGAAGGGGCCAAAGCATAATCAATGTACATGCATAAAAGAGCAACCCCAACCAGGGGTGCTCTCCCTTCAGATTAAAAAAGATGACAAACATTAGCAGTACCTACTGTAAGAAAATTCTTTTAATAATAACTTTTTAGTCTATCTACACAAATCTTTTTATTAAAAATGCCAACTCTATGGTAATAGTCAATAATATCTTTATAAAATTAAATAAATTAACAGGAAGTTGGACAATGCATCTCTAGTATAATGACCTTCAAGGCAAACAGTGTTCCGACCCACTTGTGGCGAACAAGTTGAACTACACCACCACTTCCCTTCCCAATGACTTTGATGGTTTCAAGGTCTTCTAATGAGAATTGGAGATCAAGCTCAGTTTCAGAAAGCTGTCCAAGAAAAACACAAATAAATCTGATTAGCTTCGGACTGTAAACTCAGAACACTTGGCAAATGAACATTGCAAAAGAATAAAATAAACATGAATATTTCTAGATCATATTAACAAGTAAATCAGAACAGATCCCAGTGTTTGTCATGAATACCAGGATAACTATGGCTGTGGTGAAGTCTGAGACACAAAAAAAGTAGTAGACATGGTAAGTGGCCAGATTAACTATGTTGTTCTTACAGATGCTAATCTAGAAAGCTGATAGCTTTCCCCTGTTGCAAAGTTTTAGATCAACATTTTTCACAAACCCTCACTATATCCATAAACAATCCCCATGGTCAATAGTTCCTACATTTCTTACCAACTTTTTGTTTCTTGTTAATCTAATATTCACCAAAAGTTACCGTTATTATGAAATAGACTTTTAGATCTATCAGCAAGGTTTATTGGAAGGTGCCTGCATATGCTTACCATGGGTTCTCTCTTTCATTTTGCAGTAACATTATTATTCTAAATGTATATACCAAATCATGTTTTAGTGCAACAAATGCCAGTCCGATCACCAAAAAATTACTTTACATTGTGCATCTATATACAAGCACAAGTTGAAGCGGAAGAAAGATTAGTAAGCATGTGTCAAGGAGAGAACTGATAGGTTTCATATTAATGTTAGCCATGTGCTAGAAGTTTTGGATACAAGAGTTTTGAATCGGCATTATGCTTAGCCCTTTAGATTTTGATTAAGAACATGTATTGAAAATTATGGCATAGCTACCAAGATGTAAAGTAAAAACTCATAAGAAGCATACAAAGCACCCTATAGTCAATTCTTTTTCATGGATCCTGTACCATATGTAAGAAGCACAGATTTTGGTTTACCGCAAAGTTTGGTTTGCTTATGCAATAAAATTGACTTGTTTAGAGTTATCAATGTACATTTGTCATTTTTTTGGAAGAAAAAAAAAGGCTATTTTCATATGAAGATGGTGTGCACCATCTTATGGGACCTTTCTAACATATTATGTTCCCCATAAAGTTTTGCTCTTCAAAAGGCTGAAGAGAAAGAGAGAGAGAGAGAGAAATGTTTCAAGAAGAAAAGATTGAGACTCACCACATAATTGATTCATTTAATAGATTACCTTTAAAGTTGAAGATTAACTCAACTCAACAATCCTTATAGCAAAACAAGACCAGTAGATACTCTCAAAAGTCATATCTAACAAACACATATCCATCTTATCATGTGTAAGGTGCGTTGTATTTGTAACCATTTACTTTAGTTGCAAATTTCATTTGGTAGGATTAGGTATGGCAAAATAGCCCCCTCCCCTCCACGTTAAACCGGTTTTGGAGGTCCGTTTAACGGTTTTGGGCGAGGACGGGTTTTATAGTGAAACCCGCACGAGTGCAGGGGAGGTCACCCCGCCCCGCCTCCTTTACAATGCAAAAATACTATTTTACCCTTATACCTTATGTTATATACAAAATATCCTTCTTGTTGGAAGAATGTTAGTGTTAATTTGGTAAAATTGTGTAAACTTTAGAAGAATTTATATTGTTAAATATAAGTTTTAAAAATTTGAGTGGAAAATTAGGAAAGAAAAATTGAGTGTTAATTTAAATGGGGTAGAGTAACTTAAACAGGGGTTGGAACGGGGTGTGGGGGTTGTTTGCTAATCGGTTTTGGACGGCAGAACTTAAACGGCCCAAACCCACCCTGTTGCCATCACTAGGTTGGATTGAATAATTGTCATCACTGTAACTTGGAGAGTTCATCAGAATATAAATATCTATCTACCAGGAAAAGGAGTTAACAGACGTTTTTGCCTCCAAGAATGAGTATTTGGCAAACCAAAAAGATCATGAATAAGCCGCACCAAAGGAATGTGGAAAATCTGGGAGAGTAGGCCCCTTTAGATATGACTGCAAGGCAAAGGATGCTAATGGAATACGATGACTACCAATTTGAACGAGGAAGAGAGACCAGTGGGTGATTATGATTAGTTTTTCTCAGCTACACTTAGTAGCATTTTCCTTCTACAATCAGATGAATGAGAAAATGAGGTGCTCTCTCTTAAGAATGGATCATTCAACAGTTCTCAAAACCAGAAGTGATTTCATCCCCAATTTTTCCCAACTTAATTTTGAAACCCACTACGCTGCAAAGCTTAGATAACTATAGTCTATAACTAAGTGTCAACATCTGAGCTCCACTACTGTAAACCTTATGTTCTATTACTTATCCCAAAGCACTTATTCCATTAGGAAAAAATAAAAGGAAAAAGGAAAAGAGAAAGAAAAGGTGTGATGAACAATATCATCTCATTTCTTAAAAGAATCTCATGTGTCTGACTACATAATCCTGCTTTACATAAATTACTCCACTTAGTCAGTTGCAATAGCTTCATTATGACAAGATGTCCCGTCAAATTTACCACGCTATAAAATCATGCGCATAATCCATTAGATCTTCACTGTTCAGAGTGATATGGACCACATTGAAAAAAAAAAAATAGGAATACAATACTATAACCAGCAAAAATCATCCTATATATGTTTAGAGGCAGAACGAATAATTTCCCCGGAAACAGCATAAAAGTGCAGAAACTTACACGAGGTTCGTTTTCTTCAGATTTAAGCCGCAAACCTTTCAGGTTCAAGAGCAAATCGCCTTCATGAAATGTGCCACTCGCAGTCCTGAAATTCAAATTAGCACATATATATACACAAATTAAGTATATCATCGAAATTTCATGAAGATCGCAAAATTGAAATTTTAGCGATTAGATAATCAATCTAAATGCAATTCAAAGATCGTATCCATAAACACAAAAAAGATAATTGAACTGACCCACAGAAAAAGAAGTCGATGCAAGATAAGGAAAGGCATTGAACAGATCAATAAAATAGAAAGTAAACCAGTGTTTTAGTGCTTACAAGAAGCTGGTGATTGGAGTTTCTTGGGCAGGAACAGAGAGCTTCAGCTGTTTAAGTGGATTCTTGGTCTTCATGATTGTCTTCTAGGGTTTACAATGATATGTGTGTGTAATTATATGCGTATATAACTGGTTTTCAGCTTATAAGATATTAGTACACAGAGAGTATTTCTTTATGAAAACGGCGACGAGTGACCGACCGACACGATTCGTGTAAGTAAATAAATTCAAATGGAGATGACCGCCAAAAAAGTAATTGTGTACTTAATTAATTCAACGGTTGTAAACTTTATTAGTAATAGTCTACTAATGAAAAATATTAGACCGACCAAATTTTAAAAAGAAAGTTAAGAGACCGATAAAAAGAAAAGAGAGATTAGGGTTGAAGACTTTGGTTGCTTTGAAATTTATTTGATTCTTTTTCTTAAATTCAGTGAAAATTTGATTTTGAAAAGCACATCGGAGATTGAAACTTACAGTAAATTTTTAGATTTTAACATGAATTGGAAGTATTTATAGTTCAAAATCCGACTAAAGTAGGGGATTGGTATTTAAGCTAAGAAATCATAAATAATTATTTAGAAACCCTGGACATAAATTGACAATACCCCAAGTTCAAATTAGGATCTGACAAAATTATTTGTTTTTAACACCTATTGTTGATTTTGCTACAAAATATGAATAAATTATTTGATTTTAAAATTTTGTTATAAAAATATATTTTTAATAATAAATAATAGGATTTGAAGTGTGGTGTCCACTTTAGTTATTAATAGAAATGATTTGTTACTTACATCAACGCATATGTTTTCATATTTGACATAGAGTTGATTTGTTTGGTATAATTTTTCATATTTGATATAGAGTAATAAAATAGATGTTGATTTGGCAATTTTTGAAAGAATTTTTCGTAAATAGGAGATATGACATTATCGGATGTCATCAACATAATGATGTCGTAATAATATCACACTCCACTCATATAAATTCATTTAAAAACAATCGAATTCGAAAGATGTATCATTTTTCTTTGACATAGAGATTGTTGTAAACATTTCCATTTGAATTAAAATAAGAATTGTGATAGAGAAATATAATTTGATAATTTTAGAATGATAGATGTGAAAGGTTATTTTTTCAAATATATTCGTTCAAAACGGTAGAAAGTTAAAAAATTTATCATTTCCTTATTGTAATGTAGGAGGCTGAAAGTCGGAATTCGGCCTTCTATCGATACTTTTTGAATTAAAATCAAGACCATCTCGTGTAGGATTCAACTTAAATAGTATCCCCATTTATTGAAAAGAAAAAAAATAAATATTGCTGTATTCTGAACTAATTCATGTGTCTTCCTGTCTATAAATAAAAATGTTGCAAGGTTTGCAGTGGACACATTATGTAACCTAGCCCAACCCACTGGTTCATAAACCAGGTTGGAAAGGAAAAAGTTTTCCCAACTCATAGGCCCAATTTAATCAGGTCCTATTTTAGGGCTCCATAAAGCCTAAGTTGCCCAAACTCAGTCAAGCATTATTATTATTACAGTATTATTTTTTATTGGAGTATTATTTTTGGATGATGGTAGGGTCGGAATTTTCAAATCCCTCAATAATTCAACGTCAAACACGTGCATTCCTCATCACTATCACTTGTATGAAAAATAGTTGGATGGTTTTCGGCATGAGCCATCTAGTAGGCCCATTACAGCGTTCATTAGTTTTTGGATAATGTTATTCAGATAAAAATTTTTAGACAAAATTCGTAAATAAAAATATTTATATAATACATATATATATATATATGGTAGAATCTATCACATGCATATTATAAATTCAAAAATTTTTGTCTATAAATTCTGTCCAGGATTAACTTTAATTTTTTTTTGGGTATACGTATATACAGATAAAGAGAGAGAGAGGGTCCGAACTTCAAAACCAAAGGTAAAAAAACAAAAATTAATTTTGGGCTTGGGTGGATATAGGTACCGTTGATGTGGCATGTAGTGTAGAGTACGAGATGGTGCGGGACAGGGCCAGGACAGACATGCCATGCTAATCCAATTAATTAAGCTGCGGAATCGAGGCCTTTCGATTAAACTCCATTTCATAAACATATCTGAAGTCCGCCTCGAACATCGCTGACACACTATGCCATCACCGGTAACCTTCTCAAAACACACACACACACTCTCTCTTCACTTTATATTAGTACTACTAATCACTACTCTGTGGATACACAGAGAGAGAGAGAGAGACGTTGTATAAAAAGACGAACGTTACAGTGGATTGTAGCACAGAACTGAAAAGAGTAGAGTGAGAGAAGAATTAAGAAGATCAAGAAGAAGAAGAATAAAGAAGAGGTTTTCAGAAATTAATAAGCTTTGGGGAGCAGAGCTAATGGGAAGAGAATTCGGATTACTCTTTGCAACTTCGCTGCTTCTAATGTTTCTAGGTTTGTACTGTGCTACATTAATTCCAGATTAGATTCTCTCTCCGTATTACTCTGTCTGTGTCTGCATTTTCTTCTCTTTGGCACTTAAGGTCCTGCTGTTTATTTTTATTTTTGAGCCGTTTTATCAAAGTTGTTTACATTTTTTCCCTCAATATCATCCATGTAGCCTAAATGCACCGACTTTGAAGACTATATATATATATATAATCCTGTTTCAACAGTGTGTAAACAAATTTTTGGTTCTGTCGATTAAGCACTTCCCATTTCGTCTTATCTGGTTCATTGTTTGCTTAAAACCCTTGTCTTTCTCTTTTATTTCCTGTTTCATTTTTTTTGGTCCCTCTCTGGTTTTCCTTTAAATTATGTACATACACACAAATCGTATGTATGCCGGCCTATGTTTATGTTGCAACACCCTCCCTCCCTCTCTCTCTCTCTCTCTCTCTCTCTCTCTCTATATATATATATATATATATATATATATATATATATATATCAAACACTTCCATCAATTTAAACAATGTTCTCTTATTCTTGCAGCAGAGAGAATTGAAACAAACTACCCCTATCATCATTACCATTATTTTCTTTGTTTGATGCTAGTTTTTATTCATGGAAATTTCTCTTACTTGTCTCTGACATGCATGATAAAGCTAAGCTTGAAAGATCCCATTTACACGGAGTGGAGTGAAGCTAAGTTGTGGTAGTTGCACTTACATCCTTGTCAAGTAGGTAGGATACTTGTCAATTTCGTAGGACCTCAATATATTAGATGACCATAGTGCATTAATTTAGTTTGCATAGCCTCATTATTGTATATATAACAACAACACAATGTGTTAATTCGTTGAACTAAAACTGTACCCTACCGGTATCTCCTCTACCTCCCCAAGTGGAAGCTTTAGAATTCAAGTCCCTATGGGGCAAAATGAGTGTGTGCGTTATTTGTCAGGGCAAAAAAAAAGGCATTGTACTTCTTTGGTTGATTAGCAGTTCTTGGTTATTAGAGCCTCTATTGTTATCCAATTGACAATCACCTTCAGACTTTGCTAGCTTCTGAATGGATTCCTCCTTAGCCTCTTTAGTTTTTAATCCTTAAAAAAACTATGCCTCAAGATGCCTCGAGATATAACTTCTAATGTGGATGGCAGTTTTAGATTGAAAGTTTGGTTATTTAGTTTAAATGTGCCTGTCGGCATCAATTTCTCATTGAATTAGACTCCAATGGCATCACCAAATTTTATTGACCTAGGCATTTTCTGCTATGTTACGTAAATCCATTACTAAAGCTTCATGTATGTAGGAGAAGAAGAGAGACCTTGAGTAAAAATCTTATGTTCTCTGAATCTTATTACTAAACCGTACATAGTGTTGATTCTCTGAATGATCTGATGTTCAAGATTGTCTATCTTATGAGATGGCCTTGAGGACAAATCTTTTTGGCTTCATCATTGAAAGACTGAGTTGGAGTGTAGTTTTGTCAAATCTTATCAGTTAAGAGACCATAATAGAAGCAAATGTCCTTTATGTTTGAGGAGGATTAAGTGTGTGTAGTACACTTTTAATTATCTCACTTAGCTGACAATTGAATGTATCCAGCAAGGTGCTCTGTTGTCATTGGAATTTTGTGTATACACTATTGTGCTTCAAACCCACTATGAAACTTGTTCATTGGTCAAAACTATTCAGATATTAATAATCTAAGCTGCTCTTGAGAAGGTCCACAACTTTCTTAAGATCAACAACTGTCCATTCACACCTCTAGGTTCTGTTTAGTATCTGATAACAAGTAACTTATAGTCTTATCTGAAGTGATTCCAACCATGACTTTATAAGCAGTGTGATCTGAATGGTAGAGTATGCTACAAGACAACTCTAAAGTTGATATAATGGTCCTACACAAGCATAGAGTTGATCCTTCTGAGTGAGATATTTCTTTTGCCTATACCCAGCTTGATCAGGGGGGGAGCGGCTTTTTATGAGAGACTGCCTTGCGTCGGAGAATGAACCGCTACCCTGTACTCCTGTAGTAGATTATTTATCTCAGAGATAGTCATTCATCTTTGGTGCCAGGAGCATATTTTCAAGTAATGTACAATGTATCATCAGTTCAACTGTTTTTAGTTGGTAATTGACCAAGTCTTATCCAATTCTCTTTCTTGGCCAAATTTAGCAATTTTCTGGGGGTTTCACGTTGAAATGTTGATTTGAGTCTATTAAATGACTGTCTGGAGAGTGTGATATAACATGCCTTTTGTACAACAACACCGATCTTTTTCTATTGGGTCGAATTTCATTCTACAGCCACATAAACCTTATGCTGGAATTCTTCCGCGAATATTTCAGTCCACTTGGTGCCAGAAAGTTTCTCAATGTGAAGAAAGCATGAGTTAATGCATCTTAATGCGAATAGTAGAACAATCTGTTTCACTATATGTGCATAATTGAAAGTATCTAATAGTCATTTTTTAATTAAATTAAAAGAGGATGTGTATGTATTAAACGAAGAACTCGAGTTAAGTGCATCATGGTGAGATTATTAGAACAATCTGCTTCAGTATATGTGCATACTTTATCATTGAACTATAAAATGTAGTAGTCTTTTTTACATATTGGTTTCACAGCTTAATTATATTGAAAGAAATCTCCTGTGCCCAGAGATTCAATTAAGAAATCTCCTGTGGCCAAAGATATTATCAATAATAGGAACTGCCATTTAACAACGTATCTATAGATGTGGAACTATGTACATTGCTTGGGCTCTTTGAAGTTCGTTAGTATTCTATGTATTACTAGCTCAATGACATTTTTCTTTTTGGTATTATCCATGGTCCAGTCAGTATATTTTGGAAGTTCGACTCTGTTGTGGGCGAGAAAGAACAGTGACTCCCTTTATGCATCTCTCATTGATTTTAGGGGTGTATATGACAAAATCTGCCGTCATTCATTTCTCTCTTTCACTCTCTCACTCAATACACATGTGCATGTTATGAGTCTTTCCTTCTATGCTGTGGGATGAATCTTATTAATATCTCTGACAGATGTATGCCAAGGAAGCACAATTGGAATTTGCTATGGAAGAAATGCTGATGACCTTCCTACACCAGATAAAGCAGCACAGCTGGTCCAACTTCACAAAATTAAATATGTTAGAATCTATGATTCTAATATCCAGGTTCTGAAGGCATTTGCAAAGACTGGAGTTGAGCTCATGATTGGGATTTCAAATTCAGATTTGTTGCCATTTGCCCAATTCCAATCCAATGCCGACACCTGGTTAAAGAACAGCATTCTTCCCTACTATCCAGCCACAAAGATTACATATATAACTGTTGGTGCCGAAGTGACAGAAGCTCCCAATAATATCTCTGCTCAAGTAGTACCTGCCATGCAAAATGTTTTCACCGCTTTGAGAAAAGCTGGTTTGCATAGGAAAATTAAAGTTTCAAGTACCCATTCTCTTGGTGTCTTGTCCCGATCATTCCCACCTTCTGCAGGGGCCTTCAACAGCAGCCATGCATTCTTTCTGAAACCTCTGTTAGAATTCCTTGCTGAGAACCAGTCTCCATTCATGATTGATATTTATCCTTATTATGCTTATAGGGGATCGCCCAACAACGTTTCTCTAGACTATGCTCTATTTGAGTCATCCTCTGAAGTAATCGACCCAAACACTGGTTTGCTTTACACAAATATGTTTGATGCCCAGATTGATGCTCTTTATTTTGCGCTGATGGCTTTAAACTTTAGAACAATTAAAATTATGGTCACTGAGACGGGCTGGCCTTCTAAAGGATCAGCAAAGGAGACAGCCGCAACTCCAGATAATGCCCAGACGTACAACACCAATCTGATTCGCCATGTCATCAATGATACTGGTACTCCTGCAAAGCCTGGAGAGGAGCTAGATGTGTATATTTTTTCTTTGTTCAATGAGAACAGAAAGCCTGGTCTGGCATCAGAGAGGAACTGGGGATTATTTTATCCAGACCAAACAAGTGTCTATAACCTCGATTTCACAGGAAAAGGTGCTGTGGACATGACTACAGCAGCAAATGTTACCAGGTCAAATGGTACATGGTGCATTGCTTCATCTACAGCTTCGGAAGCTGACTTACAGAATGCCTTGGATTGGGCCTGTGGTCCTGGGAATGTGGACTGCTCTGCTATTCAGCCTAGCCAACCTTGTTTTGAGCCGGATAATCTAGTTTCTCACGCCTCTTTTGCATTCAACAGTTACTACCAGCAAAATGGAGCTACCGATGTTGCTTGCAGCTTTGGAGGAACAGGCGTTAAAACAAATAAGAACCCAAGTATGATTCTAGGAACGTTCTTTTGGTCAAGAATTCTTTTCCTAGTTTAGTTTTCTTTTCAAATGAATATATTCTATACTCATATTATGAATGGTTTCATGTGCCTTGCTGCATCAAGTTAATAATGCTTATGTGCGGCAGTCTATGGAAAACATAATTAAGTGAAATCCTGAGTTCTCCTTTCTTTTACATAGATTGATTAATTATTTCCTAATGCTGTTGGACTGGTTTGCTAGAAGGATATAGAAATAACAAATAATGCTTATTTGCAAAATGGTTTATTCTAGGTTGATAATCTTGGATGAATACATGTTTTTTCATTTTTATATTTTCCATATAACATAGGTCATGGCAGGGTGTTAGTGTCGGTGTGGTGTCTGACTCGGCATGTGTTGGTCTTTATTATATCTCTAATAATCATAAGTTTGCGTGTTTTGGACGCATCAGAAAATGCTAAAATAGCATTGCCCTTGTAACCTATCATTTATAATTCATTGGTCGGTGCATGATTCAACGATTAGCATATCCTCAAATCAAAATGGAAAAGATTTGCATTCATAGACACGTGCTTGTGCATGGAAAGTTTTGTTGATTTTACTAACTGAGAATGTAACATTCAAGTCCTTTGGTCATCAACCACATCAATGAAAAATGCTACCCACAGTGGTGAGGCGACCATAACTAGCAGTCCTCTTTACTAATAGCCTGGAAAAATATTAGTGCATTAGAGTAAATTTTCGATAGTGTCATGATGACTGGTATAAATCTATTGCTCCTCAACAAAGAGAGTCGTAGCAAACGTGAAATAGTCTGTTCATTTCGTTCAATTTCATATATGAGATCTTCCGGAGGGCTGATAATACCACTCACATTTACTGTTATCGTTTGTGCAGCCTATGACAACTGCTTGTATATGACAACTGGGTATGTTTACCGAGACAACATATTCAATTTTTAAAAGTTATATTTCTGTTTCTTTTTTCTGTCCGTTAACTGTATTAATCCCACTGAATTGCTGTCCAAATTTTACAGGAGTAACAAAACTGCCACAAGTAATGTAACAGCCACTCCTTCAACTTCTTCCTCCACCCGGAAAGTATTTTCCAAGTGGATTCGTGGTTTCCTCCTGATGATTTTCTTGTTCTGTACGTGAGTAATGTCTAAAGCAGCTTGAATGACTTTCTTCTTCTCTTTGTTCTGAATCTGAACAATGCCTAAAGCAGCTTGATTTTGGGAGTGTAGTCTTTCGTTTAAGTGAGAGGGGTTTGCCTGTTATGTATGAAGCAGGGATAAGTATCTTTTAAGGATTTTTTTTTCTTGGATAGCAAGGATGTATTTATCATAGGGCAATATTCCTTCCCAGTTTTGTATGATGTCAAATTGGCATCTAGATCAATCTTTCAATGGGGATATTTAAGGACCTGTATCTGCACATTGTAAAAGTAATCTGTGCAATTTGCCTTGTAGCTTTCTTCTGTTGTTGGTCTTGACACACTTGTGTCGTGTTCGGGAAGGGTGCATATTGCTACAATATCTAGGGATTCTTTTGCATCCAATTTTTGGTCAAATCTCAAAATTAATTTTCATGTGGTCACTCGTGTTCGTTTTCAAACAGATGGTGGCTACAATTCCTATAAGGTGTGTCTGTTGTAGGCCAAGTTGCTCTCTATATTTGTTTTGTATTCTTCGGTTCGGACTATTTGGATTTTGTAAGCCATGTATGTTACTTGTGGATAGAAATAGATTTATACTCGATGTGTTGTT
The DNA here is from genome assembly GCA_026545225.1 of Cornus controversa. Taxonomy (NCBI): domain Eukaryota; kingdom Viridiplantae; phylum Streptophyta; class Magnoliopsida; order Cornales; family Cornaceae; genus Cornus; species Cornus controversa. The sequence goes on from CM048851.1 coordinate 46,012,906, forward strand.
GAATCAATCAAGTATTAATTACCAATTTCCAAAGGTGCAAATATAGTTTGAAGTCAAAACTAGGGTTAAATTGACTCCTAAGTTCAATTTTTTTTGGTGGTAGAGTAATCTTTAAGTGTGAAAAGATAATTTTATCCTTGCATTATAATATCACATTATATTTTAAATAGGATAAAATATAATGACTTCTCCTAACGTTTGTTGTAATTGCACTTTTTTTGAAAAAATTTCTTTTTTTTAAAATGACATTTTTGTTCACATATACACTCTCTGTTCAGTCTTTTTTTGTACACCTGTTACACCACCACCACCCCCCTCCCTCATGTCCATGGCCGACATTGATCTTTGATCTTACTCCTAACATATCTAATCAATCATAAAAAACTCTATCACATAAAGTATTTTCAAAGATCTTCGATTATGGTGATATATATACAAACATATACATAGGATCGGATCTGTGGACCGAATTGTTGGGTTTTATCGTGAGTCACGAGTACGGGTTGACAAAAACGACTGAACTGGTGGTGTCATGTGCGTGGAAGAGTACATATCATATTAGAAATCTATTTTTTTATTATTAAATTATTTGATAGTATATGGTAAAATCATCCTAAAATATTATCTCAAATCATAATAGAGAAGGTCCGTGCAATTATGGCAAATCTCAAGAAAGGTCAATGTAATTACGACAAACTTTAGAAGATGTCATTGTATTTTACTCTATTTGAATTATAATATGATATTATAATGCATGGGTAAAATTATCTTTTCACTCTCAAAATTTATTCTGGTCATTGAAAAAATTAATTTAAGAGAGATAAAATAAATAAATGTCAAACGATCTTTCCGAGTGTAATTTGATCAAAGTGAACTTAACCCTAAAAACTATTAGTTGACGGAGCAGGAAGATGATACTTTAGTTGTTGGATTCTCCTTGCTTTCTCTATCACAGATTCACAGATCATAACCCTATTTACTACCCAAAAAAAACAGAGTCATGACCCTTCTTAAGGGTGTCTGTGCCTCGGCTACAGCCACTACCTTTGATGCCAATAATAAATACCACAAACACCATATCCATCTCTATTCTCTGCCTTCTTGGACCACACTGACATAAATAAATGACACCGCAGTATACAAACTATCTAGCTCGATGAGAAATTATTTATATTACTGCTTGAAACGTGCACTCAAGTACATGTGGGTCCATCTTAATTCTGCAAATTGATCAAACAAATTAAGCTTCCATCGGTATTCGACGAATGAATTTAACATGTAGTCAGCGGATGCAACTTGGAGCAACAAGCGAAGGTATTGATAAACTCAGTAGCACAGCTCGAACCCACCATTTTTATTAGGGCAAATTACACTTATTTTTTTTCTAAATTGACTTTATTATAGTTACTTCTCTTTAAATTTGGCATATTACACTTATCCTCATTTCATTAACAGATTTAACCGTTGTTAACGAAAAATATAAAATTATTCTTATGTCATTTACACTTACTTCCCCTCTAAATTGACTTATTACACTCATCATCCCTATGTTTTGAAATATTACACTTATCCCCTCTAATTTAGACGTTTATAGCAAATACTCCCTTATCGTCAGCAACAATAATTGTCAGAGATGGTTAATGTTAGCATGACCAATTTGAAGATTTATATGACAAAAAAGTGAAATTATAATTGTGCCCTTATTATTATATAAAAAATTTATCTAAAAACTATTTTGTCACAATTACATTATACGTACCCTCGCACATATTTCCATAAATCTTAAAGGGTGAAACGTTTCAAATGATCAAAATTCATTACATTTTGTTCAAAGTGTCTGTCAAACATTTAGAACAAAGATAAACTCCAAAATCTATTAGTTTTCATCATTCATTATTATTATGTTATTATCTAAATCGATAATCGATACAATCGAAAGTGAACAAGGACTAAAATTAAAGGATATATTGATAGATATATAGATATAAAATTGACAATAGATTTAGAGAGAGAGAAAGAGAAGATGAAAAGCGAATATGATCTATGTATTTTCTTTAGTTGGGGTCAGATTTGTCTTTTTGCACAAGTAACATAGGACAAAAACTTTCCTATAAATATTTGAAAATTATTTTTGTCATATAAATCTTCAAATTTGGTCACGCAAGCATTGACCATTACTGATAGTTAATGTTGTTGACGATGGAGTATTTGTTACAAACACCCAAATTAGAGAGAGGCAAGTGTAATATTCCAAAACACATTTTTACACTAAAGGGGAGGTAAGTGTAAATGGCATAAGGGTAATTTTACATTTTTCGTTAACAACGGTTAAAATCTGTTAGTGAGAATGAGTAAGTATAATATGTCAAACTAAAGGGGAAGTAACTCTAATAAAACCAATTTAGAAAGAAGGTAAGTACAATTTGCTCTTTTTATTATCACAAACATTATTATTAAAATATTAGTAACCCATGAGTCCTTAATTTGGACATAGTCCATCACCATCGCCATCATACTTGTTTAATCTCATGAATATGGTAGACACATGAATTTTCACAAAATTTAACAGATAAATTTTACAGATCAGTTGTGTACCTGACACTAACCCACCTTCTTTCACATCCGGTCTCGACCACCGGTAATGGAAGGATCAAAAATTTGAGTAAGTATACAGGCAACCACCAACAAAAATATATCATTGTAACACGACTGAAAAAAAAATTAAAATGCTCGAGCTAACTATTACTACACAAGTGCACAAACCACACACCACCCACACGTGCAACTTCGTAAGAGCCCATTCAGATGGTAAGCCAAGATTTTGGCAACTAATCTAAATACCAACCTGAGCATAACTTTGGTAACCCAAGCCCACAAAAATAAGCATAAGCAAAGTAAGCTCGGGTCGGATCTATGGGGTTGAAGGCCAAGGTTTGATACCCACCTCGGGTTTAAGATCAGCTCGACCCGTCAACTTAGCCCACTTTGGAGTAGCACCTTAAGGCTGCACTTCTTTATGTAAATTCGACCAACCCATCAATCCCAAATCCTAGAGGAAGCTTTATCTAGATTCATATTCTATGTGTATAGTTTATAATTTAAGCAAGTAAACAAAGTGTCTTAGCAATTGAGGTCATCCAATCTAAAACCATGCTGACGGTGTTTGGCAAACAACAGAACAAAAGCCACCCCAAATAGAAAGCAAACAAAACAAATAACCACACTTGATAATTACACAAAAAACCAGATATTATATTTGTGAAGAATACCAATAAATTAGCAATCAATTTTTTTAAAATAAAAAATAAAAAAAGGAAGAGGAAGAAAACCACTCAGAAGTAGATAAATATCTCACTTCGGATCATTATAACAATTTTCACAAGGAGACTGCAAAGACAACACTTCTGAATTCAGGAAGAGTTGATATCTATATGACTTCTCAAGCACCAGACACCATTTGTTTCACAAGTTCTTCACAGCTTTAAAATTCTGGTATTGATATTGCTGCAACCATTTCAACAAGCAGATAATCAGATCCATGACATTAAAATGCAGCTTTTTTCCAGAGGAAAATAAATAAAAAAACAGAATTGCAATATATAATAAAACATACCAAAGCAATTAAAGACCCTGATCTATGAGATAATCACCAAGCCTTTCAACAATCATGTTGCACTGGCCAGGAGTCATTGGCTCATCATAGACTCCAATGAGCAACGCCTGATTGGTCTTTTTAACAGTAACACCTCCAGGTCCCTGAAACAAGAATGAGATAGGTCAGAATAAAACCATTAGAAATAAGGATCCAACCAAATGCTGAGTCACTAGTAAGGAAACGTGACATGTTCTACATTATGTGTGATGCAAGGAGAAAGGAGAATAGCAAAATAATATGGGTTGTAAATAGTAAGCAGAGATACCATAAATCCATAATGTGCGTTTGTACTGAACTTATGGCATTAAACAGAGCAAAACGCGAAAAATGATTCATCAAGTTGATTCCAAATAGTTGAAATGAGTTGAGGTGAACTCTTCAAGATTAAACAAACTCAAACTTCAACATTTTATCGGTTTGCAACCCTAATCTTGTGGAAGTGGCTAGCATTGACCCTTAGGTCTCAGACATGGATTTCAAACATCATTGCTGGACACATAACAACTGTTTAGCTATGCATAACCTACACAATGATGAAGCCCTCAGAAGAAAATTGTCAATGCCATGTGGTTCATCAATATAATTTTATGTAAAAATCATTTTTTTCTGCTAATACATTGTAGCTAATGACCCTCTAGATTGGGACTAATGCATATGAAGCTGCATACCTCTGAAATGAACCTTTTGGGCTTTGAACAACAGATGGTTCGGTTTCAGATTGAGCATAGACAAAAAAATCGAAACATATTTGTGTATAAATGCATTCAACATATTTTTACATGCCTGCAAAAACAAATATATTAAAAGTAGTAGTTAGAGCAAGATCAGATATGGATTCATCACCTTCTTCCCTCGAATGACAGCTCCTGACTCGCCTTGTATCACCATGTATTTTGTGCCACCGAGGAACAAGCCAGTTGGAGCAAGTGAACCGGGTTCATCAAAGTCAGTCATGATGGCAGTTATTTCTTCAGGCTTGAACTAGAACAACATAGACATAAAACCATAGTGTGTGTCCATCAAAAAACAAATAAGTAACACATATGGCATTTTAGATATGGTCAGGAGAGAAGTTTGTTGAGGACAGGTGCACAAGTCTTGCTTGTTTGACACCAAAAACAAACTTGGAAATCGAAGGGGGAAGAGGTATATATATATATATATATAGTAATTACTATACTTTAAGCTGGTTAATTGAGATCCTACTCCAACAAGTCATTCATTAATATTACATTTCATTCCCAAAAAGAATGAGGGGAAAAAGAAAATGATGCACAGAAAAAGGGATTTGAGAATGCATTTTTTAACCTCTTTTATTTCTTTACTCTGATTCTTTCAATATTTTCCTAAAAACTTCAGGAATGCTAAGTCATGTATTCGGATATTAGCATCTACACATTTTTCAATACTTTAATTCCTCTTCAATTTTCAGTCATTCCCTAGTCCTTCAAAAACCTTGCAGCTACGAATATTCCATGTAACCATTGTCTGCAAAACTGCATAATCATGAGCTCTCAACCAAGAAATTAAGAATAATCAAAACCACACTACCATATGAAGCGCCAAATCAAATTTACCTCAGTGACCAAATTTTTAATTGTTGGCCATATCAGTTCCAGATATGCATTAAAAAACATATTGTTTAGCTTTTCCAAAAAAAATTAGGCTTTATGTTTAAAAAAAAACCTCCCAAATTAACAAAATCAATGATACTAGCAGCAGTATAGGCATAGGACCTTAAATTGGGAACATATTGATAAACTTCAATAGACAAATCAAAATCCAAATCAACAAATGATACAGAACTGAAATTATATATTACACTGAAATACAAAGAGAAACACTAAACAGGTGGGTATAAGTGATGTTCATCTCAGATCGAGTACATAAAATTTCAATTATAGAAAAAATAAAAGATAAAATTTTCACAATGAACTTCTAATGATCTATTCTATTTACAATAATAATAAAAAGAAAACAACAATAATAAGATCAATTTTAAGCCCCGAAGAGACATGGATCGGATCCGTAGTTGAGCACCAAATAATTCACAATTGGGAATCAAATAAATGGTTCTACTTATATTGAAGCTCATAAAAAGCAACAAACAGAAACACAGAAATGGAAGAGATAGAGACCTGAGGGAAGGAGGCGCTCTGGGCCCAGACGCTGCCGTCGTGGCCGATGATGGCGGCAGAGGTGAGATGGTTGCCTTCGATCTCGCACATCAGGTGATCGTCCACGTACGCTTGCCACGACATCTTCTTCTTCTTCTTTACCTTTTCTCCTTTCTCTGTGTGTGTGTTTGCTAAGATATAGAGAGCTCTGTTCTGGTCTTCTTATTCAGATTCAGAGAGAGATGTTAGCGTCGTGCCTACGAGTGTGAATCAGTGTGTAATATTATTACAATCATCACAGTTTCGTATCATACTGTCTGGAGATGTGTGATGTGTTTATTATAATTGCATCAATGCCCTCTCACATTGCCAATTTTACTTTTTTACCAATTATCCATACTAAGAATTTATAAGACTTTTTTTTTTTTTTTTTTATCTTCTTTAATATGTTTTTTGGATAAATAAATTACACATGTTCATTTTTTTCGATAAATAAATTACACGTATTCTTCTTAATCTATCCGTGTGAGAACGGCAAAGAGAGTAAAAAATAAACATGTCTTCTTTACAATTTGTCTAATTAGTTTGAAATGTATAAATAAATATTTTTTCTTTTTTATGATTTTTAAAATTAACATGTCATGCACATGGGTGTTATGCAATGTATAGATTTATTGTTACAGTCTATTTTTTTTTTTTCCATTGAAAGGCGTTAAACGCCAATTTTCAAAGCAGTACAGAGACACAAAGTCAAGCCAGAATGAGGCACAAAACCAATACAAATCTTGAAGCAATACAAAGAAAATGAAGAATAGACTCCAGATTTGTCGAAAGAAGAGTCAAAAGACTCTAGGACGGACATCACCAAGGGAAAGAGACAACGGCAAGAGTGACCCAAAAGTTAGGCCAGATCTACGGCAACAGCTCCACCGTCTCAGCCACAAGGCAGCCGTCGGCATAACGAACCCACCACAAGATCAGATCTAGCCAATATCAAATCTGAGCAGGATGGAAGCAAAACTCAACTTAAAATCAGATCAGATCTGATCCAGACGGGAGCAAACCCAAACAAAGACAAAAAAACTAGATCCACCATTAATGGTTTGAACCAAACAGATCATAAAACAAGAGAAAGGAGAAAACGACATGTAGTTATGCCTCCCCGCTCCCATGGATGGGAACGGGAGAAGAAACAGTTCTGTTTTGTGTGAACTTTAAAACAACTCTCTGTTTCATCAAATTGAAATTTGTTCTAAATTTGGTTTGAATATAAGTTCAACTTTCGACAAGTTTTTGTACTTGATTTAGGCTATATTTGGATTGGCTTTTGAAAATTAACTTTTGGCTTTTCAAACTCCAAAACAGTTTTGGAAAGTGTTTGAATTGATAAACCTGATGAAATTCGGAGTTCAAAAAGAGCGTTCAAAGGAAGTTGGTGGGTATTAGTTTTCTTATTTAGCTTTTGTTTCTCTTTTTCTTCTTTGTAAAAGCTGAAACAAAAGATCTGTCAAACAGTGTCTTAGTGGTTCCGGTGGTCGTTATAAATAATATCAGAATTGGACTGAGCTAAAAATGTGTCATCAAGGACATTGGACTTTCAAAGAAAGTGAATTGTGAAGACTTTATTTGTTGACATGTAGGTGAACGAATGAAAGAATCACTCTTGAGCTAATGCATTAGCTAAGAGATTCGTCAGACGACGTGGAAAAAAAAATGTGCTATATATACAAGGTTGTATCTACCAAAAGATATGAAATATTTTGAGTTAAAAGTCAAAAACAAAACGAGGACAACTCTTTTGAAAATCTAACTTGTTACAATTTTGAGTTTTGCTCTCCAAATGAATGTTATGAATCATGTCAGCCAGATTGTTTGGAAACAGTTTTAACTCATTTGTGATTCTTGAATTTTGCCAGTAACATAAAAAGATGATGTTCAAAAGGATGGATGTGTAATTTAACCAAGAAAATTTTATCCACAAATATTTTTCAACATAAAAAATAAAAAGAAAATAAAAAAAAGAAGGATTTCAAGACAAATATAATAATTTTGTCTTGGTCACCACTTCCATTCTTTATCATCGCCATGATTAGGTAGGTTTGCTGCCTATCCAATAAGGGTGACTGAAGTTTTGACCAGATATTCTACTTTAGAAATGTCGTCTTTCTCTTTTTTATTGCCCCGGTAAGAAAACGTTATCCACAATTAGGGATGGCAACGGGCCGGGTACGGCATGAGTTTGCCTAAATCTATTTTCGTCCCGCCGCCTTCAACACAATTCTCAAACTCGTCGCGGGTTTGGAACGGGACGGAATTTCAAAACCCATCCCGGCCCCGTTGGAAGAAACCCCACCCCGTCCCCGCCCCGCCCCGCCTCGTTTAAAATTTCAAAAGGGGCGGAATGAGACGGGGCAAGGCGAGACCCCTCCCCACAAAATTGTAACCATATCAAACATTAACAAAAATTAATTTTTTCAAAAGATACGAGCATAGTGGCTAGTACCAAGTTTGATACTATAAAATTCAAAGTAGTATAACCCCTGTTTAAGAAGTAAAATGACAAGATTCCACAATTAAATAGCCTATTACAAAAAATACATTCCACAACTAAATAACTCAGTAACAAGTTTGATCCAATAATTAAAGAAGTCTTAATGCAACCAAAAGATAAAATAAAAACATAAGTCTTAATACAACCAAAAAATAAAATGAAAACATGATCCAGATACAACAATTAAGAAGGCTTAATTTGTATATATATATAATATATATATATATACATATAAATATATTTATAATAATTAAATATATAGGCGGGGCGGTACGGGGCGGGTACTTATAGAGTCCCGTACCCACCCCGTACCCGCGGCGGGTTTTGAATTTTTTTACCATACCCGCCCCTACGGAAAAAAATTGACTCCCATACCCATCCTATACGGGGCGGGACGGGGCGGACAAAATTGCCATCCCTATCCACAATTATTGCCATTGCTCTTATTAGCCGTTGATCAAGCAAGCCAATACGAAAACCACACGATTCACACCATCCGACGGTAGATGATAGCAGTAAGTCTCTTCACGAAACATAAACCGAACTAGAAATGCATGCCGCTGTGTTCTTTACAATTTTTGATACAATCGGAATCATTTCCAACCCTTTCTTAATTTTAAAATCGTTAAGTTTGGTTGGACTTCAATTCTTTAATGATTATTTGTCAACTTTATATATATATATATATATATATATATATTTTGATAAAATACACATTCATACTTGTGTACTACTTATAATAATATATTAGAAACTATTAGTATTTATTTTATATTTATATAAATATATAGAACATTAGAAGCTATTAGTATTTATCTATATATTATATATTTTATACTTTATATATAAATAAAACACTAGAATTTAAAAGATATATATATATATATATATATATATTCTAATAGTTCCAATTTCTTGATTTCGAACCGTAACCAGAATCGTAATGAACGATTCGATTCGGTTCAACTACAACTCTTTACGGTTCCGGTTCCACCGGTTCGTTGTGCATCTCTCGGCCCAACCATTTCATTAATTACATATTGCATTTTCTTGCAAGTTTGTAAATTTTGTAGCACATGAAATTTTGATGCAATGTTAGCAGCAAGCTAATAGTGTAACAGGCTACCACATTTTGTGCCTAATGGCCCTAATCAATTTTCATTTTGCAAATCAATCCTTTATCAATATCCTTCAGTAATAGCGTGACACTCAAAATGAAAAAACGCCATTTTGACATTGGATTTAATGATTTTTGGATTCCACCACATGAAACACAGTAGGTACTAACCACAAAAACTCGAAATATAGAAGAAAGAGAAGGTATATCTTATCTTTTCAACTTTAAAAACCATTCTTGTAAGCTGCAAACTTCCAATTGCTTGAAACTTCTACTAATTTCCAACAAGCACCTCATCTTTCCAACCAATATTCTTGCAAATTGTAAGCATTTAATGGGCTAGTGGAGATGGAACATGTCTGATTCTCTTACTCACCTAAAAGGGCGAATTAACATTACATCCACAAAATGTAAAAGATGCATGGGTGGTTGAATCCACAAAAAACAATGATGTATGAAGGCAATGAAAATTAAATAAACCCTAAAACACTGACACAGGTTAACGTCTTCACATGGTTATTGTACGGAACAACACCATTTCCAATTCATGGCTTTAGAAGGAAGAATACTCGAGCTTAAAAGTAAAAAAAAAAAAAAATTAAATTAAATAAATGTATCACAAAAGGTACTAGAATCATGACATGACCTGGGTGAGCTACAGGCCCTGATCAATTAGGTAATCTCCCAACCGCTCGACAACCATGTTGCATTGTCCCGGAGTTACAGGTTCCTCATATATACCGAAGACGAGAGCTTGACCGGTCTTCTTAATAGTGACACCTCCAGATCCCTGCAACCAAATAATATAATGAAAACTATACATATATCTGTATGTGTGTTCACGCGCATGAATGTTTGTGCACATGAAATTTGATGATATATGCGGTAAAGAAATTCATTTATGTGTCTTTAAGCCCACAATTTATTCCCTCTGTGTTTATACAGTTTGTGTGCATGCACTGGAACTTACAATCCAAAAAAACTGAATTTACAAGGCCAAGCTAGTTCTCATCCTCTGGAAACACCTAATGGTGTAAAGCCACTTTCTATAAAAAGGAGGAATTAAATAATTAGATCTAAATCCATAAAGGATATTTGACGTACATGTATTGCCACAGCCTGTGGTACACATATTAATAATATGGTATTATGCACCACAATGGGAGATGCTTTGTTATTAGTAGTACAATGAGGAGCAAAAAGCATTGGAAATACAGTCTGTGTTACCGCCATATATCTCAAAATGTAAACCTCGGGAAAGATCAACATTTATCAGATCAAAGACCGACCATACAAAGGACTGGATCATTGGTTCAACAATAAGGCCACACCATCACTGTTAATATCTACATATTAGAAAATTAAATATACTATTTCAATGTAATATTCTATTAAAACACTTCTTTGCTTAATTCTAATCAAGCAGGTCTTCTCCCTGCCCCCAGGGCACTAGGGAGAGACTTGCAGGTGATAGACCCATAGGAATCACAAAAGTTCCCAGATACATCCCACTTAGCCATCAAACCACATACTGTATGCAGAAAAATGTTTTTCTCCATCACATTGGTGTATAAGAATCATACCTCGTGTACATAATATACACATAGATATGTGATTAAGTATTTGTGTATTTCAAACAATAACACCATTTGTATTAAGAATAACTCAAAATCAAAATGTACATACATTAAATTCCGTGATAGTATGTCAGAGAAAAAGAGCACATTATAAAAGAAGAGCGTTTATAATTACTATCAGAGAAAAAGAGCACATTACAAAAGAAGAGCGTTTATAATTACAAACATGTTGAAAACCTTGGGTCAAACTTTAAGCCAGAATAAAACTTCCAGTAACCATTTTTTTATATAGAGAAATTCATGCTAAACACAAAAAAAAATACTTGGAAGAAGGTTTTTTGAGTTGAGCTGAATCACTCATTTAATGATGAATTGTTCTAAGAAAAGAAACGATGGGGTACATATACATCACCTTCTTTCCACGGATGACAGCTCCAGCCTCACCTTGGATTACCATGTACTTTGTGCCCCCAAGGTGCAATCCTGTAGGGGCAAGGTGCCCTGGTTCATTAAAATCTTGCATGATTCCACTGATCTCCTCAGGCTTAAACTACATATAAATAACCAAAAGAAATAAAATCTGTCAATGTCAGCAATTAAGAGAGAGAGAGAGACATACATGCACAGAGAGAGAGAGAGAGAGAGATGGCAATCACGTTATAATCTTAAGATGTACAAACAAATACAAGAGAAAACTACACTGAAATAGATTACTTGTAAGAATTTTTGCGACCAATAAAAGAAATATCAGATATAGAACTCAGACAAAATCATAGATTGCACATAACAAAATGAAAAAAGTAAGCTTTCATTTATTATAACAACAGAAGTGTAGTTTAATCAGTGTTCAATTAGAAAGAAAAGTAAATCAAGCATTGGACAATATTTTCCATTGTCCACTCAAAAGGAAAATGATCTCTGTTTTCTGTTCCTGGGTAAGGAATAACATTTCAGAAACAAAGAATAGCTACATGCCTCCATTTATCTCATACCATTAGTTGCTCTGATATTAAAGGTATCCTCAATCTAAATTTTTTAGAAAAAAAAACAGATGGCTAGGATGTGTTAGGAAGAGGAAAAGAGTCCAAATGTAAGTTTGTGCTCATAGGAGTTGCATGATACAATAAATGTTTCCAACCATACTTGGCATGTCTTTTGGCTTAAGAATTCACAAAACATGTTCTCATTGCTACTTTAAAATGTCTGCACATTAGTAATATTGTAACATTATCAAAAACTTTACATAACACGAACAGAATGAAAGGCTATGCATTTGGCAAAAGAAATTTCTACAAATTGAACTACGATCCTCATAGTCTGACTGAAAACTAATCAATTACCACTACACTCCAAACAAACTTCATATTCAATTGGTAAGAAGCCATACGGAAAGCATAGCAAATGGGCAAACGCAACCAAATCATCACGTCGTCGATCAATAATACAACAATTTGAATAGATCATACACAAGTTACACCACTACGTTCTGAGAAAAAATGCTTGTTGAATGTGATCATTTTACCTCATCTGTATATTCAAATCGATCAAAAACATATCCAACCAAATCAGGACAATGCAATCACATTGTTGCATTAGAATCCACATGCGAATTCCTATAAATCCATTCATAAGCGACTGACATACAAAGGCAATAAAATCGAAATCCTCAATGAAGGATCACACACGGTTGGATAGATCAAACTCAAACCACGCAACTCTCAAATTCTTTCACGAAACAACGAGATCAAATCGAATTCACACAAGTATTAAAATCAAACAGAAGCTTTATTAATAGAAATGATCAAATATACAATTACAATCCATTAATTAGATCAAAAGTCAAAACAAACAGCAATGTAGCTGAACATGCATATACATATTATATATATAGAAAGAGAGACCTGAGGGAAGGAAGAACTCTGAGCCCAGACGCTTCCTTCGTGGCCGATGATGGCGGCGGCGGCGAGATGCTGACCTCCGCCGTCGATGTCACACATCAAATGTTCGTCCACGTACGTTTGCCACGACATTCTCCCCTTCACACACACACACTCTCTCTCCTCTGCTAGTATATATTACTACTTTTGTCTCTCTCTGTGTACGTGGTTTTCTTGGCTCGTTTCTGTTTGGGAAGAACATAAATAGTCACCGCTGATGACTATGATCTCCTTTCCACCGTCCGTTCCACAACATCAAATTACTGCCATTCACGTCCGCCTTTATTCAAGGACAGTCATTGCTCAATAATATAACCTTGCGAGCGACCTTTCCATATATATATATATATATATAACCCCGCGATTTTCAACCCAATTTACCATTCTAACCTGACAAATTACACACCCGTGAGAAGTCTATTGCAGATCTTCTCCAAAGGATACATCGTTAAAAAAAATTAATTTAAAGTTTTGAGTTGATTTTTCTCGATTCTAATTCCAATTCATCACCAATTCTTTAGTCTATGAGTTGAGTCTATTTCATTTGATGTAATATAAATGACACAATTTTTTATATTTTTTTCTTATTTAAAATTAAAAAATTGAACCACGCATGCCTTTGTGATACATTCATGATGTAGCCCATTTTTATTTAAATTCTTCACTGTTCCGCTATCTAATAGTACTTCATAAGTTGATTGCACGCACACGCAGATGGCCATATTGCAACCCCTTATCAAACTCGGGGCAAGTGCTAAATAATTTAAAAGACCAACTTAGCATCTATTTTTTCTTTTGGTATCAATATAGGAAAAAGTGAAGTACCTCAAATTTAATTCACTACAATATAATTGACTGCCACAGAGTTAACATATCTCATACCGACCAATTTCTTCATCACTGCAATGTTAGCACAAACCAGCACATCGCAACTAGAGATCACTCTTTTAACAGGTCAAATGGACTTTTGAAAGGTCGGAAAGTCAAAATTTCCTTTAGCCACTGGGATTGCCAGCCCTTCCACCACCACTAAGCCCCTTTGCTTCGTCACATATCACTTATTTGTAAAGACAATACTTCATGGTAAAAACCCAGAGGTCAAAAGTAGTAAGAGTTTTGGTTATTTCAAGCTAAAAAGCATATATTCCCATGCAATGTTCTCATTTACCAGCTACAAAAAAAGTTTACAGTAGGGCAGTTTCCACTGTGATTCAAAATTATCACTTGCATTAAAGAAAAAAATGCATAAGAATAAGCATATCAATCTGCAATCACTTTACATCAATTGTTTGTGAACAATATAGATATGCCTAGTGAATAAGAAATCAGCTTCAGAGGTGAACTTTAGGCTCCCAATTGTGAGATTACTTCTACTGCACCATCGTCAAACACTTTTACTACTGTTATGTGCCTTTCCAGAAAATATGATGAGAAGTTTGAAATACTAATGAATGTCCCCTTCCTGTAAAAGTGTGACAAACAGCAGTATCACCTGTTAAGTCGATATGATCTCCCTCTGAAAGCCTCACCAGTAGTACTGTCAGGCTGGGCACGATTATTTGCTGGAGCTCCAATTCCCCATCTCGCAACTAGTTTATGTCTATGCAGCATCAGTTAAGAAAATATGGAGAAAATAGTTACGGTCCACACTTCAAATACAATATTTTTAAAGGACAAATGGGAGGATTATTGAAAACTATCGCCCCACAAAACCCCAACTTCCAAAGCAATATGTGCAGAGAGAATACTGAAGAAGTAAAAAGAGTGCAAAAACAAACGTTTGTAATTGAAAACAAGGACTGCAATTGAAGAAAGATCAGCATTACTGACGCTTTAAATTGGAACAATTACAGTCAGTGCAAAAGAAAATGGTGAGCAGATAAAAGATTGAGATGATTGTGTGTGAACATCTGCGTGCTTTTTTCCTTCTTTTTTTTTTTTTTTGCGCGTGTGTGAGAGAGAGAGAGAGGGGGTTTGATGATGATTCCCATCAAGAACAGCGAGAAAACACATTCTAAACAACTATGTATGCTGAATTAAGGAAAAGGATACACCCAATTTGGAGTCTTCAATATGTTCTTCCCACCAGCAAGTGGATGCAACACGGTCAAGAAATAATAGAGATGTCCTGCTACAATTCCCAATAGATCTGGCAGAAGAGGTGAACCAAAAATAACATCCAAAGCAAGCATAGCCCAAGGTAAATAAAACGCCTGCATTAGGAGATACGAAGTGGTATGAATCGAGAACTGGGAAACAGAAAGCCATAAAGCATATGCAGAGATACAGAAACCAAATTATTATAGTTTCTACAAGTAATTAAAATCAGCATACCTTAAGGGTCACAAGGCCATATATGTTGATATTGGCAGTTGGGAACTCTCTACTCCAGACATAGAGAAGCATGAAAACCAGTGATATCCCCAAGAAGGGAGACCAAAACAATGGGATGGCAGATAATACCTACACGTGCAGGTGAGATTCAAAGGTCAAAACACAAGATAATTATGTTAACTTGAGCATTTGATCATCCAACAGTCTACATGCAGGTGAAGATAAAAGGTGAAACACAAGATATTGATTAACATGACCATTTGATAATCCAACAGTCTTTAAGAGATGTCTGAGAAGCAAATTACTATACAGGAGAGTAAGCTCGACATAAGCCTATTGGTAAAGGATTTACAGCACAGGAAAGTTCAAAAATTGGGAGAAAACGTAAAGCAAAAGCAAGATACTTTTTAAATGTTATATCAGAATACTTTTGGGAAGTCTCAAGATCATATAAGCTTCAGTCAGCAAATCACTACCCCATAAAAATGCATCTGCACTTATTCTATTTAAGAAGAGGACAACTCAGGACTAACAGACTATAAACCTGATAAGGAAAAACTCACACACCAATAATGTCACGGCTCCAAATATCATCATCCACAAGAAATCTGCTGTACGCCGTTGAAATGGTCCATTCTCCAGTTGTACTCCATATCTTGCTCTATAACATCAAGAAGCAATAGCAAAAGAGTGTTAGCACATGGAACAATTAATTTCCCTGTTGCAGTTCACAACTGATCCCATAGTTTTTCCAATGAAAGAACATAAAGTGTCAGAAAGTTTAAATGGACATTTTGATGGGAATGAACGGAAGTTTATGAAATACTTACATCATTAAGAGGCGAATTCCGAAATTGATAGAGAATTTTCCAAGGAAAAAGAAGTTGGTGATCAGCCTCCACACCTAAAAATAAATGGAATGTTGCAAGAAAATTATAACATCAAATGAAAAGAAATTTATGTTAAGCAATACAATAAGTTTTGAGGATTATAATTTATACTCGAGACCAAACTTCAGAGGCAACATGATAGTCGATAAAATGTCTTGCCATCAGGACAAATATGAGAGAGAAAGCAAAAGGTTCTTAATATGTACCAATATCATCAAATGAAGTTCTAAAGGCATGCAGATAGTTAAAAAAAATTATTAATAAATAAATAACAAAGAGAAGGAACGAAAAAATAAGAATAAAGAAAGAGCTTATTTATGTGCCACGACCCAACAAACATAAAATCCAAAATTATTGAGTTCATGTAATATGGGGAGCAGAAGTTTGTGTAGAGCTGAAAGCATCAAGAAAAATGTGGATTATTTGACAGGAATAGGTATGGAATGAATAAAAATTTCAACCAGCAACCATTTATCTTAGAAATGCTTGAAAAATGAACCAACTGTTTTCGCTCAGTCTTCTCATTTCCCTAATTTCAATATAATAGGCTTCTAAATGAAACAAAATTGCAATGTCCAGATCAAATCAACTAAGGCGTTATCCTGATCCTCCAAGTAATTTTGAGCAGAACAAAAAATTGTTTAAACAAGGAAAACTAGACACATCTGTGTTCCCAGATTTCTCCAAGGACCCTCATTATCACGTTTGAGGGAAGTTTCCTATCAAACAAGCTAGATATTGGTCACAAGAATCAGAAGGACTATCAAGTAATGAATGCTACTTTATGAAACTGTTTATTTTATTCACTAGCCATCATAAATGAACCAAAAAAATGACGTTTCAAACAGCACATCAAAGGAATGGAGTATGAAAATAGCATAACTTTTCAAATGAATTAACATCTATGAAGCATGGATACGAACACAGGACACGAGAAACAGATATGACATGATGCAGATATGGCGATATGGCAAATCCAAAAAAAAAACAGGATACGTGTACGGCAGGATACGACAATATGAAAATAAGAAATTATATTTTTATATATGATTAACAAAGAAAATAACATTTAAGAGTCGTATTGCATGATTTATATGGATAAATTTTGTACCAAATCATAATATATATGTCAATACTTCTTGTTAAAATAAATTTTAAACTAATCTTAACAATTATACGATGATATTGTTGGAAAAACTACATTTTAATGTTCAAAATTTGTTTAAAATGCATCTTGAAGTATCTAGGAAGCATTGGATACGTGGTTGAAGTATCTGAGAAGTATCAGATATGTTTTAGAAATAAATAAATAAATTTTAAAATTATGGATACGTTTAAGAAGTATCGGACAAGTATCCATCCGATACGGACACAGTACGGATACTTCACTCTTGTAGAAGCATCCGTGCTTCCTAGATTAGCATGTATCACAGATGCATCTAATTATGGCCACTAAAAATGGTATTTAAGTAGTAATGAAGCATTCAGGTTTAGGTTAAGCTCAATCATCCATGAACCAAAAAAAATGATGTTTGAATCAGCACATCAAATGAAAGGAGTATGAAAACAGCAAAAATTTTCAAATGAATTAATGTTTCACAGATGCATCTCATTATGGCCACAAACAATGGCATTAAAGGTCATTTAAGTAGTAATGAAGCATTCGAGGTTTAGGTTAAAATCAATCATCCATGAACCAAAAAAATGATGTTTGAATCAGCACTTCAAAAGAAAGGAGTATGAAAACAGCATAACTATTTAAATGAATTAGCATGAATCACAGATGCATCCCATTGTGGCCACTAACAATGGCATTAAAGGTCATTTAAGTAGTAATGAAGCATTCGAGGTTTAGGTTAAGCTCAATCATCCATGAACCAAGAAAATGATGTTTGAATCAGCACTTCAAAAGAAAGGAGTATGAAAACAGCATAACTGTTCAAATGAATTAGCATGTATCACACATGCATCCCATTATGGCCACTAGCAATGGCATTAAAGGTCATTTAAGTAGTGAGGTTTAGGTTAAGTTCAATCATCCTTTAGTAGAAAACCCTATCATTCAGTCCCTTTCTAATCCCAAAAATCTATAAATTGCATGAAGCAATAACAGGATTGTCAGGGTTGGCTTGAATAGTTGCAGGTCCCTGCCTCAAGTAGCAGGGTAGGATCAATTTTTTAATGGCAAAGGTAATGGCTTCACCACATTCAATTTGTTTAATGGCAAAGATAGTGTTACCAAAAATAAGGCCTTGTTTGGCAAAATTTTTGCTTCGGCTTTTACGCAGAAGAAAAAGAGAAGCAGAAGCTAAATCAGGAAGCTAGCACCCCCAGCTTCCTTTAAACGCTCTTTTTGGACTCCGAAACTCTTCCACCTTACCAATCCAAACACTCTCCAAAATGGCTTTTGAGCTTGAAAAGCCGAAAGCCGCTTTTCAAAAGCAAATCCAAACAGGGCCTAAGTCTAAAGTGGGATAGGAGACGATATGAAATGAGGAAGACAGATACTAAGGTCATGCTCATGTTAGCTACTAAAAGGCATGCCTTAAATAAAAATAAAGGCATAAACTTCTTATATTATGGTAGCCAAAATCAGGTTTACAATGAGTATGATAATGCAATAGTGTTGATGGCAAATACAACCTAAAAAATGATTAACCCATGGTGATTGAATCCATACATGAAAACGTGTGAACACTAGTTGGTATATCAATGCAATATCTGCAGGATGATATAGCCCAAATTGGAATGCTGTCGTGGCCAACAAACAGATGGTCCCATAAGCTTTGCTTATGGGTGGAAGTGAATGATAGAATCTGAAAGAAAAAAGAAAAATAAAGGGTAAGCTTGCTGAACAGAAGTCAAATAGACAGTAACAGATGCCTCATAAAAGAGAATAATATGGTCTATAGCATAAATAAAAGATGGTAAAGAAAACCAGCATTGAACCTCCACTGCAAAATAATAAAAAGATTGTCACAGCTATCTGTGAAGAAGCATGTCTAGTTTTAAATAATAAATTCTGAAGGCAAAGAATTCTATACTCATCGGATTTTCCAATTTCCTCAGTTTTACATTCTTTTTAATGTAACCAAATATCTAATTTTGCAATTTGCATAACATTTACGTTTACTCCTACATACCGTATCTTCATTTTCCACCGCCAAAATTTTGGATGCCTATTTCCCAGCTTCTCCTCCTGCATCTTTGAATGTACACATCTTAAACTTTTCCCCTAATATATAGCTTTACATTCCTTAAAGGATGTTACGTCTGTCCAAGAAGTCTAGGTAAGAGTAATACATGGGTCTATATTTAAAAATCACTCGATCACTTTATTTATCACCAAGCACAGGTCACTGCATTTGTTGCATCTCTTGCTAGAAAAGAGTAAAACTATCAAGACAGCCCTCATTAACTCTCTTTATTAACCACTCACAGCTTTTGAGATTTGTAAAAACTCAAATGAAACTTTTAATAAAACTCTCAATCCAATAGTTAACAAGGAGAGCTCATGACTCTTGTCATGAGGGCTCCTCTTGACCCTTGGTCTTATGAAAATTCGTAACCCTTTAACCTTCCTCATATCCTCCCTTGCAGTCATGAGTCATTCAACTCCCCTCCTTAAAAGGTTTTCTTTCTACAGTTCCATTATTTGACGTATTCTTTCACCCAAAAGCAGCAATATCAAAGACAACAAAATCACAAATATGGGTACAGATATCTAGCAGTTAAAAACAATTGAATCTCTATCAGAATTAGACTAATTTGACACTAATTAAGGCACTCTAGTATCTCTTAGACTAAATCACTCACATCTTTGAATATTGAATTTTCACTTGCTCATCTAATCCTACTTAGGGTTCATTTGCCATGTTAGTTTTAGGTCCACATCAAAAGCCGAACGGTTCAATACCAACCAACCAATCGTGAAAGGAAGAGCATCACGAATCATAAATCAAACAAATGAAGTACAAATTTGCAAAAACTACATCTAACGAGTTAAAACTACTACAATATGAAATGGAAATTAAGTATTGCAAGCGAGATCACACGTGAACAATATAAATTATATATAAATATGTATTTGTGTGTGAATGAATATATACACACACATATATATATACATATTTATGAATATTAAACAGAAGAGAAACAGAGAACAAGGGAAATTACTCTGCAGGTGAAGACATTGAGAGCGAGAAGCTCGGTTCCAAATAAAACTCAGTTTGAGATCTATCTCTTAAAACTCTCTGGATCGAAGAACAATTTACTTAACAAGAAAGAAAAATAGTGACGACTAACAACTTCAAACGCTGCTTCATTTTCTAAAATTTTTTAAAATAGAAGATTGGAGAATCGCAGTTCCCAGAAGCTTCGTTATCAAACTCGTAACGGCGTGTTTTGTCACTATTTTCTCATCCTCGCACGTGCAGTCGAATTAGGGCTCTCGAATTGGTTCCGGGTTGCAATTAATCTCGAAGTTATGGTTTATGGTTGTAGTTTGGGTTGGACTCTAACAATCTGATTTTAATCCAACTTTATACATTATAAATTTTATATTATATGTGTATTATGGTGATCAAATTTTATTTTATTTTTGTGGTTTCCTATTTTCTCTTGTATATTAATTGATTGAATAATGAGTTGTTTTATGCCTTAATTTGAGTTCAACGAGGGTGTATTCAATTATAATTTTAAAAGATTTTGAAAGACAATTTTTTAAGTGATAAACTTTCATGAATTTTTATGAATTTAAGTATAATTCATAGATTTCTATAAACTTTTATTACAGACTTTCATGAATTTCTATAAACTTCTATTAGAGACTTTCATGAGTTTTTATAAACTTGTAATGATTTTTTCAATATATTTTATTTATTTGTATCCTTGAATTGTATTTTTGCATACAAGTAAACCAATAGTTCAAGGCACGTATAATACAAAATGGATAAGTTATCATTTATGGTTTCTACTATTTGGAATTATTCAATAGAATTATTAAAAACTTATACAAAGTTACATATATCTCTCCTTATAAGAGTGTGAAGAATAATTAAGCAATATATCTCAAAATAAAAGTTGAACGTATGATTTAAATTGGGTTGAACCATATTCCTTCTTTTCAATATATTTTATTTATTTGTATCCTTGAATTATATTTTTGCATACAAGTAAACCAATAGTTCAATGACACATATAATGCAAAATGGATAAGTTATCATTTATGGTTTTTACTATTTGGAATTATTCAATAGAATTATTAATGACCTATACAAAGTTACATATATCCCTCCTTATAAGAGTGTGAAGAATAATTAAGCAATATATTTCAAAATGAAAGTTGAACGTATGATTTAAATTGGGTTGAACCATATTCCTTATTTTGTTATTTTATTCATATTATATGTTAAGCTAATGACAAAACAGTTATACTGATGGTAAATGAAATATTTTCAAATTTTCTAATTTTTGACTCAGTGTACTAGATAGATAGGATATATAGATTTTTTTTTATATATATAAAAAAGAAAAAAAATTAATGGTATTGCGGCGCGCACCATAATTTTCACGAAAAGCAAAAGTTAAAACAAAATCAAAATAACTAACATTCACAAAGGTATAGTGACATGTTTATAACAAGTTTGAAAGCAAAATTTAAAGAAAAATATTTAACATTCGTTACTCAATATCCTTAGTTCTCGTTGTGCCCGACATCTCTCCACATATTCAAAGTTATACTAACTCTCCATTCATTAGCATTATCTCATCATTGCTCTTGTGTTTGAAAAAATTACTTTCAAAAAATTATAAAAAAATAGCTCTCTACAAATAAAGTTTTTTGTAACTGAATTTTTAGAAAACAATTTTCATAAAACTTACAACAAAACAAATTT
The DNA here is from genome assembly GCA_026545225.1 of Cornus controversa. Taxonomy (NCBI): domain Eukaryota; kingdom Viridiplantae; phylum Streptophyta; class Magnoliopsida; order Cornales; family Cornaceae; genus Cornus; species Cornus controversa. The sequence goes on from CM048851.1 coordinate 46,034,981, forward strand.
TTTTGTACAACTTTCTAGGTTTTCATTTATCCGAAACATAAAACTGTTCTTAAAAAATTAAACCAATCAAATTCTAAATATCTACTTTTTATGCCCCATAAAATATTTTTCATATGAAATTCTTTATAAAAAGTATTTTTCTTTTTATTTTATATATTTAAAAGGTATATAGATATTTGTTTTATTGTATGTATGGCTTGTTAAATGAGTATACATATGAGTATAAATATGAACAAATATTTATAAACATTGTAGCATGTTAAATGAGTATCTATATGAGAGTAATTCCGTACAAGTGTATATGCATTGATATATAATAAACTCTAAATTCGTACAACTTTTGAGTAAATTGTTTTCATATTAAAAACAGTGTGAACTGTGGGTATGGACAGTACATGCCTTTAGTAGACCATTATTTTCAACGACAAGGTAATACCACCCTCACAAACCTTATATATATATATATATATATATATTATTTTAACAATTAATATCTTTGTTTATAGATCAAAGATCCACTGCACCCTCTAAAATTCGGTTATTGGTTTTGGTGTTATGATACAAATTAGACTATGCACCAAACTGAATTTTGACATTGATGATCTTTGATATATTGATTATTTTATTTGTGCAATTCGTTTGGTTTTGTTTGTACTATGACTTTTTTAAAATTCTAATTGAATAGAAAAAGAAAAAATCTGAGAAGAGAGAGAGAAACCAAGAGAGAAAAAATGAATGTACATTGAGATGAAGAAAAATTGTTCGTATTCTACAGAAAAATAAAGTCCATCAAAATATGTGGGGGAAATGTTGGATTTGTTATGGACTTTGGTATTTATAACTTCCACCCTCAAATACACAAAAATCAACCACTTAATGAAATCCTTCAAAATATATGACTTTTTAAATACACCTAGACTTTTGTAGACTTTTTAAAATCCTAATTGAATACTGTCAAATTTGTATGAACTCTTTAAAACTCTATAAAAGTTTGGATTGAATATCGCCAGATTTGTACGAACTTTTTAAAAGTCTATAAAAGTCTGAATTCAATACACCTAGATTTTTTAAATCCTAATTGAATACACCCTCCTAAGTTTGACCTTTTGATATCTAATGCGCTCAAACTACACCTCTAATCAAATTTGAACACTCTTGTTTGATCATTCAAACTTTTACTTTCATATAAATAATATAATAAATAAACAAAGTTTTTTTCTAAGTTTTTAGTGATCTTTTGAATAGATAAAAGAAATTTATTTGGCTTGGCTGTAATTATTAATATAAATAGTTTCTAATACCATTTTTTTCTGTTATTGCCATTGCTTTATTATAATATGCTGCTTATTTGGGCACGGATAAATACATAATTCTTACATGATAAATTTTTAAAATTATATTTGTTAGTATTTTATTTTATATTAATTTATTTAATAAATATGTTTTTGTGTCTTTTTAGGTTTGTGGTGATTTTTGTAGAAAATGCGTAAATTCAACAAATATAAAATCCAAGACTTCTCTGCACATGTCTTACTATTTGAGTCATAACTTTCCGCTCAAATATTGAATTAATGCAAGTCCAGAGATTTTAAAAAGCTTATTCATAGGGAAACAGATCTGTATTTCAAGAATAATCTCTAATTCCAACGTTTGAGGGGTGAAAATTGGGTGTCAAAGTAGTTATTATTATGCGCAAAAATTACACCAATTATGATAATTTGACCATATCTCTCCACTCGAATATCGGAATTGAGCAAACTTAGTGGCTATAAAAATCTAACTTGAAGCCCAATAAATTTGTATTTTATGAAAATTTCGTGAATCACACTTATTTAAGGTCAAACTTGGATTGCAAGTTATAGAAAATATTCTAGCAGTTTTTCTTCTCAGCACTTTCCTATTTTCTTTTACTTCGAGAACATCCCAGAGGACTTCTATATAAAATAAATGCTGAGATAGGAAACATGGATACGGATATGGGACACGGGTACAGCGATACGACAAATCTCAAAAAAAAATGATACGAGTACGGCATGATAGGTCAATATAAAAATAACAAATTATATTTTTATATATACAAAAAAATAAATTTATTTACATTTCTTTATAAAATATTATGATTAACAAACAAACTAAGAGTTAAGAATCATATTGCATAATTTGCATGGATAAATTTTGTACTAAATTATGATATGTATATCAACACTTCTTTTTTAAATAAATATAAACTTTTCTTAACAATTATACTATGATATTATTGTTAGAAATATGTTCTGAAGTATCCGAGAAGTATTAGATATATGGTTGAAGTATTTAAGAAGTATCGGATACGTGTTAGAAATAAAAAAATATATTTTAAAATTATGGATACATTTAGAAAGTATCGGACATTTGTCCACAAGTATCCGAAAAGTATCGGTATCTAATACTAGTACGTTACTCTTGTAGAAGTATCCGTGCTTCCTAGATGGTAAGTAGCAGAAAGAGGAGAGAGATAAAATAATCAATCGGTGGCTAAGGAATAGAAGGGGAGGCTTGTGCGACTAATAAATAAAACAAAGACGGTTTTTCACTTATGATTTTGGGTTTGAAAGTTGTAATTTGATTTTCTATGGGGTTTTAATCTCTCTGATAGGGCTGAGAGGAAGCCCTAATCTTGTAACTCCATGTTTTTAACTGTGAAACTTATTTGATGTTCATGTTTGATCAATAAGAATCTTTTTCTCAATATTTGAATGCATGTTTTAATACAATTAATTTTATGTGTTTAATCATAGACTATGATTAACTGTATTCTAGCGTAAAAGTACTTGTGTCTGATCATGAACTAGTAATTTGTGTATGTCTATTTGAGAGTAAGATGATAAATTATAACAATTTATGCTTAACCGGAATAGATAGTTGTGATTTATTATTTTCCTTCAATTATTTATTTATGATTAGTGACCAAGATGAAATAAATATTTAATTGAATCTGTGCTTAACCAGTATAGACCATCTATGATTTTAATCGAAAATATCATGTATTAGATGTGTAAAAATTGAATTTGACATCTGATAAGTTTGCAATTGAAAATAGGAGTTATGATGATTAGTGGTAGAATCCAAGGCTTGGTATTTATCTCCATTGTCTTTTTTATTAATTTTATTATTTTTTTAGCTTTAATCACTCAAAGTTTTGGTTGAATTAATTAAATAATAATTTTAGAATTAAATTGTCCAATCAATCCTAATGGGAATGATGTTGTAAAACACACCATATCTACACATGATTCGTATATTTGGGAATTAAATTTGATTTAAAGTGAAATTAGGCACAAATACACACAAGTTTTTAAGTAGGAAAAATAATAATAATAAAAATGTCTTCATGATATGATACACATTGCAATATTTTTAATAGCTCTACATAGGAGACTTATTAAATTACCTACCAAATTTATATGATTTCAAAATATTCGATCATTTTTATCCATGCAGTCAAAGTTCAGCTTTAAGATTAATAATGATGAAACACTATATTTTCTAAAGTCAAATGAAACTAGATAAGGCCTTTTCAATTCTATAGGTATGTAGTGTACGAGGGGAGAAGGGACTTTTGTGGTTTTGTGATGGATTTATGAAAAAAGTTTCATATGTTTGTATTGCTTGGCCTATAAACAAATGTGAAAATACTGAAAAACCACGTTAAAATAAGTGTCTTTATTTTACTTTTTGGAATGTCCAAAAATAAGAGTATTACTCTTTAAAATTTATTATATATTTTGAAATTATTCTTAAATCTTGAAAACTTTTTTCAAACAAAAATACAAATCTCTAAGTTTTGAAAGATTAAATTTGTGATTAATACATATACCATTAAAAATTATAGAATATAAAAGGCACTTACTTTGGAAGGAGGTGATACATTATCAAGCATATTAAGGGTACGCATTTGAATTGGGAAGCCGTCAATCCAATCCACGTGGTTTGATTTGATTTGCATGAGTATCGATTCGGTTTCAGTTTTGGATCGAAAAATAGGAGAATCGTATAGACTGATTTAGTTCAAATGTTAAGGTCTACAAAAATGAATTTGAATCAAACCAAACTGACATTATTATACAGAATTTATACACAACTCACATATACAATACATTTTAAACATTGCCCCAAGTACCGAGTAAATTAGGACACATGGACATTTCTCTTAAAGAGTGTGATGCTTCGACAAGGACACATGTGGAAGGGAGTAACACCTGTCTAACATTGCTATAAATATTTTATTTATTTATTTATTTTTGTGATTAGTGATATGGGATTTTTAATCTCTTGGAAGATTGAATGACACCAAAAACTCGAAAGGCAATAGAAGCTCAAAAAGGTAATTATTTGCCGGAGAAGGTAATGACTACGTGTTTGATAAGGTTACCCAATAACTCTTATAAAAGAAGAAGTCAATCAAGCTAGAAAAGTATGCAAAAAATTAATTGCATAATTACTTTTCTAATTACAAAATTACTTTTTTGTTACATTTTATCAAGCACGGACTTGATTGTCGGAGTGTACTCCATTGGCGCAGTCACATATTCTCTGTAATCTTGTTGGGAATTTGCGTCGAACTAGATCGTGCAAAATTTTGCATCAATATTATACAAAATGGAGACAAGTTTGGAACACTTTCAGAACACGCCAAAGTAGGGTTGCAAATGAATTGAGCCAAGCTGAACTTTAGTTTGCTTGGGCTCGTGACGAGCTCAGCTCGACTTGTTATTATTTTGAGAAACTCGGGCTCGGCTCGTTTAGTAAAAAAATTTGTTCGGACTCAATTTGAGCTCGTGTTCAAGATCGTTTTAACTTATTCATGAACGTAAACGAGTCTGTGTTCATGAACATGTTTATGAGCTTACAAGTCCTATACAGTTTTGTTCACGAACATAAACGAGCTCATGTTCACAAGCCTACACGAGCCGAGCCTAATGTTGTTCGGGATTGATCCGAACTGCCTGTGAATAGTTCGGTTCATTTGTAGCCCTACACCAAAGTAGTTTGCAAGTATTTTTTTTTTACAAAAAAATAAAATAAAATAATAACTCTTCATCTAACTTTAAGTTGTAATATATATATATATATATATATATATACCTTAACAAGAAACATACGCAACTCCTTTATTTTCACCCGACCCTCAAACTTCTACTTTGGAAGACACAGAAGTACTAGTAGGCTACAATCTTATGTAGTATCTATAAGTTGTAAATTAGTGATCATTACACTAAGGCTAAAGTGCAATAAACCCCCTTTAGTTTCAAAATGGTGCACAATACTTTTTCTTTTTTTTTTTTTGGTTGCAACAAACACCCTCCAACTTACATATTGGTAAAATTTGCCTTTATTTTACACTATTTGGGTTAAGAATTGATGTAAAATGACAAAAATATCCTAAGATAAAAAAAATTAAAAATAAAAAGAAAAACGTGAGTAATTTACCGAAAATTACCAAAAAAATTACCGAAAAAAGAAAAAAATAACTTTAATTTGTCAAAAAATATCAAAAAAGATATACCAATAACAAATTTGGTAAATTAAAGTTATTTTTTTCGACAAATTAAAGTTTTTTTTTTTTTGGTAAATTAATCACATTTTTTCATTTTATTTATTTTTTTATCTATGATAGTATTTTAGTCATTTTACATTAATTCTTAATCCAAATAGGGGTAAATTGCACCAATTTGTAAGTTGGAGAGTGTTTGTTGCACCAAAAAAATGGAGAGAGGATATTGTCCACCATTTTGAAAACATTGGGGGGTTTATTGCACTTTGGTCTTACATTAATGAGTAAAAGTTATTATTATTATATTTAATAATATACTACATTGGAGTATTATTTTGTTGACATAATCATCTTGTGTTCATGTGTGTGTGTGTCTATATATATATATGTATATATATATTGAGATTTGATGTGTTGTCATATACCATGTCATGTCGCGTTTAGTGTTCTGGAACTAAATCCAACCAACCTTGATGCCTTCATCTTAGAGGAAGGCCTAGGGATAGCAACGAGATGGGTTTGGGTAAGGGACCCCAACCCCATCCCCGTCCCCGTTTAGCAAATCTTTTTCCATCCCTGTCCCAAACCATTTATTAAACGTGGTGGGGACAGGTCGAAGGTAGTTTTTGTTTTTTTTGTTTTTGTTTTTAAAGAGAGTATTTTTTAATTATACTCTTTTTTAGTCATTACACTCTTATTTGATAAGATTTTTTGTAATTTACATGTGAACCACCAATAAGATTTGAACAAGTAAATATTATATATATATATATATAACTATACAAAGCTAATTTTATATGTATATAATAGATATAAGGATAATATGGTAAATATAAACGGGTGGGGCGTAGGTACCTATTCTCATTCTCGCCTTACAATCATGCGGGTTTATCAATAAGGTTAATTTTATATGTATATAACATATATAAGGGTAATATGATAAATATAAAATAGGCAAAAGGATCCAAAACTCACATGTGGTTTTAAAAATGTGCAATAAACTCCCTTATGCTAAAAATGAGGGTGTGATATGGTCCAAACTATATCACACCCTCACATTTGCAAAAGTGAGTAAACTACCTCATTTTGCACATATTATCATTTTCTATGACCATTTTATTCTTTTCATTATTTCAAAAAATAAAAACAATAGAGAGGAGAGAAATTTATTTATATTAAGTTTTTTTTACCTTAATAAAAAAATGAGTTTTTTTGGGAAAAATTTTTTTGGAAATAATTACCGGGGGAAAAAACTAAATATGCACAATTACTTAATAAATTATTTTGATTTTTTTTTATTTTCTGAAATTTGTTTCCGGAACTTTTTTCATTAGAAAGGGAGAGAATTTATGAAAATAAAATAATTTTCAAAAGTACAAAAGAAAATCTGAATTTTTTTTTTATTGTGCATATTTAATTTTTTTTTAATAAGGTAAAGAAAAACTTAATATAAAAAATTCCTCTATTTCTAATGAAAAAATTTCCGAAAACAATTTATGAAATTTTTTTAAATTTTTTATTATGTAATTGTGAATTTTTAGTTTTTTTCGAAAAAAAAACTCTTATATTTTTTATCAAGATAAAAAAAACTTAATATAATAAAAACCTATCTTCGCTCTATTTCTTTTTTTTTATAATAATAGAAATGATAAAATAGTCGTAAAAAAAATAGGTGCAGAGGGGGTTGGTTTGTTGACTTTTACCGGTATGAAAGTATGAATGGTATGGTCCAAAATATAGTAAAGAGTCAATTGCTTATTTTTAAAATTACACGGAAGGTCTTGGACCCATTTTTTTATTAAATAGAAACAGGGTGTGACCGGACCGAAGTACCTATTTTCTTCTCGCTATGCAACTATGCGGTTTATCGCTCTTATTCCATAATTGCATAAAAATTAATTAGACTCCCTCAAAATAGATTTAAATGGGATGGGTGGGCGCAAATTGCCATCCTTGGGAAAGCCCACTGTGTACCCAAGTAAAACACCCGCTCCCACACCCAGAAACCAGGACAGAAATTCCTAATTGAGGCAAACTAATAAATGGAAAACATTGATGGACCCACCACAGTGCAAAGGTTCGGTCCATTTCTTGTGTTAATTTCTATATTCGTTAGCTTCTCAGCTTACTCAAACCAGAAAGGTCTTATACAGATAAGATAAGAGTACTTTCTTGGGTTTTTGGCAATGGACTCTGGTCGATACGTCTTCGTACTACTCATCTTCATCCTCATCTCCAAATCGTTTTCTCAATCGTTCATCCAAATCACGCCGGAAAACCACAACTCCGTCGCCCAAGGCCGGAAAGTTCGGAGGGACGATACTTTGTATTGCGAAAGCTGGAGATTCTCCGTCGAGACCAACGACGCCGGGAATTGGAGTCAGATTCCGGCGAGTTGTCAAGGATACTTGCGCAAGTACATAACCGGCGATCCGTACCGATCGGACTCGGAGGTCGTGGCAGACTGCTCACTGGAGTTCGCGAAGGAGGTCGAGGTCGCCGGAGACGGCAAGGATGCTTGGGTATTCGATATCGATGAGACGCTGCTCTCCAATGTGCCGTATTACACGGTCCACGGGTTTGGGTAAGTTACATTATTGCTAGCCGTTGGATTGCACATTGATTGAGTATTATATCATTGGATCGCATGTGACATTAGTATTAATACTATAATTAATTTATATTACTGAGAGTAGAAGTTAATAAAAAAATAAAAGTGATTGGGTTATTGCACCTAATGTTTGTTTGGCACTTTGCAACCAATGGTATTTCAACACGTGGGAATGTTTTTGTGTATTAATAGTGGAATGGGACAAGTCTATAAAGTATAAACTCGCCGCATTATTGTCACGTTGGTGGAAATAACTTTTATATATTTTGGTATATCCAGATTTAAGTGTCTTAAAATGGCATCAATAGTTTTTTATTCAACTATAATTAAATTTAACTTGGTAGTAGACATAACTGAGTGAGTTTAGAATACATAAATTCTAGAAATAACCCCTGTTTTGTTTGGGTAATAGTAAATACGGAGTACTAAACAGTGAAGAGAATGGAAGAGAAGTACTGTTTTATCATGTGCGTAGGAATAGAAAAGATAAAAGATTCAAAATAGGGACAAAATGAATAATCTCTAGACTCAGTTTATCATTCCCCTTGTTAGGAATTTGAGTCATGTTTTGGCAATTTCTTACTCATAATTTGGATTGTTACGCATATCAAAATGTCATAGAAGATGATGGAGATGAAGTTTAGTGAAGAACTAGGCACATCTCTCCAGACTCAATCACTGTCACACATCTTGGTTAATGTAATTGAGACTATAAAAACCAATTATGACATAGGTACGGTCTAAGAAGGCTCAAACTTATGTCTTAGTCTTGTTTATCAAAATTGGATTTTTCAAAAAATGATTTTCAAATTTAAGGATTTTTTCAAAACAGTGAGCATTGATCGAATGATCGGGATTTTGCAAGATTTTTTTTGTTTAAATCTAATAAGGTTCGATCGAAAGCTCAATTGATTGAAGGTGTAGATCAAAGTGTTGACTGATTGAACCCTACATATCTTTATTTTTGAAAACTCTTCAAATCTATATGCTAAAAAGATTTTACTCACAATTCTACACGTGTCTTCTATATTGGCTACAAATATGGGATTATATGCCGCCCAGGTATCTTTGATGGGAGCTTTTAACTCTTTACATATTATTGAGAGAATTTATATTTTAAAGAGAGGTGGAGATGATCCATTTCCGAGTTTTGGGAATCAATCTAGGGTTCTTTATAGACTGCCATATTCCATATTATATTTGATTGAGAAAATTAAAGTAAGGAGCTGAATTGAAATTATACTGAGCATCAATAGGGTGGTTCAACAAGTTCAATGGACCTCACTACTTGTGGAGATCAGAAATCTGTGGTGAAGTAGATTGCATGAGGAGTCTGTTTGGCTCACAAGTGGTCTGAGGTCGTTGACCAATCAGTGGTCGACCTGAAACGCGGGCGTGCCAGAGTCCGAATGGACTCAAAGATTTTTGTACCAAACTATTCCTATTGGGTCGAGTCGTCGACCTCAGCTGGTTCAGGCGAAAGCTGGAGGGTAGGAATGACCCCCTCCTTGAGGTTACTATTGCCTTTGAAGAAAGGACTTTAGAAGTTCTTTTGATAAGATTTGCAAATAATGTAAAGAGACAACATTTATACCTGAGTCTGTAACACCTTCTTCATTAATCTTGTGGAACAATTACAATGATCAATGTATTACAAGCTTTGATTGAAAGGAAATGATTGATTTCTAACAATAAAAACTAAAGATAGAACAATACTGGGAACTGAAATTGAGAATCTAAGTTACTGGTTTGGAAGAGAAACTAAAGATTCTAATGCTAAGAAAACAAGTAAATGCTAAGCTGAGTCTGAAAGCTAAGAAAGCTGAATGAAGTAAATTGCTAAGTGATATGAGTGATATATGACTTAGAGATCTGATGGTCGTGGACCACTTCTTTGTAGGATTTGCATCAGTATTTATAGAGGCCATTGGACTGATCATGTCCCTTTCAGTCCTTCCTTCTAGACAATAAATGGGTGCAGGTTGAAAGTGGCCTCCCAATTACATTGCTGAGCCTATTTTGGCATATTAGCACACATCTCTATGGATAGATAGAGATATATATCTAGCATGACATTTTTGGCTTTGGTTTGTGAAATCTTTCAAGTTGTTGACTTAGGTTGCTCCCTATTTCCAGCTCTCCTCAACCACCAAGTCTGACTCTGACTCTGACTCTGGATTCCTCTGACCATTCTGATTGTTTCATCAGAAGTGGGTGAGATTCTCCCATTTGAAGTTTTGAGTATTTGAACCTTAGAAATCGATCAAGTTGTCACTTCTATTTTTAGCTTTCATAGTCTCTAAACCCGACTTCTTGATTTTCGAGCCCTTGAAATTCGCAGCTAGTTCTACTTTGACTCGGATCAAATCTTCATTCATTTCCAAGGCCTAAAACGAAGTTGATTCTATTTCGCCCAAACTTAGTCCTTTTAGGCGTGATCAAAACTTCTAGGCCATGAGTAGCCGAAAAGTTCTTAGGCGATGATTGACCAAGACTCTTAGGCGACTAATCGTCGAGAGTCTTAAGCGATGAGATCGAAAGTCTCTTAGGCGACTCTCGTCGAAAGTCTTAGGCAACTCTTTCCTTAGGTCACTCTCTTAGGCGAGAAATGGTCAAAATATTCTTAGGCCATGATTGGCCAAAATCTTTAGGCGAGGAGTGATTGAGACTCGATTGGGCAACTTTCTCCTTAGGCGACTTGATCAAGAATCTCTTAGGCGACTCTTGTCGAGAGTCTTAGGCGATGAGATCGTCGAGAGTCTCTAGCAACTAGTCGTCGAGATTCTTAAGCGATGAGGTCGAGAGACTCTTAGGCGACTCCATTGAAACTCTTAGGTCACTCTCTTAGGCAAGAAATGGTCGAAATATTCTTAGGCCATGGTTGGCCAAAATCTTTAGGCGAGGAGTGATTGAGACTCGATTAGGCAACTTTCTCCTTAGACAACTTGATCGAGAATCTCTTAGGCGACTTTCGTCGAGAGTCTTAGGCCACTAGTTGTCGAGACTCTTAGGCGGGTTGCTTAGGCGACTTGATCGAAATGCTCTTAGGCGACTCTCATCTAGAGTCTTAGGCGACTGGTCATCGAGAGTCTCTAGCAACCAGTCGTCGAGATTCTTAAGCGATGAGGTCGAGAGACTCTTAGGCGACTCCATTGAAACTCTTAGGTCACTCTCTTAGGCAAGAAATGGTCGAAATATTCTTAGGCCATGGTTGGCCAAAATCTTTAGGCGAGGAGTGATTGAGACTCGATTGGGCAACTTTCTCCTTAGACAACTTGATCGAGAATCTCTTAGGCGACTCTCGTCGAGAGTCTTAGGCCACTAGTCGTCGAGACTCTTAGGCGGGTTGCTTAGGCGACTTGATCGAAATGCTCTTAGGCGACTCTCATCGAGAGTCTCTAGCAACCAGTCGTCGAGACTCTTAGGCGATGAGGTCGAAACTCTTAGGCGACTTGACGGAAAGTCTCCTAATCTTGGCCACGTGTCCCAATAACTTTGGCCATAATTTAGGTGTTAACAGAGTTTATCGATGGATAAGTGGCTGGAAGGATCTCAGGAGATCTTGCATAAGTTTGAGTCAGGAGAGATTAAGTGATTCTAAGGTGAAAACTAGTAATTTAGTTGTAACTTCTTTCTCGTGCCGTGGATTTTGATTTGCATGGACTAGATTTCATAGTTTTTCCCTTTCTAAAGATTTTCACTTAAAAATATTATGTTTGTGCTTTATTTATGTATTGTTTTACGTGTTTGTGTAATAATATTCTCTAATGGAGTCACTAAAAAAAGTGTAGGAACTGATAACACATTCAAATCGCTTTATTTTAACCATGAATCAGAAATGACATTGTTCAAGTAAGAACTTACCCAAACTAATAGAGATACTTAAATAGCCTACCTAATGTGTGTGAGTGTGAACTGAAAATGCCCCTCAGGATCTGGTTTGCCTAACTTGTCATGCCTAAACATTTTTTTTCTCATCACTGAAAATGCCCCTCAGGATGGCCTATTAGTTTGGGTTTGGAGGTGGGGTAGAACAAAGCATCAGCCCAAGTAATTGAAGGCCTACCCATTAATCTTGCTCCGCGTAGGTTTTAAGCCCAACTAGTGGAACTCTGATACCAAACAGCTTTAGTGGGAAGGGGGTAATTAAAGATGTCATAGTGAGGATAGCGGGTAGCTCAAGTGGTCAGAGCGCCTCTCTATCTCCGTGTGACTCCCCATCTCCATGGGAGTCCGTGTTTGACTCCTCATCCCCCTCTCCATTGCCAAGTTAAAAAATATATATATATATACTAAGAGATTTGCCTTGGAAATGAATCCTCTCCAATAATTTTTCTCTCCGTGTCTCATCAAGTCTCCATCCAACTGATACATCCCTATCTTGTTCACAGAAATGCTACTAGTCTAGGCCTTTGGTGATGATAGTCTAGGCCTTTGGTGATGATAGAGTATGCTCTGAAGGTTGGTTTTGATGAGAGAAGTTTCTCAGAATGTCTATTTAACTACATCAGAGTTGGGACTTTCATTTTTGGAACACTAGGATTCACACGATCATGACTCCAAATTTCTTGGGCCCATTCTTCATTGACATGCAAAAATGTGTGCAGTCAGTTAAGGTTCTGATCATAGACTTCTGAACAGGCTTCCCGCTTCTCTATATTCTACTTCTCTGCTCCTATTCCATGGTTTCTTTGCTTGCTTCTGTTCCCAGTTTCTTTCCCACGATTTCTAAGATCTTGCCACCAGTCCATATATATTCTTTTGGGCTCTGGCACCTTTCCCATGGTACTTCACTGTTCCCTTCACTTACCAAAGCAACTGCTACACCTTACTTTGAGGGGCCTTATATTCTGACTAAGCACTTTTTTGTCATCTCTTTTACTCGTGATGATCATGTGATATAGGAATTATCCCTTCATCCAGAACAACATATAAACTTTCAGAATGTATGAAGAACATAATGAACAAGATGCTGAGAGAAGCATAATTTTAAGTGGAACGTACCATGAATTGATTGCAATGGTGTAGAGATAATCATTTGGAAATGTGATTTAGCTGCGGAGTAATGGCTCCTAGCATGATCTGTCCAACTATATCGCCTGGCTGAAATTTTCCTCCCTTCACAGTTTTGGTTGCATATATTGAATGTGTGAAAAGTTCAAGTCCACAGCCTGTGTAGGGGAAATTATAGATTGCAAGTGTATGGAAAATTATATTTCAATCATTTTGAAGTATGAATTCATCCCCTATCTTGATATGGCCAACCATGCATAGTCTGGCTGAACTGTCTTCCATAATTTGGATTGCATTTTATTTATTTATTCCCGACAAATAATTCACATCTACTTTGCCCATATAGGTCTTGGACCCACAACCTCTCTCTTTGGAAGTTAGAGGAGATACACTAGGCTACAACCTATGTTGATTACATTTGATTGAAATGTGTACATTTTTCAAGTCCACATCTATACATATAGTTATATGGTTATCCCAATTGACGATTTATTTGGTTTCCATCTTATTTTTAAAGTTGAATTAATATTTATGCATTGAAGCCTTGTATTATTAGTGGTTTTGATTCCTTAACTATTTTACTTTCATATGGCTGATTAAAGTATTAAACCTATCTCATTTTGGACATAGATCAGAGATCTTTGATGAAAGCTCTTTTGATGATTGGGTGGATTTGGCTGAGGCCCCAGCCTTACCAGCAAGTTTGAGGTTGTACAGGGAGCTTGAACAGCTTGGATTTAAGATATTTCTGTTAACTGGAAGGGATGAGGCCCAGAGAAACGCTACAGAGAAAAATCTTCTGTATGCTGGTTACGACAATTGGGAAAAGCTTATCTTGAGGTACACAAGCAATTTTACTAGTGACAATGGATTTATTATCCCTTTTACTTCATGTATTGATAATTCAAACTAGAAAAGAAAGAATAAAACATACAGTAGGTGGCCCTTTCAATCTTTTATTAAGCTCTTATATTTATTTACCTATTTTTTAAAAAAGAAGCTATTTAATCCGAATATAGTTTCAACATTACATGGGTTAGTGAGAAGTGATCTTCTATGGTGGATGAAACAGGGGACCTTCAGATACGGGCAAGCTGGCCATCGTCTACAAATCTGAGAAGAGAATGGGGTTAGAAGATGAAGGTTATACGATTCATGGAAGCTCTGGGGATCAGTGGAGTGACTTGTTAGGCTTTGCAGTAGCCAAACGATCTTTTAAACTACCAAATCCAATGTATTACATTGCTTGATTAAAAAAAAAAAAAGAAACAGAAACTGGACAACCGTTTCTCAGATGTTGTAATCTATTGCTTTTTTGATAATTGGTGACTCTGCTGCTCTCCATGATTCTTTTGAACAATTTCCGGGGCTTATTCATGTTATGTCCAGTTTCAGAAGTTTACTATGCATGCATGTGTTTATTCATTTATTCTTTTTCAGTAGTTCAATCACACAAACGCTCATTTGTTTCATACTCAAACTTCCATTTGAAAGGAGGAGATATTACTTAAGCCAAGGGCTTGGTGGTGTGCATGTGTGTATTGATGGGACTCATTAATGTTTGAATCCAAGTTTCAGACTCTCTAGGTTGGAAAAAAAATGGCATTAGTCCATGACATGAGCTGAATTAGTTATCCAAGTTTTGGGATTTACCTTTATTTTCCTTCGGAGGGTGTTACATGGACCGACCCCACAACCCATGTAGCATTAAATCACGGACTTGTGCAGCCGAGGGGATTCGAACCCAGACTCGGTATACTGTTGGTTTATTTTTCAGATTACTTGACAGAAGTGAATTTGTTCTTATGAGGTTTGATAGAAAAGGACAAAGCATAACTAAATTTGTAAACCAAACGAAGGCCAAATGTAGCAAAATAGGGTGCCAAACTACCGGATGTAGCAAAATATAGAATGGGTCACCTAACTAAATTGATCCTCATCCTCTAGTTTGTGTGTTGTCTATATATATATGTATGTATGTATGTATGTATTACTTATGGCATTGCGTGACCGACCACCAGTACTGTAGTCATATTGTTATGTCTGGCTAATGTTAGAACAACACTTTTTCAATTAGAGAAGCAGCCTAACCAAATGGTTTCAGCCTTAAAGGGTTCTTGACTACCTAAAATAAAGGTAGCATAAAAAACTATTACTGTTGTTTACAAACAGACCAAATGGTCTCTATTCTATTCCTCACAATCAAAGCATCCATCAGATCTTGGCATTATTTATAAGAATCAGCATATGGTCTCTTATAAAATAATTTGTTGTAGCAAAAAAATGTTCCAGAAATGACTAAGGGGGCATTTTTTTTATTTTTACATCGACCAATCAAAATGATTGAATTTAGCATTAGATTCCTCAGCCAATGAATCGAACATTTCTCAACTCCCAATCAATTTTTTTTTATTTTAAACACACTCTGAATCAATTCGCCAACTAGATTGTCAACAGAGTTGCTTAATTGTATCAATTTAAGTGACGCAAAATCGCCTTTTTATAGATGTTAACATTATAATTTATAGAAAAAGAAAGAGAAATTATCCAATGAATAATTTATTTACTATATAGCTTTTTTATTTATTTCTATATAGATGAATAGAGAAAATGAAAGAGAAATTTAATTACTTTTTTGTTTTATGTTAACATTATAATTTATAGAAATAAATAATTATATATATATATAATTATTTATAGAAAAAGAAAGAGAAATTATCCAATGAATAATTTATTTACTATATAGCTTTTTTATTTATTTCTATATAGATGAATAGAGAAAATGAAAGAGAAATTTAATTACTTTTTTGTTTTATGTTAACATTATAATTTATAGAAATAAATAATTATATATATATATATTCAAAGGAGTATTTTAGTCCATTAGACATGATTAAATGTGTAAATTTACTATTCAAATAGGTTAGGTCAAAACTTAAAGGACAACATTTTGACAGAAAAGAGTATATGTGATATACGTCACAAATCACAAGACGTGTTGATGGTGAAATTTCACAAAGTAATATTTGCATGTCAATACATCAAATTTTATGGGGTGTCACTAATATTTATTTTTTTAATAACTATTTTTACAAAGAAGGAAAATTAATACAATTTTAAAATATATTATGAGTTACTAGAAAGCTTTGCGTCCCTAGTGATATAACCCTTGACATTGGTGTCACCGGTGAGCTTGAAACACCAAAGATTAGTTTTGTGTTGACTCCTCCCTCCCTGTAACCCTACTTTGCCGAAAGTAAAACTGAATAATATATTTTTCTTTTATGGATTACTTAAATAATAATATACGGAGTACATTTTTTTATTTATTTTAAAAATCATCCAGTTAGCTTAAAAAAAAAAAAAAAAAAAATCATCCAGTCTAAGCTCCAAATCAATAATTACATTCAGGATAATCTAAACAAAATATGCCAAAACCAATTTTTTATATATTAATAATAAATTATTTTATTATTTTGTTGTCGTATTCTCCCGTGTCACTGTATGTGGTTCATGGGTCATAACCATCAACGTCTTGAACAGTTGAACATCTTCTGTGTTAAGTAAGTTTTTTTTGTAATTTAATCCTAGTTCGAGGGCAGATAATCCCTACCTTTATCTGCCAATTTGACTCTATTCCGTTGATTTTCCCAAACTTTATTCAACGTAGATACTGAGAATCTCAGCGAAGGAGTATCCATTTTCTGTGCGAAAAATCACCAAAAATGCCGAATTTCTATGTCCTTACATTCGAATCCATCTTTTCCTCTTTCGATCGGTGTAGCTTTCTTTCCATTTGGTAAACAAATCGAATCCACAGCTCATTATACCATTCTAGAGTTTCATTTATGCTTTAAATTCGATCCCCATTCCTAGTTGCCATCAAATCGTCTTAGATTTTTCCGATATTCGAGTTTTTTTGATCCGTTTTGGTGTTAGGGTTTTGGATTTGTTCGAATTTTGGTTGCGATCATTAACATGAAGATCGAAGAGTTGGACGATGTTGAAACTGATGAAAAATATGATCAAGATCGTGTTGGTGGAGGACAGATTGTTCTGGTCGATGCGAAGAGAGCATTAGTCGGAGCGGGGGCTCGGATCCTATTCTACCCGACCCTTCTGTACAATGTGTTCCGCAACAAGATTCAAGCCGAGTTCCGATGGTGGGACGAAGTTGACGAGGTTTTGTTCTGATTTCTCATATATATGTATTGTGCGCATAGGCATTTCTATGTTTCTGCTTCTGTTCATTTCTTATTGCAGATTTTTATCAAATTTACATCCTTTGTGTATGGATTGTTGTGGTAGATGGTTTCCATTAGATTGTACACCTTTCTGAATGGCTTGTTATGATCTATTCGGTTGCTGAAAGTGTAGGAAAAGAAAAGTTCAATTTGAAGTCGTTCCTAGTTTTTCTTTTGGTATTAAGAAAATTGTAGGAACAGAGAAGAAATTAGAATGTTGCCTATTTTGGATAGATTGTCTGAATTTTGAATTATTCTTGATTTCCTGTTTGGTTGTTGGGAAAATGTAGTAGAAGTGAAGAAAATGGGATCTTTGTTTCTTACAGTTCAAATTATTTGGATTAGAGAAAATCAGAATCTCCACCATGGTGTGGCAAATGCAACCAAAGGACAAGGATACTCTTCATGTACATTTTCTCTCCATGAACCAGTGATGCACCGTCCAATGGCTGACAACACGCCATGTCATCCAATCTTTTATTAAAACACCATTTTCTTATTTTTAGAAAATCAAAATAAAAATTAATCAGCTGATGTGGTGTGTTGCGATCCATTGGGTCATGGATCAAGGAGTATAAGACAGAAAAAGTAATGGATAGGATTCTTATTTCACTCACTATCTTTTTAATAGCTGAATTACAATTAGTTAATATGTTTTATTTATTTTGTTGACGTTTATTTCAGTTCCTTTTGTTGGGTGCGGTTCCATTTCCAAAGGATGTTCCTCAGTTGAAGCAGCTTGGTGTTGGTGGTGTCATCACCCTCAATGAGCCTTATGAAACTTTGGTTCCATCGTCCTTATATCAGGTGAGTAATTTTACATTTTATTTACTTGTTTGTGGAAATTTGATATGAACAATAACAGTGTATATGTATGTATTTGCATTTTGTACTTATAATAAAAGATGCATTTTTATTTTATATATTTCGTGCGTGAGCTTTTATTTTATAATATCCAGAACATAACTAAGACATCAATTTGATTTTTTATGCAAAGGACATGATCTTGCCCTTTGCACAATATCAGGTGTTGGATCCTAATTTTCTTTGGTGATTGGTTATACTAATTCTTAGCCTGAAGCTTGCTCTTAATTTTCAGTTTTCCTAAAAGGACATTTTTTTTTTCGTTTGAATTTTAAATTCTCCAAGATATGGTTCACGACCTCTACAATAAATTCTAGGGTCATACTCCTTTTGGTAGGGTGGTAAGGGTTTACTACTTTGTTAGGATTGGTTGGATATGTTGTGAGGCTGAATGACTGGTTTTATTTTAGGAGTTGTGTAATTATTCTCTAAGTTCAAGGAATTTAAATTTGATAACTTTCTCTGTAGTTCCAAAGTGAATAATCATTGAAAATGATTTGAGTTCAGCATGCCAATATCTGATGTCTGTTCAGTAATTCTCTGAGAGCTCTAAGATATTCCTTGCTGTTTGTTTTGGTGTAAGTATTAAATGTGATGTTATTTATTTTTCTCTTGCTCTTCATTTGTTGCAATATAAAAAGCTTAGATTTTGCTGTATTGAGATCTTTTCTTATGCTAAATTCAATAGACATGAATTTTTTTACATAAGCTTCACCATAAAATGCCCATATAGATAAATCATCCCTTGAAGAAGTGTTTTTTTTTTCTCTGTCAGATGAAAAATCTTCCCCATGAAGTATTTTTATTTTTATTTTTACTTGTTGAAAGAAGTGAATAGTTTTAATATTGTTGCTTTTCTGGGCCTTGCTCTTAAATTGACATCATATTTGTCTTATCAATGTGGGTTTCAGGCCCATGGGATAGACCATCTGGTTATTCCAACAAGAGATTACCTCTTTGCTCCTTCATTTGTGGATATTAACCGAGCAGTAGACTTTATTCATAGTGAGTCAATCTTCTTTCACTTCATTTCTGCTAAAGTTATGTTCGTAGAATATCTGCCCCATTGTTTATATGCAATTTTTTTTTTTTTTTTGTGTGTAGAGAATGCATCTTGCGGTAGGACTACTTATGTTCATTGCAAAGCTGGAAGGGGAAGGAGCACAACCATTGTGCTATGCTATCTGGTAATCTACTTTTATCTGCACTGGAAGTTGTTAATTGTTCCTACATATAGGTAGCCATTGATCTTATATTTTGTGCTGCTTTGACTTATTTAGAATTTATAGGTTTGAGTTGATCTTTTCATATTGTGCAGGTGGAGTATAAGCACATGGCTCCTGCTGCTGCCTTGGAATATGTGCGGGCCAAGAGACCTCGAGTGCTCTTGGCTCCCTCACAATGGAAGGTAAATATAAGGTTTGAGTAGTTTACCTGTTAAAGGAAGTAAAAGTAGTTATAAAATAAATTTTTTAAAATGGGGTTTCATTGTGTCACTTCTTTTTCTGTTGAAAAGGTCTGAAGGATACCAAAGGTGCTGACATTTCTCTTTCATGAGTCTTTCTGCATTTTGAGGCTAAGATGCATCCATCTCAGCCAATTATTGCCAAACAATAGAATACCTAATCCCTTGAATCCCATGTTTTGTGCCCTAAATGTGCATCAACTGAATTTTCTCAAGGACCTTGACGTACCACCCGATCAACATGACATTTGTCATGTCAGCCAACTGCGAACATGACTATTAGACACAAGATTTTTTCTCTTAAGATTTTCATATGAACCTTTGTGGAGAATCTCCTTATCTTTCATGGAACAAGATGAAGTATCTGACCTTTGAAACTTGTCCTTTTACAATCCAAGCTAAAACATAAATTTTGACTTCTGCCTTATCAGTGTCTGTTATCTGTTTCCAAAATGATAATAGCACTAGTTTTTTTTTTTCCAATGAGAATTACCACTTGCAGATAATTTGGCTTACTGTGTTGATTGTCATTTGCAACCAATGGTCTTTAATAAGCACTTCTGTTAAGCAGGCAGTTCAGGAATTTAAGAAATGGCAAATGGCTTCTAGTGCACTCTCAGCCTTAGCAGATGCAGTTTTGATTACAAAAGCGGATTTGGAAGGGTATCGTGACACTGGTGATACTGATGCTGATAAGGAGCTGGCAATTGTCCCTAGCGTGGCAAGGGTTAGGCCAATGATAGCAAGGCTTTCCTGCCTCTTTGCATCCTTGAGAGTTTCTGGTGGCTTTGGACCAGTCGCTAGTCAGCTGACAGAGGCACGTGCTTGTTAAGCCGACACATTGTATTACGGTGGAGGTTGTACAGAGGAGCATTATGGAGATTGCTTTAGAAGAATAATCAATTTCCTATGCTTCAGGTGGTATTGTGTATCAAGGGTGAGAGAAATAAAGAATAATGAGAAAAGGTAAATCAAAGAGCTCATCAATGTAGTGTGTATATATAGCATGGATGAGGTATGACTTGCAGTTCTACTTGTACATAAATCTTGCATAAGTTTTTGTTATTTGAAATTGGTCGTCTTTACTGCTTTGCTTTTGTATGAAAGATAATAGTGCTTTGAACATTGCCATTAATTTGGGTGGATTTGCATCAAGTGGTAGGTCTCAACAGATGGTGATCAGTTCTTGTTTGGTTTGACACTTTTTCCCTCTAGTTTGTTTTGTTTGACGCTGGGGTGTATATATTTCTGATATATATAGATTTATATGTTCTATGACTGATTTCTTGAATAAAAAAATAGATAAATAAATGAGATATGATATTCACACTTGATTTTAATGATACAATTTTCTCTCAACAGTCAACAAGGGAACGTAGGAGTACTCACATTTTGGATCAGTTGTGGGTTTTAGAGTATGAGAGTGTTTTCGAGGGCACATGGGTTAGGGCTTAAAAGAGTTGTTGAATCAACAACAAAAGCCATTGCTGTAAAGCCCAATATTCGGACCCTCCTTTTATAAGAAATCAATCAAACCAAGAACTCACCAATACTAACAGCCACAGCCATAACCACAACCACCTCTAATTCAAATCTCAAATGTTTGAGTGAAACTATACATCGACTGGTGTCATTTGAACACAGAGAAGCCCAAATATTCAAATGAAAGACGAGTGGGCTTCTATTTGAAAAGCAGGTGATGAGGCCTTTGGTGAAGGAAGAAAAAAAAAAAAGAAGAAAAAAGGTGGGTATGGTCATGTTGTGATATTCCCCATTGCACTACACAATCAATTCCCTCTGCAACTTCTTTACGGGACCGAATCTATTGTACTCACTGAGAAACCCTAACACTGCTAACACTTTCCCTCTTTAAAAGCATCCAAATCTTCCTATAAAGTGAAAGAATTGAATGTCACCTTTTTAAGTTGAATGTCATTTCTTTTTTCCTATTGCATGTGGAAAGCGACACTTTCCTCTTCCCACTCCAATTGTTCCTAATACCAATTTTTTATTTTTATTTTTATTTTTTTCCAACTACTACTAACCCAAAGCATCTCTGCACCTTTGTGATGTGATTGATTCTTCATTAACTTATAAAATGACTCAAATCTCCCACACATAATATATATATATATATATATATATATATATATATATATATATGTGTGTGTGTGTGTGTGTGTGTGTGTGTACGTATATAAATACATGTATGTATTATTGTCACAGTTGGAAATCATATTAAAAGTTGACTAACATCAGTGGGTACTTTTCATTTCATATTATTATACATACAAATGTGTCTCTATCCAACTCTTTCTTGCTCCATTGGTCACTCCAAATCATACATTCAAATATATAAGCAAAACAAAATGGATGACTTGTAGGACATAATATATATATATATATATATATAAAGAGAAATGTGATAAATAATAAATTAATAACGGGGAATGTGGTATGAAAATGACTGAGAAGAAAAATCTGTTGAAAACTTAAATAACAAGGAAGAATATATATATATATATATATATATATTTTATATCATGAATCAACAAATGCCATTGTAATTAAAGATTGACTGATTAATATAATAAAGGGAGAAGATCTAGTGTAAATTCACATAGTATATATCTTGAAAGAAGCACGCATATGACTTCATTTCTTCTTTTTGGTAAAAGATAAGATTTTGAATTAACAAAACAAGTATACATGGTTAAACAGAGGCTAAGCATATGACTAGCTTCATTTCTGTTATCAGAAGATTTGAATGCCATGTATGAACTTCATGCAAATGTTTCACAAGAGAGATTACAATTTTCTAAATAAGTAACTACTTACAATGTAATGTTCGCATTGATATATATATATATATATATATATATATATATTTTTTTTTTTCAGTAAATGTATTAATTTGTAGAGATGGAATATATATTTAGTTCCAATTAGGCAGGAGATGTTGGTCATTTCAAGAGTTAAAAGTTTATTCTTGTCCCCTTATTCCTTCTTGTCTTTATTCCCTTCAGAAACTACGATGAAATTGCCTCAATTCCATGTTGAATTTTAGCTTTATTTCATGCACGTCCCATAAAAAGAAAAGACAGCATGCACGTTACCATCTCTCTCTCTCTCTCATGGTTATATATATATATATATATATAAAGCTATCTAACATCGGGAATAGAATAAAGGAATAAAGAGCTCTCATAAGTAACAGAAAACAAATAGCTAGAGTGACTTAAAATGTGAATTCTGGTACTATTCATTACACAAAGATTCCAAATTGCCAAAAAGAGATTTTAACCAAGCCTTAGCCAGCCCACCTAATTGCTTCTCCATCTCCTTTATTATGCTAGCCACCCCCAAACCACCCCCACCAAAAATACACTTCAAGATCGGGTATGGCTGTGGCAACCACTTTACAGAAAAATTTGGACAATCATATATATTTATATATATATACACGTAGTTTAGCTAAAATCTAACCACCTTTGGTACGTAGTACATTCTATCCATGTGGCAATATCCTATTTGTCACGCTTAATGGGCATTCCGAGCTGTACTACAGAAGATCCCAGTTCGATTCTACTAGTATCACTTAGTTTTTGTTCCACTCTCATACAGAGACTTTGTACCTTTGGCCTATGGAACTCTACTATACCAACTAGCTTTTAGGTTTGAGTACTATTTCCAGTCACCCTCCTAAAATAGGGAGGTGGGTTCAAGGGCTGGTTTTTCTTGTCACCCTTAAAGTAGGAATGTGTGTGTGTTTGGGGTACTTTCCCAATAAATGTATGTATATATGTGTGTGTGTGTGTCTATATATATATATATATATATATAAGGCTGACATTAGTATCTTACTATGCTTCACAAAGATGTCGGATTAGAGTGAAGCTGATATGATTCCAGGACACAATCTAAATATTGTAACAGATCTTTCCCTACACTTTGTACCTCTGGTTGGGACCTCAAACCATGAGTTTTAAATTGACAGATGCACACCATTATTGATGGACCATTTGTTAGAATGCTTATGACGCAGAGGAGAAAAGTCACCATGATTACACATAAAGTTATCTATTAGATTGATGACCAACTCATCTACATCTTTAAAATACCACTGTATATTTATTAGGCCCTCTCTGTTGCATAAAATTAACCCTCTTCAATTATGGAAAGCCCGCGAAAACCTTCCAAGGCGGCGTTTGGCTGTGAATGTGAATTACATATTTAATCTTTATTAAAAGGAAAAAAAAAAAAAAAAAGAGAGGGGGGAAACTGAAAGGTTGCAAAGATGAAATTACCATTATATTACTATGTTATTTTATTATGTTTAATTGAAAGAATAAGTATAAAAATTATTTTCATTCAATTAAGTATAATTTTTGTGCATGTAGGTATCACTTTTATATACAGAGGTACAATTTTTTTGTAGGAACCAATTTCACGATTGATTATTAAAATTTAGTTCATATTTTAGTCACCGGTCGTGGAAATAGCAATGGTAGTTTGGACAATTGAATGAAATGAACAGTAGTTTTTCATGTCCAGTCAGCATTTTAATTTGGAGAATTCATTTTTTTTTTTGAAATTTCATGAATTTGTAAATTAGGCTTCAAACGTTCATGTATTTGTAATTTTCTTTAATATGTATATATCAACTCATGAAGTTTCTCATCAGTAAGTTCATTGATATATTACATATACTCTAGTATACGATTTTTGCTCTCAGCTCGTACCAAAGCCATGATCTTTTAATTTCTCTGTCATAATAAAGGATTCTTTGTCTGAACTAGCTGTAACTTTCTGAACATTCGACTAGCCTTCTCACACGTACTAACTCAACAATGAGGTAAGGACATATTCACGTTGAAATTATTTTCAAATTAATTTCTAGAACATTATATACTATCAGATGTTAAGAGCTGTCTATTTATAAGCACACAGCTTCTCTTTTTATTGAAAGGTTGACCTTCAGGTTATAAATATACGAGAAAGGTAAATATACAAGGATGCGTCATATTCCTTCTCCCTCTAACATTGTCTATCATACACATACAATGTTACAAATGTTGTGAGTTCCAGTGAATTGTGTAACGTTGAACTACAACAACAGAATAATCTGTTGTGAGTTCTAGTGAATTTTGTAACGTTCAACTACAACAACAAAATAATCTGAGACTCTTTGTATCTTGAGTTGTCTTAGTTTATAAAGTAAGTGAAATATTTTCACTTAAAAGAAAGCGTATACTAATTTACGTGGCTGGAGCGTTTTAAATTTATTGCTGAATTGAAATGCATCAGTAGCTTGACAACTTACACTTTGTCATGACTAATATGAACATGAATCCTTATTTTATATATCTATTTGCAAACAAGTAGGTATATATATATTCTAATATTCTAAGGAGAATTGAACCCCCACCTTTCATTTTAAAATGAGTGGAGATATCACTAGACCACTGTTATAAAAATTGAAGGTGAAGCAGTGCGATTCACACTCAACAGAAACCAAGTATCGAATAGACACTATTAGTGTTCATTGAATTGAAACACTACGATTTTTAACGTTTAGCACCAAAGTAGTCTCATGATTATTCGGATACTTTTGAAAGGGTACCACTATGCGTATAAATAATTCCCCCAAGTCTCATTTGGATATGAATAGTTTTTCGATTTCTGTCTTTTCTTTCCTAACGTACAAAGTAACCCAGATGTGAACCTTCATAGTAAGTTATTGTGTTTGCATCTGAACCTAAAGGTCAAGTGAGTCAAGTCCAATAGATTACAACACATTGGTGGTTCGCTGAGATGATCAAATTGAAGGGATCGATGAGATCGTTGTATCCTGGGAGATAAACGCCATTGAGTCCGTTCAGCACGATACAAGACGTCGATTGTCTTAAGGACATAGAGTCTTAACTATAGCCTCGATCTACATGTATTTATTTTAAGTTATAAAATATAAAATTAGTATGAGTTACTTGATTGTGTTATATTTCATATAGTTTATATAACATGTGATATATATACTATATATGAGTTTAGTAGTCTAGATTATTACACGTGTTATAATCTTACTTGATATAGAAACTTATAAAAGATTTTTTATATATTGTGGAATGGTAAGAGATTTTCTTATGATGTTTTAGAGGATATATAATTTATGTGATTTAATTTGTTAGTACAATTGTTTTATATCTTAAATAATATCATATACACATATATTTTTTAACAACCATAGCTCTCAGTGATATATAAATAAAAAATGATGTAAGGGCATTTTTGTTATTAAAAGGGCATTATCTTATTTTCAAATTTTAAAATTTCACATGTACAACACATTAAGACCCAGATTCTCTATGTTGAATTTGTATACGTTATC
The DNA here is from genome assembly GCA_026545225.1 of Cornus controversa. Lineage (NCBI taxonomy): Eukaryota > Viridiplantae > Streptophyta > Magnoliopsida > Cornales > Cornaceae > Cornus > Cornus controversa. The sequence goes on from CM048851.1 coordinate 46,061,099, forward strand.
ATAAGTTGAAATACTATGAGATAGACACGTGTCCTTTTTGTTAGATCTATGGTAATGGTTCAAACACAACTTAGTAACATATTTAGGATTAAAGGAGTGCTAGCGACACTTGCTCAAGCGAGTGTTCTTGCACAATTGCTCCACTAATTGGTGGAAATCAATCCCCAAAATTAAATATTTTTTTGCAATAAATGTCCTACTTTTTCATCAATCAATATAATCTTCCAGTTCTAAAGTATTTACAGTGGTGCCATCAACAAACAAATAAAATTATAAACATAAAATATTTATGAATATATTTTTTATATACTTATTCAATTAATTAAAATAATCTATATACTTATTCAATTCATCTATATACTTTATGTTTATAATTTTAATTTTATTAATATTTTTAATAATCTATATACTTATTCAATTAATCTACATACTTTACGTTTATAATTTTATTTTTATTAATATTTTAATACTTTATGTTTATAATTTTATTTGTTTGTTGATGGCACCACTGTAAATACTTTAGAACTGGAAGGGTATATTGATTGATGAAAAAGTAGAATATTTATTGCAAGAAAGCATTTAATTTTGGGGATTGATTTCCACCAATCAGTGGAGCGACTGTGCAAGGACACTCACTTAAACGACTGCCGCTAGTACTCCTCTTAGGATTATTTAGATATTATCTTTTGGGTAATACTACTTAGGTAGAATTTGTAGGCAGAAAGTTTTACATCCATTGGATGCATGTGGTGGAGCCTACCACATGCATCCAATGGATATAAAATATTCTGCCTACGAATTCTGCCTACGAATTCTGCCTGAGTAGTATTACCCTTATCTTTTATGGCTTACGTGATACATTATAGGCCTTTGATTAGAATATACTTTCAACGTGTGATAACGTAAGGGATAATCAATTTAGAGGATCCATTTTTTATTTTTTAACTGTTAATATGACGGCAAGGAGTAAATTACAATTTTTTTTCTTTTTTTCGATAAGGTAAAATGGTATTGAATATAAAGTGTTTGTATAAAAGCCTAGGCTAAAACCAGCTAAAAATGCAGAGCTATATATCTAATTAAAGCTCAAAGAGTAGTATATACAAACTTGACATGCATGATATCATGGATACTATCAATAGAAGAATTGTTAAAAAAGAAGAAAAATAATAACTAGTCTAGTTTTTCTAGAAGGTCTAATTACAGAGCTCGATAAAGACCAGAAGTTAGCTAACAATCTACTACTTCTATGATTCTTCAAATAGATGTTGTTGAGCCCGAGTCTGATTAGGCTGTGGATTTCTTTGATCAAATACTGTTTGAGGATGGATTTTTATCCCTGAAGATTCTGTTATTTCTCTTTTTCTAGATGTCATAGACACTCTACTGACGAGTGTAGATTATTGGATGTTTGTCGTTGCTTTTCTACACTTCATACAAAAATAATAAAACCTGCAAAAACTTTACTAAAAACTGTATAGTAGTAAGCAGGGTCGAACCACTCTCAAGTGAGAATCAATAACAAGTCTAAACTTCAAAACATAAATCTCTTGAGATGAAAAATGAATATTTAAAAAAATAAAATTCTGATTTTTTATTTAATAATAAAAACTAATATTAAATGTCTTAGATCAAATGATGGAAAAAATCTCAAGGAAAGAGAATTCACCACCATAGATCCATATAAATAAAGTTTTTTTTATATATTCTTATCTAGTTTTTCCTCCAATAACCAATACACTTCACCAATCCAATTAGAACTTGAAAAGATGAAGGAAAATATGGAATAAAAAAAATGACTTGATATTTTGAATTTAAATATCCAATATTTGATCTCCATATCTTTAATTTGAATTCTGGACTGCAGACGTAAAAAGTATTTTGCAAAGTTTTGAACTTGAGACTTCTTGTGAAGTAGATTGCATAGAATACCATCTCTTCTACAATTCTTCTGATGTTTATCTTTGGCTATATATATCATTTTTAGGCATTTTCTGCTGCTTTTCTTCCTATTTGGAAATCAACCCCTATAAAACACAAAATGCAAAGATAAGAATATTTAAATAAAGTAAAAGAGTAATTAAAGACTTATTTTGAGATATAAAATAATATGTTTTGTGCACTTATCATCTACCAGAGCAAGTTTCTAGGAGAGAAAAGTATGCCTATTATCCCAAAAATTGGAGAGCCAACTAATTAGGCCATTCCAGCTGTTGATGTTAGGTGGGATGTTAAGGGCTTGTTTGGATTGATGAAATTGGAAGGAAAAGAAAAGAAAAGAAAGGTAAGGATGGTATTTTTTGTGTGTTGAATTGTCATTAGTAAAAGAAAATAAAGGATAATGAGTGATTTTGAGGGATAACTTATCCCTCCAAATCTCTCATATGTTATTCTCCCAAAAGTTGGAAGATTTGGAAAGAAATGATAAAAATAAGTGAATATTTCATAATATTAAAAATAACCCTAATATTTTAAAGAATAAAACTTAAAAGACATTTGGGTGTATCTTGTAATATAAACACAAAAGGGCATGATAATAAATTGATTAAAATAATTTATTTTATTTTCTCTCATTTACCTTTTTCAAACAAGAATGCAATCATTTTCTTTATTTTTCTTCATAATTTATCCAAACATGAATACATGTTATCTTGTCTTTTCTTTTCTTTTTCTCTCATAACTAATGTTGTCTATTCTTTTCTTTTCTTTTCTTTTTCTCTCATAATTAATGTTATCATTTCTTTTCTTTTATTTTCTTTTCTCTCCTGTTGATCCAAACAAAGCCTAAGTCTACAGAAGGAGATGAAATGGTTCCAAATATGCAAAGTGAAGGGACATTGAAAGAATAAGTGGTAATGGCTCTCTCTAGCAGACATTCATAATGAACAAGCGTTGGGAATGTAAATTGAGGACATAGAAATATTATCAAGGATGACAAGCTTTTCTTGTACTACCATCTATATGATGAAATTTAGTTTTGGGATTCAAGGTGTGAACCAAATATATGGTTCCATGCAATGTCTGGTTGTGGACTAGAAATGACAAGTAAGGTATGAGATATGAAGAAGCTGTAGGATGGGGATGGTTTCCATATGATAGAATCATGGTTACTTATGTTGAAGATAGGGAGATTAGAACATCCTTAAGCTCAATAATAAGTCTAGATAGTCTGATGAGATTGATGATTGATTGTCATGTATTAGTGAGTTGACAAGACTATATTTGCTACTAGAAGTGGTCATGACAGTAGGGTTTGAAATTTTGCAGTTCAAAGGGCCAATCTGGTGCCAATTATCGAACCAAATGCTCACCATTGTCCAGTTTATGAGAGACTAAAGATCTTGCAAGTGGCCTCAATTGTAGTAATTTTCTCCATGTCCATAAGCAAGATGATGGGCAGTTTACTTTCTAAAACCTTTTGCCTCTCAAAAGGTTGCCCATTTACTCCAAAGATTATTTAAATGTTTGAATAAGCTTCAAATGCGTTTGATCATAAATGACTCTATTCCTAAGGATGGCAATGGGGCGGGTTTGCTTATATACCTTACTCTACCCCGTTAAGAAACTACCAAATCCACATCTGTATGGGTTTTTGGTAAGCATACCATCCCTGCCTCAAGGGCTAATTAGTATACCGCCCTGCCTCGTCCCATTAACACCAAACCAATTTTTTTTTTTTTTTGTTATGTACAAGTGTTTTTCAAAATCTAATATAAATTAACACCTATCAACACCAAAACAAAAAAAAATTGCACAAAAAATTTCCCCAAATCCAACATATATTACCGAGGCATAGATTTGTAAATCCAACACCCATCTGCATGTGTAAATTGAACCACAACACATTATACACCTAAACTAACACCAATCTCAACCATAATAATAAGTTTGCACAATAAATTACTAGTTATTAACATCTCAACATTAGAAAAAGGAATGGAGCAATGACACATGTACCCAAATACACAAAGAGAGAAGGAAAACAAAAAGGTTTCAGGATAAAGAAAAAAATAAAAAAGAAGAAATTCAAGAAAACAAAAGGTAGAAAGAAAAACAGAAGAACACGAACCCATCAAATACTTATATGAGAATGGCATCACGATATTCACAAGGTTGAGGCGTCAGCATGTTGCGAGGTAATTCAGCTTAGAGAACGAGAGGTAATTAATCAACGTCGAGGCCCAGAGGTTCGTGATTTGAGCGGCGCTGCTGATGTTCACGAGAGTGGTAACGAAAATGAAAAGTGAAGGCTGAAGAGTAAAGCGCAAATGAGAAAAAATCCTATTCCTAAAATATATACTTATATATATGAGGGTAGTAAGAAAATAACAAATGAAATATAAGAGCATACGTGTATTTATGTACATATACTTATAATAAAACATGGCGGGTTAGGGGTCAGTTCAACAATAAATCTGCCCCACCCCGAACCCGAGTTAGGTTTAAATTTTCAAATCCATCTTTGTTTCTACTCCAATTAGAGGTATACCAAATCCACTCCATTAGGAGCATGGCAAGTTAAAAACCCACCAAAATGGGAGAAATTGCCATCCTTATCTATTCCATGTGTGTAGGTTAGGTAAGCCCAACCCTCCTTTTGACTTGGGAAAACAAATTTTGATCCAAGAGACCCTGAAACCTTTCTTTTTGCTTTTAGTACTATCTAATGATGGATGCTACTTTCACAATGATACTCTTGGAAAAGATAAATTGAGAGTTGTATAGAGTAGATTTGACCAATTGAAGCTTCCCAACAAATGAAATGAGCCTGTTGGACCAATGATTGATTTTTTCTATGATTTTGTCAATGAGGGAAGTACAATTAGCTACAGTGAGGCTTGAAGCAATGCAGTAACACTCCAAGGTATTTAATAGGTAGTGTTCCATTTTCAAATTGAAATATCTGTAAAATATCATTTTGAGTTTGATCACTAATGCCAAAGAAATTTTTTTGACTTTTTGAATGTGTTTGCAGAGAGTCTTGAAAGGTTACAGAATGTATCAAGGGCATATTTAATCATAGAGATTGATGGAATATCTCCATTTGCAAAAAAAAAAAAAAAATAGATCATCAGCAAATATCAAGTGGGATAAGCTAAGTTTTTTTGCATCTGCTATGGTGTTTTAAAAGAGGGTTATCAGTGGTTGCTCTATTCAAATTTTGGGTTTAAACATCCATGACCAATACAAAAAGAAATGAGGAGAGGTGACCACCCAGTCTTAGGCCTCTAACTCCCTTAAAGAACCTATAGAGGCTACTATTGATTAAGATAAAGAAGGTGGGTGTGGTGATGCAGAGCTTTATCCAATGAATGAAGGCTTGTGGAAAGCCTATTAAGACTAAAAGCATCCAATAAAAATTTCCAACCAAGAGAATCAAATACTTTCATGAGATTCACCTTGATTACACACTTTGCAACAACTTTATTACAATTGTAACCTTTGAGAATCTCTTGGGTAAAAAAGTTATGAGTTATGCAGTGCAGAAATAATTCAGTTAATTTAGAGTGAGATGCTAATCCTTAGACCTAGAGTGGGGTGAATAGGTCTTCTTGTCCAATTTTTATGATTGATTAATTTCCCATAATGATTATAAATTAAGCATCCAAACCAATCACAAAATAAATAAAGTAAGTAAGAAAAGTTAGAGATGACACCAGAATTTTTACGTGAAAATCCTAGGAAGGGAAAAACCACAGGGGTGAGGCAAAAAACCCCAGACAAACCAATCCACTATCTCAAAGAAAAGTACAATAGACTCTGTCCCAAACTCACACCCACTCCACTCTAATAAGAACTTCGATGCGGAACACCTCAGACTTACAATTACGACTACCTCGTCCAACTCCTGCAGATTCTCAACTAGCGTCTCAATTTTTTCAAAAGGGTAGCAAAAAGAACACAAATACTTTACGAGTATTTTGTCCCCTTTGTAGTGATCGTTTCTCCTCATCTTCAGATAAAATCAAGTAGTATCAAGAAACCACCTCTGCTGCTCTGATCAACTGTGTAGATTAATGATATCTTTGAAAATTTGGTTGATCAGATTGTAAAGAGTATCACAACTTAAACACTTCGTGTGTGTGCTCTCAAAAATATAAAGAAAGAATTTTGAGAAAGAAAATCCTTTGTAAGAAAAATATCTTAATATTTTCTCTCTTTAGAATATGAATTTTTGTTCAATTAAAAGTTTAATGAGAGAAAAATCATATGATATTTTTATATAGATTAAAAACTCTAATTTTTTTTGAAAAACAAGTTAAAAATTGATAGGAAATAAGTTCCCGTATTTTTAGAAAATTTTGGGTCAAATTCGGGTCAAAACTGGACTGAATAGACTTATTCCCGTAGACCAAAAGAGTTGGACCAGTCCAAACTTCACTTAGACCAGTCCATGTAATGTAGCAGACTCTTATTGAGTTGCTAAGACTCGGACCGGTCCAACCTTGAAAAATATGAAATTATGACTTTAAAACTCTATTTTTCAAGTCCAGAAAATATATTTTAAAAACCTATGTGTCCTCACCAACTTACCTGGACTAAATGATGCTCAAATCATGATCACTGACGTTCATGCTTACTTGTAATCACTTGAATGCTTCAATCAACCAAACTCTTTATTGAGGCATTTTCTAGATGATGCACTAATGAAGAACACACACCTTGTTCTCAGTCTTCAACCCCATGATCGATTACAATAACATGAATGAAAACATACAACTCGATCAAGCTTAGTTTTGATACCGAATATTGCCAATTACAAATTTATACGTCACATAAGTTATTGTCAGTGATCCTCCTATCCTTAATGAAAGAAGATTGTGAGTAATCAATGAGAGATGGTATAAAAGTCTATATCTTGTCATCTAAAGGCTTAAATATACATTTGTATAATACATTACAATAAAAAAATGGTTGATAATTAGATAATGTTGGTGCTTGATTGGATTTTGGAGCCAAACAATGATAGAAGCATTGATTTCCTTGAGGAGTTTTCATGATGTGAAAAAGCTCTTAACAGCTTTAATGACAGAATTACCTATGATTGGCCATGCCTTTTAAAAGAAGATGGCCCCGTACCCATGAAGGCTTGGAGCTTTGTCATTGCCCATTGAAAAGATTTATTGTTTGATTTCCATGTCAGATGGGATAATAGATAAATTGGGAACAAGGTTGTTGGGACACATTTGGTGATGTGTCATGAGAGGTTAGAGATGCTAGGGTAAGTTGTCGAACATCCAAGTGAGTTCTTGAAGTAGGTAAAAAATTCAAGATAAATTTGGTTATCGTCAATGATGATGGTTTAGAAGGAAGAGCAATAGATGTAATCTACTTTTTATTTTGCCTACTATTCATAGTTTTGTGAAGAAGAAAAAGCTGAGTTATGGTCACTAAGAGATAACCATTTAACTTTAGCTTTTTGCTTCCAAAACTGCTTTTCACATAGGCTCAAATGAGTATATGAGTGTATCAGAAGCTTCTCCTTAGTTCTGAGGTTGTGGTCCATTGGGTTGAGGTCAAGGTGGGTTTAAAGAGTATTGAGAAGTTCAACTTTGCTTGATAATACTCTATTGGAAAGGTCACTATACCCCCTATGGCTTAGACTTCTGAGAGGGTACTTTAGTATTTTTAACTTTTGTTTGAGTTGGTACATAGGGTATCCCTGAATAGGGATGACAATTTGTCCCGCCTCGTCAGGTACCCGCCCCGCCCCATTTAAAACCCGTTTAAAGAAACAGGGTGGGGATGGGGTTAGAAAAAATAACTCGCACTTAAACGGGGCGGGGACGGGGTAAGACCCTACCCCGACGGGTACCCGCCCCGCCCCACCCCATTTAAGTATATATATATATATATATATTTATACTTATATATATTAATAATATATAAACAAAATATTAATATTATATATATCATACAACTATATAAGTTATATTATATCTGTAATGGATGACTCAATATTAGGCATTGTGTTACATGTACCTAAATGTGTGTGTTTGGTGTATATGTATCTAAATATCAGATGTATTATTATAAAAAAAATTGCATTAAAAAAAAAGTATAAATGGAGCGGGACGGAATAAATTAAACGGTTGCGGGGCGGGGACAGAGCGAAAAAAGTTAAACAGTTGCAGAGATGGAGAAGTCAAAACCCGCCCTGTCCCTCCCCGTTGCCATCCCTAGCCCTGAACATCAGAAGACTAGATTTGTGCAACTAGAGGTAGAAAGAAGCATGATTAGCCCAACAATTGAAGAATTTGAGGGGATAGTGTCTTCCGGGTAATAAGAGGCCATAACAAATATTGGTGAATGGTCAGAGATGCCACAACGAAGGAAGGTGCAACATGAGTGGGGGAGACAGTGATTCGAGCAGGGGTTCACATGAGCTCTATCTAACTTCCTAGAAATGTTGACAATGTCTTCACTTTTGTTAGACCAAGTAAGGAAAATAGTGTGAATTTCAAGACTTCTGAAGAGGCACCATTGATGCATTTTTTTAGTCTTTGTAGCAGTTAGTACATCTACCTGTCCTTTTTATCTAGCATAAAAATATATGAGATGGATTATCTGCCAAAAATAATAGTTAATGTTTAATGCAATCTGTCCTTGTTATTATAATATTTTGTTTTTGGAAGCACTATAAATGGAGAACCTGACATGTCACAATCACCCATCGTGTGAGTTCATCAATGTAATGAGCCAACTTTGAAACTTTGCACATTTTATATACAACTGAAAACCATCAAAAGAATCTTATTTTGCATGTTTATGCAGCAAGACTAACACATGTTTATTCTTTAGATTTTTATTTTCTTTTTGTTTTTGTTTTGAAACTATCAAAAGCAATGGAAAAAGTGAGGCATCAATTGCATTATAATAATTCAGTAAACAATTTCATTTCTATAAAGGGAAATCATTTGAACCCTAATACATTTTCTATTCTAAAAGTGACTACCCACAACACATTTAACAAAGTTTCTGTTGCAATTTGCACACACTCTTTGGTGTTTTGTTGTAAAAAGAAATAATAAAAATAAAATAAAATTATACAAACAACTAAAAATAAACAAATTATAAGAATTGCCATAAAGATGATATTGTATTGATGATGGTGATGATTTTCATGCAGGATGGGATTTGCTTTGGGTCTTCGGTTCTCCTTCTATTTGTCAGTAGAGAGCAGCCTTTCTCGGTTTCTTTTCTTTTCTTTTTCCTTTTATGTTCTTCCTCTTTCCAACATGAGTTGTTGTACAGTTGAACCATCAAAACTGAGCCTGCAGGTCCCAAAAGAAAAGAGAGAGAGAGAGAGAGAGAGAGAGAGAGAGAGAGAAAAAGAAGCAGCAAACTATAGGTTGTTTCTTGGCCTCTTGTTGAAAAGAACTTCAAGAAGGCTTCAAGTACTAATGATGATGACGATGATGTTGTCTCTCTAGGTTTTTGTTTATTCTCTCTCTCCTACCCATGATGATCCGGGTTGTCAGGGTCAGGCCAGAAGGTGGAGTATTTCAACCATTCTGCTTCTTGTGGGTTTGTGATGGATGACTCCTGCAATAGCAATACCAATACAAGCATGTGAATTTTGTGGTTAGGGATTCATGCACAAAAAAAAAAAAAAAACTTATTACTAATCCACAACAGAAAAAACTGCCTATTTGTCCTTTTCCCAGCAATCAATTGTTTCTTGCTCTTCTTTCAATTTCTTCATATGTTTTCTTTCTTTTTGGGTCCACACATGGGAAAAGTTTTTGGGTCACTATCCTTCTTTTCTTTGGAAAAACTTTTCTTTTTATCAATTTGTGTTGAACCTTTTTTTTATGTTTAGGAAAAAGTATTTTCGAATCGAGTTCAGTCGAAGCCTATAGAAAGAAAACAAGTGCGGCTATAAAAATATCTATGGGAATTCGAAGGGGATAGTTTAACAACAAAGACTCTTATTTCACCTCTCGAAGTTTGGGAGTTTGAATTCTTTTAAAATCACTTTTAAAAAAAATGATAATTATTCGCAAGCAGTAGCACAATGGTGAATTATGAAATAATTTAAAACGTTCGACGCTTATTGGAATTGACGATTATGGGATGTTTTAAAAAGTCTCACACCACTGTTATCACTGTAGGAATTGCTCTTATTACCATAATGTTATTTTTTTTTTTCTAATTTAGACTCAATCTCATCTTACTTTCTAAACCGACTTGAACCTTCACCTTCTACTTTATAAAGTGAAAAAGTAGCACCAGAATATCAGTCTTGATTATTAGCGAAAAGTTCAATCAACATTAGAAAAAGTTTCTGCTCTTGTTATCTTCTTCTTTTCTTTACACAATTGACGGCTTCTGGTTTCACATTATCATTGATTGCAATTTCCACAATTGACGGCTTCTGGTTTCACATTTTGTGCTTTCTGATTTTTACATTCTAGAAAAACTCTAATTTCTACTTACCAAAAAAAAAAACTCTAGCTTCATGGATATGATGGAACAAGAAGAAAAACACACAATCTGCTATCTTTACTCTAATTGTAGCTGTAGAAAATAATTTCTTTATTGATCATAATTTATGTGGAAGAAGATAAACCAGCACAAAAATCAGCATGGGATTTGTTTCTGAAACAAAAAAGAAAAATAATATATTTCTACCATAACTCATGTCAAGACTATTTATTATGGAAGTTTTGATATCATGCATGGTAGTCAAAATCACCAAAATGTAAAAATGGAAAAAGAGAAAAGGGATAAAGAGAAAAAGAAAAGGATTCAAGTTCTTCTCTTTTATTTAATTTTTTTTTTTTTTGTTTTAAAAAACTAAAGAAGTAGTTTTTCCTTTATTTTTCTTAATTTTGTGTAACCTTTTCTTTCATTCATGAATGCTTCATTGATATTATGACACATAAATTTCAGGGTCAAAAAGTTGACTCACTTCTTTTATATCAGTAGTTGAAGTGCAGCCCATTATGAGTTCCTCCAAACCAGAAGTAGACCTGCTCCCTCCCAGTTTATGATGTTGTTGCTGCTGGTGCTGGTGATGCTGATGTTGTTGCTGTTGGTGTTGCTGCCGAAAGATATATATAGCCATGCATTTAGAACCAAAACAAAACATAATCATCTATATATGATCACGTATTGTCTGCAAACAAGAATTGGAAAGTGAAAACATAATTATCTATTTACAACTTAGCAGCTGACACTAAAAACATAAGTATGTGTCTCTTTAAAAGGTTTCAAAAGTTTGCTTAGAGAACAGAGATCTTCCCCAACCAATAAATATATATGTATACAGTACATTATCAAAAAAATATATATATATGTATACAGTACACACACACATATAGTACTTTATGCATATATATATATGAAGAAAATGCATGGTGTACATGGGTTGTTTACATGGATTGTTTGGTTACCTGGAAATTTTCATTTTGGAGCATAATTCCAGAGACATGGAAGGAGTCCTCGTCAAGAATAATGGAGGTGTGATGGAGAGGAGGTGGAGAGATGATGGTAGAAATGGGGTGCGAAGGCCTGCTGATGTGGAAAGCTGTTGTTGCAATCTGATGATGATGGTGGTGGTGTTTTTGATGTTCATGGGCCACATGATGTGGCCTTTGGTGGTCGTGGATATCACGCCCTTCGCACGTGCCTGATGCCTGGGCCTCCCTTGCAGTCGAAGCCTCTCCTATTCCCACCTGCAACAACAACACCCACAAAACAGTTTGCTAGCTAGCTAGTCCATTTTCAAGCCCCTAGCTTCACTTCTTTTTTTCCTATCTTTTCTTTTTCTCTTTATCTTTCTAGCTTACATTTACTTCTCTCTTTCAGTTTGTTTATATATATATATATATAGGAGTATAAATTTTTTGGTCATCTTTTTGGTGGGTGATGAACAAATTAAAGTCTGTTTCGGTTAGATGACATGCAGTTATTATCAAGTGAGTTTCCAAAGAGTTTTCATGCTGTATGTGCAAGCAAGAAATATGAGAAAAGCAACCCTTGAACTTTTTTGTTTTCTTCAGTCCCTTGACCATATGCTATTCAAAATATGACTCAACTGGTGTGTGATAACTTCATAATATATATTAAACAGCAACATATATATATCTATATATATATATATATATATATATCGCTTACCAAAAGGGAAAAAGCAAAATGCAATAAAAATAAAGATTGAATTTATGTAAATTAGCTAAGATATTAGAATCAATGCTACCAACTTCAATAACCATGAATCTGTCATTTTTATATATATTAATTAGATTTTTGAGTTTAACCAGCTAGCTGTTTTCAGAAAGCATTGAATTAAAGAACAAGCATATATATATATATATATATATATATACCTCATCAAAGCTTTTTCTGAATGGGGCAAAGCTAAAATGGTCAGATTTCAATTGCTGAATGTCCATAGCACTGTAACTTGATATTGCAGCACCGACCGTGGTTGCCGACAGTTGCTCATCTCTTTGGCTGATTAGTTCCTTGGAAGAACAAGTACTGCCACTACCACTATTATCTCTTCTGCTATTAGGGTCACTATTAATTCCTTCGCCACCGCCACCGGTGGTAGTAGCATTCCGGTCAGACCAATTGCATTGCCTAGGCTGAGTCTGATAGAATATCTTTGAAACCACAAGCTCACCTTCTTTCTCTTCTTCATGCTGACCCAAGTGGTACTGGTGCATGACCCAGTTGGTTTTTTCGGGTTTTCTGTTCTTGCCAAAGTTTGTATAGAGGACTAGGATTTTCTTGCAGCCTTTCTGTTTGCCATTTACCATGACCGGCCTGGTCTTGCCGGTCTTGTGCCACCGGGTCTCGCCGCCTTGCAAGTCGCATTCGGTTTGAATTTTTCTCCTCTTTCTTGTACCAGTTGTGTAAGCCTTGGAAGGTCTGTGGAAAAAATGCCTACTCAACCCATCTCTTGTAACTCCTGAAAGAGAGAAGTCATCATGAAGTGAAGTGTTGGCAAAATCAAAGTTAGGTTGACTTAGGTGTAACAAACTCTGTGAGACAAAAAAAAAATTATACAAGTCGTGAAAGTCATAACTACAAATTAACATGGATGAGATAATAAAACAAACCCTAGCTAACCCATGAAATTATAGCTTGATTTTGAAGCATAGAGAAAAGAACATGGTGAAAACGTACCTGATCGACACAGTGAATCAAGGCTTAAGCAATTATATATATATATATATATATATATATATAGAGAGAGAGAGAGAGAGAGAGAGAGACCTGGAAGTTTTTCTGGATGAGTATAACATATCCCATCTTCACCTTCAATAGTAGGGATGAACTCATCTATCAAAGGGTGAGATTTTGAATCTTTAGCTTCTACCTTTGCCTCAAGGTGTTCAATCAATTCTTGGTCTGTTGGATCAAATTTCACTCCTGCAGGTAAACCTACCCAGTCCTGCAAAATCCATTCCACTTCAATGAAAATGAAGACATAATTAAATAAAAAAGAAGAAGAGGAGCACAAAATAAAACAAATTAAAGAACCCCAAAAAGAAAAGAAGAAAAAGAAACCTATATTCTAAATTCAAATTTGATTTTGATTTTGTTGAAAAGGAAATACTATCAACAAATCTAGCTTGCTCAACAAAATTAAGCAGGAAGCATATGATTCTTATATTGTTAAGTTGATTCTTCAATTTTGTCAAGACCTTGTAGTTGAAGCCAAGAATATATATTTTGTAATAAAATATATATATATATATATATATATATATATATATATATATAAAATTCATACCGGCTTTCCTTCCAGCTTGTGGCCACAACCTGGGCAGTGCTTGGATCCACACAGTTGATGCTCTTCAAGCTTTGCATCAATGAGATCAGAGCTGCTGATGGAGCCCAACTGACCCTTATTCATGCTTCTTTCTGACCAACGTACCCACAAAACTTTCTTCTTTCTATCAACTTATTAATTGAAAATATTCCATAAAACTCTCACTCTTCTCATATCCCAATCAAGCTCGCTCTCTAGAGTTAAAACTTCAATATCAGGCAATACCCTTCTGCCACAGTAATCATAATTCTGATAGAGATCTGATCATGTAATTCTGTCAGCCAAAAAGAGAACAAAAAATATATAAATTGATGGTTATGTTAGGGTGGCCATAAAATCATGAAACTCTAATTTAAAATATTTTTGCTTTGATGATCTGGTTTCACGATGTACATCAACAAGCTTGATCCACAAATACATATATATATATAACCGATAATTCTGTGATATGAAAACAGCAAAACAAGATGAAAATTTGAAAGGATATATATAAATGAGAATATGAATATGTTCTTAATTAAAGCTTGTATTTTCCACGAAAATTCAATTTAAAACAAAAAAATTGATCAAAATCCAATTGAGATATATATTACCAGAAGAGGAAATATTCCTTAAGAAGAACTGGTAAAGCCAAGAGAGAGAGAGAAGAGGAAGAATAATAAGGAGAGAGAGAGAGAGAGGGAAAGAAGAAGCTTTCACGGTAGGAGATTGAGCTATAAAACCTTCTTTAACCATGGAAAACACGGAATTCCCTCCACTTTAACTGAAGCTAGCCAGTGAGATAAAGGAAAAGGTGCCTCATACCCTATATTCGGCCTTTAACTCTTTGCTAATTTAAGTAGAGCATATATGTATATAGGCGGTTTTCAGAGAGAGAGAGAGAGATCTATAGAGAGAGAGAGAGAAGAGGATAGAAAGAAACCCAGTTGGTTTTTTCTAAAGGCTCAAGGCCTCCCTCACCTTTGTTTCGAGTCTCTTGACTAGTAAAGCAAAAGCTAAGAACGGCCTTCACAGCTGTTACTAGGGGCACACTCAAAAGCACTGCAACCCATCTGTACTATACTTAATTTATTCAACCATACCATCATATATATATATATATATTATACAAGCACAGTATATGTATGTATGTATTTTTTTCATAGGCAAAAAGGTAATATCATTAGAAAGAAAATTGTGAAAAGAATAACACAAATTTCACAGCATTTGTAGCACTCAACTTTGAATTATATACACACAGTAATGAAACAAAGAAATTCTTCACTTCGATGATTTGATAAAACATATCATAGTTGGAGGTTATCTCGCTACAATTATGTGAAATTTGTTCAACCATAAATTAGACTTGAGAGAGATTATGTGAAAAATAGAAGAATAGATGATAGGACTCACATGGGTTTTGAGCTGGAGTGCTGATCATGATTCTTTTGCCATGAATGTTACACACAAGAAGAGAGAGAGAGAGAGGGGATTGCTTGATATGCAAGGCAAATGAGCAGTGTACTTGATGGACCACCACCACTCCTTCTAATTAATTAAATCTCGTCTATATATATATATATATATATATATATATATATTATCATATTAAAATCAACAAAACTTCTACAAGAAGCACCAAATAAATTAGCTGATCTAAAAGCTGAATTCAGGACAAAAATCATCTATTGTCAATTTTTGGATGCTTTTATTTATGCATAGAGGTAATTCTATAGTTTCTCTTTTGGTCTTGGCCTTGTATGTATTTTTTTTTTAGCAATGCTACACGTCATGAAATTATTTCATGAATTTGTATCATGAATGACGTGGCATGTAACGTGGAGAGTTAGTATTGGTGGGATTCCCCCCATACACATAGTCCCATAATATTATCACTAAATTCCATCAATATTAATCCTCCACGTTACCTGCCACATCATTCATGATACAAATTCATAAAATAATTTCATGACGTTTAGCATTTCTCTTTTTTTATTTGATGACTACATATTCTACTTGGGACTATACAAACAATGTATTGCACATGAAAGAAGCAGGCCGGCCCACTGTTATGTGGGCCCGACTTGGAGATCTTATATCCCAAAAAGTAATCCCATCAGATGATGGTTAAGCATTCACGTTTATACCATTCCCTTTTAAATGGTCAAGAACAAATGATGAAGAGTCCAGAAAACTGTTTGTAGAAACAGATGGCCATGATTGCTCAATGCCCATTTGTCTGATATTCTTTCCACTCACAGTAGAGAATATATATATATATATATGTATATATATATATATATATAATCTTAGGAGACCATATATCTATCTGAAACATCAATTGAATCAAATGGCATGGCTAGAAACAATTAACTTGTAGACATCCTTTGATTACAATGCATGAGAGAGGGTCAAATTGGTTGAGACTATCCAATTGTTGACAATTGACTAATCCAATGGTGGAGCCCACATATCTTAACCTTGTTTTGATGGTCTGATACTCCAAATATGCCATAAAAATAGCATTCTGAGTATCGACTTAGAAAATCATATTTCTATTTCTTTTTTTCTCTTTTCTGAAATGCATGTTTTCAGTTTATAAGATAATTATGTTTGTAACAATACGATATTCAATATAGGCTATCAATATAGGGACAAATATTTTATCGTGTGTAGTAGTTACGTAATTTTGTCTTATATAGTTAAGTAATTTCATAATATTAGGGCATTTTCAGGATACATTTGTCCATGATGTGTCTAGAAAGGAACGTCTATATATAATATGAGAAACTTAGAAACGACATTTGAAGGCATGACATTAAATGCAATAATGTTAATACGATGCATATACAAGGACAAAACTTTGATGAAGCTCTGGGCAATGGAAATTTGCTTTATACTTCAGCATATTTGGCGATACGTGCACACGTCTCCTGTCATATGACCCGTGTTGTGACCATCTCAAATGCTTCATTTTCTTGGTAAATCTAGACAGGCATCTTATAATCTTATTAGGTATCGTCGCCAAGAATCTAGTTCCAGTAGCATATATACACACACAAACACGCACATGTATATATATATATATATATATATAGGAAAAAATGCAAAGAAAAAAAGAGAAAGGGAAAGAAGAAACACGAAGAAGAAAACATTAGAAATTCCAGCCATTTGGCCAAGTTGAAAGCAGAGTTAGGTAGCTTAAAAGTTGGGATTCATGTGAATTGGGTACGACTCTCAAGTCAAAATCCTAATACTAGGGAGATATATCTTGTTAGGTTCATCTAATGTTGGCCCTTGCTTTTAAATTACTTCAATTTTACATGTTTTGACATTTGCTCCGGTTTATCACCACTCACTCATAATGTATTAAAAAGCTTAATGCATCGATCGCACTGATCGTCGAGATTGCAATGCATCAGTGTCTTACACCACCAACAAAATATATATTAAAAAAAAAGTTCCATCTCAAATGGAGAACATTGTTGTACAACTTCAATGACTATATTTATTTGTTATGCTAATGAGGCAAATGGGGGATTGGTTCCATTCCATGGATAGAACAGTTGGTGTTGGTGCCTTAGCTTCATGAAACTACAAAAGGTCCTAACCTTTTCTCACCGTGAGGGTTGGCCAACTGCCCTAGCTGCCTAGGTTTGGTATTTCTCTATGGGGCAACAAAAATTTAAGACCAAGCTTCAAGTAGGTTTCTTGAAGGAAAAAAAAAAAACCTTCAGTATATGACGAACAAAACAGCGTATATACATAACTTTTCAATGATAATTTTATACAAGAGATCAGAATAACAGCTGCTTTTCCAGGATAAATAAACATATTATTGTCAAACTGGAGAGCAACTAAATTCATTCTTATTTTTCCATTGGTATTGCCTATTGGGTGTAAACATTTGCATTTGCCCAAAAAAATGGAACTAAAACATAAAACTCAATGTGTATGGCAAATGAAACAGAGAATAAGCAAAAAAATTCAATGACAATAGAAATTAACAAAAACAGGTCAGAAGCACAAAAGGTATGCCATAAAAAAATAATAATAAAAATACATGGGATACAAGATAATTGAGCATCAAACTGCTGCTTTCCCAGGATAAACGTATCATTGTTAAACTGCTCTCAAAATTCCTTATTCTTCCATAGCTATTGCGTGCAAAGACTTGCATTTGCCCCAAAATTGATGACACCAAGCAAGGTGTCCTGCCAGTTTGTCATCCAAATTCATTTTCATTTTGGATGGAACTTGCTGCTGACTGAATCATAGCTTGGGACTTGAATAACTGCCATACATGGTCGAGACAAGGAAAGCAAATCAATATGAAATGCTGATGAATCATAAGGAGGAGAGTATACTCAAGAAAAGGAGAAATTACCATCTCCATAAGATGCCATTGTGAGAGGAGAAGAAATAAGCTGTTGTGAAATGGAAGCAATGTCCCTCAATGTAACTTCATCCACTGCCTTCAAGAAGTGCTCCACAGGTTTCCTGAGAATAAGAAATGGGAAACATTTGTATTAGGAAAAGGGAAAATAACAGACTTCTTCATGAGCAAAAGAATTTCAGATACACAAGCAAGATTGAGATTGGCACTTACATCAAATATCAAATTTACCAAAGGTTATAATGAAACTACATTGTACCATCCCCATCATTGGTGAGGAATGAGATATAGGCAAGTTTTCAGATAGCAGAACCATTAGTCACATTAGCACTGCGATCTAATCATACATTCTTTGTGTTGTCGGATAACTGGATTAACTTCAGAAGTGCATATTACTTCACTGGTGGAGGCTCAAATTCCATGGGAAAGTTACACTCCTGTGTCCCCAAACTATTTCCACCCACAAAATTAATATATTATATTAGAACAGTACAAAATAAATTAAATCCTGTGCATCTAGTCTCATTTACACCAGCAAATCTAAAAGAATATAATGGCCATAATTCCCAAGTATGTATGTGTTGGAGATCATATCTTACCCAATATAAAAGATTGCTGGGGATCATATTTTACCCAATATATAATTATAGGATCGCATCAATTACGATCCTATAATTAAGATATTGGTTTGACTTTCAATTTTTCCTTTATTTTATTTTATTTATTTCCTTCCATATAATATTCTCAATGTATCTAAATATAGATCTAGGCTCCTCAATTGAATAAGTCATTCTAAAATTCTATTTGGTATCAGAGCCACCGTAGTCTCTTCAGCCCCACCGCATCTCCGTGACCCTTTCTCTCTTCTCTCTTCCTCTCTTGGTGTAGTCACCCAGCCCTTCTCCCTCTCTCAACGCAAACCTCCAGTCCTCTCTCTCTCTCTCTCGGCGCAACCCTTCTCTTCTCTTTCTTCTAGTTGCAACCAGCGACAGAGCAAGGGGAGGGTTTTAACCCTCTTTTTGACCCTTGTTTAGGGGCATTCCCTTAGTTCATAAACCCCTGTTTAGGGGCATTCCCTTAGTTCACTCTATGAACTAAGGGTCCTTTGAAAATTTCGACTCTGTGGGGGGCTGCCAGTGTGTTCGGCAGCATCTTTCCGGATCATTCTTCAATGATTTTTTTTTCTCCAACAAATTTGTATACTACTCTCCGGATATTATTTGTGGGCTGATTTTGTGATAATCTTCTTCTGGTTATTGCGAAGTCCTATTATATGTTATGGGGAATCCTCGTGTAAAATCTATTGATATCATTCCTACACAACATACACCTGTCCAGCGTGTGATTAGTGTGCTGTTAAATGATACAAACTTTGCTTCGTGGTCTTGATCATTCCGTCTGTACTTAGGTGGAAAAGGAAAGACAAGTAGGATCATTAGCATCGACAAAAAACCTGATGTGGGAGATTCCAAATTTGCCCAATGGGATATAGACAATTGTACTATTCTTGATTGGCTACTTAATTTTATGGAGCCTAGGATATACAATATGTTTATGTTTCATAATATTATCTATGGGTATTGAAGTGCTCTGATACAGATGTATGCTTATGCTCGCAATGAAGCAAAAATTTTTGAGCTTTACCAAGATATCTCTCGGGATTCTCAAGCTACCTTGCAATTATCAGTAGCCGATTATTTTGGATATTTGCAGACCAGGTGGGAAAAGTTGGCTCAATATGAGCCCTTGAGTGAGTTTTCTACAGAGGCGGCCGCTATAGTGTTCAAACGACTTAACCGTCAGCACATATACCAATTCTTGATGGAATTAAAGCCTGAGTTCGAGCCTCTTCATGCTTAGATCCTCAACACATCACCTATGTCAGCTCTGTATGAGGCCTTTGCTACTATTGAGAGTGATGAGCGTAGACTTCGCTTACTTCAGATGCCTTTTCCACCTGCTCCTGCTCCTGCTCCTGCCCCTGAGTCAGTTGCTATTCCAGTCTTGCTAGGAACACTCTGATATGCGGTCATTGTGGGGCATCTGGTCATCTTAAGGCCCGTTGCTTCAAACTTCATCCCGAGCTGAAACAGAAATTTTCGAGGAACGGAACCGGAGGATCTTCTCACTTTGTTGCTATTGCTGAGACTAATTCTGGACAAGCCCCTCATCTGACAGACATGAGCCAGCTTCAGTCACAAATTAGTCTTCTTCAGAGTCAGCTCGGATCTCTTCTCAAGTGCCCTTCTGGTACTAGTGCGACTCCTACTGCCACAGTTGCTATAGGTACTCCCTCTGCTTTCTATGGAAGGACTGCACCTACTTGGGTTCTGGATTATGGAGCCAATGATCACATAGTTGTCAAAGGCGCGCGAGACGCGCGCCTAAGGGGTGGGGCGCAGCGACGCACAACCTCTGCACCTAGGGTATGCCTAGGCGAGGCGCCTTGAAAGAGTCGCGCGCCTGAGGCACTAAGGCACAAGGCGCACCTGCGGCGCGAGGTGCGCCTGCAGAGCCTGTTTCACTAACTTCGGAATCTGTTTTTCTGTGTCATTTGTTGTTAATTGCCATGAATATGCTTTTTATTTGCTCTCAATTGTAGTTGTTCTACATTGTTTCAGTCACTACAAAATGTAACATTTTTTTTAAAAAATTCAATTTGCCGCTTCACTTCAATAAGGCCCGCGCCTCAGGCTCCAGGAAGCCTTAGCGCCTTAGTGCGCCTTGAGCCTTTAACAACTATGCGTGCGAGGCGCAACTTCTGCGCCTAGGGTATGCCTAGGTGAGGCGCTTTGAAAGAGGCGCGCGCCTCAAGCACTGAAGCGCGAGGCGCGCGCCTCAAGCAATGAAGCGCGAGGCGCAGCCTGCAGAACCTGTGCATGCCCAATTTTTTTTTTGTTTTTTTAATCTGTTTTTCTGCAAAACATTTTCTTCTTCTTTTTTTATTTTATTTTTTAATTTTTGAAGTAATTTCATATCAGAAAATCAATGATTTTCCTCTTTTATGCTTCAATTTAATTCCTCCACATCCTCTGTTCTGTTGTGATCTAGCTTCACTGATTAATAGCTTTTTTTAGCACTTAGTATTCTACTTTCATAATGGAGAGGTTGCCATGTAAATTGTTTGCTATGTCCAGATAATTGAATTGCAAGCATCTCCTCAGTTCTCACTTTTCACTCCCGAATCTGTTTTTCTGTTTCATTTGTTGTTAATTGCCATGAATATCCTTTTTATTTGCTCGCAATTGTAGTTGTTCTACATTGTTTCACTCACTCACTACAAATGTTATATTTTAAAAAAAAAAATTCAACTTGCGCCTCACTTCAGTCAGTCCCACGCCTCGCCTTGCGCCTCGCGTCTCAAGCTCCAGGAAGCCTTAGCGCCTTAGTGCGCCTTGAGCCTTTAACAACTATGGATCACATGACCGGTGAGTTACCAATTTTCTCCTCTCCAGTCACTCCTGTTCGTCAGTCGGTTAGTCTCGCTGATGGATCCACCTCACAGATACATAGTAAAGGAACTGTATCTCTGACTCCCCACATTACTCTATTCTCCACGTCCCATAATTTGCATTTAACCTTTTATCTGTCAATAAAATTACAAAGAATTTTAATTGTGCTATCATTTTCTTACATGACCGTTGTTTGTTACAGGACCAAAGTACGAGGAGGATTTTTGGCATTGGATATGAGCACGATGGGTTGTACTACTTTGAAGATCCTCCAGCTTTACCACCTAATGCATTTGTTCTTCAAGCCACTGTGTTACCTAAGTCTCGATCTTATGTTCTCTCTTTCAAAACATTGTCTTTATGGTATGCCCGTTTGGGACATGCAAATTTTCAGTCTTTTTGCAAGTTGTTTCCCTCGTTAATAAAGGCTTGTAAGACTCATAGCCTTCAGTGTGTGGTTTGTGAATTGTCAAAACATGTTCATACTAGTTACATTCCTCGTATGCATCGTACACCTGCCCCATTTGATTTAATTCATTCTGATGTATGAGGACCCTCTCCGGTCACTACCTTATCTAGCCATCTGTATTATATGACATTTATTGATTATTATTCTAGATGTACTTGGGTTTATCTTCTTAAGAAAAAATCGAAATATTCGATTTGATAATGGTCGTGAATATATTTCCAATGACTTTCGCTCCCAGTTAAATCAACAGGGCATTTTACATCAACTTACTTGTCCATACACTCCTTAACAGAATGGTGTGGCGAAACGCAAGGACCGTCATATTATGCCTGTTGTCCGATGCCTTTTACGTAGTATAGCAGTTCCTAAATATTTTTGGCACATGACTGTCCTACCTGCCACATAATTGATCAATCGCACTCCCAGTCGAGTCTTATCTTGTAAAGCTCCCCTCCAGGTTCTTTAGCCCGATCATATTCTTTTTCCTATTCTTCCTAGGGTGTTTGGTTGTACTTGCTTTGTCCAAAACTGTAATCCTACTCGCACCAAATTGGATGACAAGGCCGTTCGTTGTGTCTTCTTAGGATACTCTGCTATGTCTAAAGGGTATCGCTGTTATGCACAGGTGTCTACACATATGTATCACTCATTGGATGTTACTTTTTTGGAAGAGCTTCCGTTTTTTGGTAGGTCTGCTCCTGTGCAGGAACCTATTCCTGTCCTGCTGAAGAGTCATCCCTTGTTTATTCTCTACCTATATTTGAGTCTCTGCTAGAACCGATGTCACCTACCTCTGTTCCTCCTCCCCTACAAGTTTACTCCAGGCGCCCTCGTCCTCAGACTCCTCTACCAAAAGCTCCCTTGGATTCAGGTATACCTTCTTCACCCACTCCTATTCCTGATCATATTGTTACTTCTCGTTATCCCTTTCATAATCATAAACCCCCCAATTGGTATGGTTTCTCTTATAGCACTCACCATCCTATCTCCTAGTTTGTTTCTTTTGATACTCTTTCAAATTCTTATCAGGTATTCTTGGGGAAACTTGATTCAGTTTCCATTCCCCGCTCTATCTCTGAGGCATTTCAGCATCCACACAGTGAGTCACTGCTATGCAAGCAGAGATGGATGCTCTTCAGCACAATCACTCATGGGATCTTATGCCTCTTCCTTCTAGTAAAAAAACTATGGGTTGTAAGTGGGTTTTCAACCTAAAGTATATGTTTGATGATTCTATTGATCGATACAAAGCTCGCTTGGTTGCTAAAGGATTCACTCAGGTTCCAGAGAAGGATTTCAGTGTTACTTTTGTCCCTGTGGCGAAGTTGATTACGGTCCGCCTCCTTGTATCACTAGCAGCTTCCCATTCTTGGCCTCTTCACCAACTCGATGTCAAGAATGCCTTTTTAAATGGTGACTTGCTTGAAACTATTTATATGGATCCACATCCGGAATTTTGGGCTAAGGGGCAGTATGCGGGGAAGGTTTCTCGTCTATGAAAATCTCTTTATGGGTTGAAACAGTCTCTTCGAACATGGTTCAGTTGATTTAGTGATGTGGTTTTATCCATGGACTTCGTGCGCTGTCACTTTGACTACACGCGCTTCATTCATTGGCAATCTGATGGACGGTGTATTATTCTCTGTGTGTATGTTGATGATATTATCATCACTGGAGATGACTCAACCGGTATTGCTCAGATTAAGAAGGATCTTGATGTTTCTTTGATGTTAAGGATTTTGGGTCTTCTCCATTACTTCCTTGGAATAGAGGTTGCCAGATGCCGCTATAGGATATCTTTCTCCCAAAGGAAGTATAATTTAGATCTTTTGTCAGATATAAGAATGCTAGGATGCAGACCGGCCTCCTCTCCAATGGATACAAATCAGAAGCTCTCTGCAGAGTCAGGGGATTTACTCGATGATCCTACTTCATATCAACGCTTGGTAGGCCGTCTCATATATTTGACTAATACTATCTCTGTGTGTATGTTGATGATATTATCATCATTGGAGATGACTCAACCGGTATTGCTCAGATTAAGAAGGATCTTGATGTTTCTTTGATGTTAAGGATTTTGGGTCTTCTCCATTACTTCCTTGGAATAAAGGTTGCCAAATCCCGCTATAGGATATCTTTCTCCCAAAGGAAGTATAATTTAGATCTTTTGTCAGATACAAGAATGCTAGGATGCAGACCGGCCTCCTCTCCAATGGATCCAAATCAGAAGCTCTCTGCAGAGTCAGGGGATTTACTCGATAATCCTACTTCATATCAACGCTTGGTAGGCTGTCTCATATATTTGACTAATACTAGACCAGATTTAGCTTTTGCAGTTAGTATTGTGAGTCAATTCATGCATGCTCCGCGGACAGCTCACCTAGATGCAGTCTATCACATTCTGCGGTACCTTAAGGCATGCCCCGGCCTTCGATTATTCTATGCTTCAAATAACCAGTCTGCAATCTCCTGCTTTACAGATGTCGACTATGCTGGATCTAAGACAAATAGACGATCTACTTCTCACTTTTGCACTTTCTATGGTAGACACCTTTTATCATGGAAAAGTAAGAAGTAGGGAGCTGTTGTTTCTCGGTCCTCTGCTGAAGTAGAATATCGTGCTATGGCACAAAGCACATATGAGCTTCTCTGGATTCGATCTATGCTTGCTGAGTTGTGAGTTGGGATTTACTTAGATGGATTCTTCTAACTTGTTCTATGATAACAAGTCTGCCATAATGCTTGCTTCTAACTTAGTTTCCAATGAAAGAACGAAACACATTGAAGTAGATATACACTTTATTCGGGAGAAAGTTCGAACTGATATTATTGCTCCTTCATTTGTTTCGTCTTCAGAACAGATAACAAACATATCCACCAAGTCTGTTGGTCCATCAGTCTTGAAGTCCTCCATAGTCAAGCTTGACTTGATTAACATCTTCGCTACAGCTTGAGAGGGAGTGTTGGAGATCATATTTTACTCAATATAGAAGATTGTTGGAGATCATATTTTACCCAATACATAATTATAGGATCGCATCAATTACAATCATATAATTAAGGTATTGGTTTGACTTTCAATTTTTTCTTTATTTAATTTTATTTCTTTCCTTCCATGAATATAAATATGGATCCAGGCTCCTCAATTGAGTAAGACATTCTAAAATTCTATTGTATGAAACATGTGATTCCAATTTTAAACACGAACTCTCTCTCTCTCTCTCTCTCTCTCTCTCTCTATATATATATATATATATATATATATATTCTTCTAAAAGATGACTTATTTGTCTCTCTCTACATGTGTGTGTATATAAGATGACATCTTTGTTTCTCCATCTCTATGAGTATATAGCTATGTTCATTTTTAGAAAAATATCACTTCTATTTGAATTTAATTGTTTTAGGCAGATTACAAACTTATTCCTAGCTTATTCCAACAAATGCATGTAATTTTTGCTAGAATTTCTAAGTGTGAATGGTTAAACAATTGAGAGTGTATGCTTTATCCACAATATCTTCTCAACTCATCCTCTCCTTGCATATCCATTAAACATTTTAACCCCCCTTGTAGTAAATGGTTAACCAATTGAATAGAGTATATGCTTTTCTCCACAATATCCTCAACCCATCCTGTCTTTAAACAATCTCTTTGCAAGGGTGGTAAGAAGAATGCACTTAAAGTGTATTTTGTCATCATGTATATAGGGTAGTACTAATCGGATGAAACATCACTTAGTTGAAACTCATAAAAAAAAGTAGTGTTTCCAATTATTTAGAAAGTTCTTCAAAAACTTTTGATGAAATGAAACGGAAGAATGGAGGGTACAATGATCAGATGGAAATCTTTGAGTAACATAAGAATGTTGGTGCAGAAAAGGAAACTATGGATGCACGACCAATAGAAAAAGAATTTTGAAAAGGGTGAAGCAAAAAAAGAAAAAAAAAACTTCAGAAGAGTTAGCATGTGGGAATCAGTTATTCAAAATATCTCTAGATTCTTCTATGTCCATGGTTTGGAATATAATCAAAAGCCCTTCATTTGCTAAAATAAAGGCGCTGATAAGTAAATATAACAGGACTTCAAAACTCTACTCTTATCATAAACCTGGGGTCACTAGATCTGAACATGTCCAGGGGCAGAGCCAGTTTAGGCACAGAGGCCGCACATGCCCCCCCTGGCCGGGCCCCGGCCCAATATGTATACTTTTCTTTTTATCCATGCATATATATATCATAAATTCTCCAAACTATCCCCCCTAAAATTTTCAATTTTTAAAATTGTTTCTTAATTTTTTCATTCTTTCATATATATGTATACTTATTTTTTATGCATGCACATATATATCATAAATTCTACAAACTATCCCCCCTAAAATTTTCAATTTTTAAAAGTCTTTCTTAATATTTTCATTCTTTTCTCTTTTACTCTTCAAATTCCTTTGCTTCTCTTAAAAAAAAAAAATACATTCTCCTCCTCCAATCAAACTCTAATTTTTTCCCTTCAAAGTTCCCTCGTTTTTCTTTTCTTTTTCTTCTTCTTTTGTTTTTTTTCCCTTTTCTTATAATTCTTCTTTTTGTACTCATGCATGATGTATGTATGTAAGACTATGTCGTGACCATATGTATATTGTGTGATAGGCGTATATGATTGAAAGGGGAGTTCTATCGAACAGCTATTAGACCACTATACTTTATGGTACCGAATCTTGGACAGCTAGAAAACAACATTTGCATAAAATGAGTATGACAGAAATGCAAATGTTGAGATGGATGTGCGGTAAGAATAGAAAGGATATAATTAGAAATGATCACATTCGGGAGATGGTTGGAGTAGCACCAATTGGAGATAAAATGAGAGAAAATTGATTAAGTTGGTTTGGACATGTGCAAAGATGACCTTTAAGTGTGCTGGTAAGGAAAAGTGACATAGTCCACATTGAGGGTTATACTAGGGGAAAAGGAATACCAAAGCTAACGTGGGTAAAGTTAGTAAAGAAAGATATGATAACATGTGAATTGACTGAGGCTATGGCCTTAAATAGAGTGAAATGGAAACATAAGATTCATGTAGCCGACCCCAAGTAATTGGGGATTGGGAAAAGCTTGGTTGTTGTTGTTATTCTTCTTTTTGTCCTCCTCTTCTTATTTAAATTTATTACTGTAATTTTATGAACTCAATGTGTCTATTTTATATTTTTGAAGTTTTCTTTAGTAATTTTTTACGAATAATGACATGCTATTTGAATCTTGATTAATGTACCTCTATTTCTTAGATTATTATCTTTGCACTGTTAGTTGGGAAAAAAAACTTTATCATGTTCAATATGCCTCTCTTGAAAAAAAATTCTGGTTCTGTCACTATATCTATTGAGGCTATTATGCATTGCTAAAGCAATCGAAACAACCTAAACCAATGGAAAATAGAGGGCAGTTGCCCAATGTGGCATAGATAATTAGATTATTATGCATCACTTTCAAAATATGATTTTTTTTTCTTGTTTGCTTTTTTATTTGAACAATCAATATTTGTTATGTTGGTTTAGTTTTTTTTTGTTGAAGTACATTGCACCCCTGAACACGTCATTGAAAATATATAAAGTACAGCACCTTTTTTTTCACCATGCAATTTTGATATCTAAATGTACACTCAATTTCCCCTAGTGATTTTCAACATGTCCAACATAATACAATCTATGATTTTTATTAAAAAGAACTAGAATATCGGTTCATGATGGTTATCTCAATTTGGCAACCACTTGCACAACAAGAATAGAACTCCATTGCTTTGTCATGCTCCCAGAAGTTATTTTATAAAGGGTTTCTCAGGATTCTATAAAAAAGTGCGTGCTAGATTATTAAATTTAGCAAGACAAAAATACCAATGGGACATTAGCCCAATGGTATAACCTCACCTCCCTCAAAGGGGAGGTGAGGGGTTCGAGCCCCGTAGTGGGCAATTTGTGACATGTGTGTCTGAGTACTTACCTAAACAAAAATAATATAAAATTAAAAAAAAAAAAAAAAAAGGTCATACCCAATGCACAAGCCTTCCGCTTGAGCGGGGTCTGAGAGAGGTAGATGTCGGCTAGTCTTACCCCCATTTTTGGAGAGGCTACTTCCAAGTCTCGAAACCGAGACCTATCGCTTTTGGGCGAAGGCACTTGCCATCACACCAAGGTGCGACCTCTAAAAATAACATAAAATAAAATAGAAATAAATTTAACAAAGCAATGGTAGGTATCTTTTAACAAAATGGCAGACTCAAAATGCATTTTGGGTCCATATCTCAGTATTTTATTCTCGGTATAAAAGAATCAAGCCCACAGTTAGCATTCTAAGCCACAAGAAGGCTTGTTCGTATTTTACATTTCAAAGACTATCTACCTGGTGCCTACATATAGTGACACAATAAGATACCATATACAAGCAGACAAACAAATAAAAAAAGAGACCATGGTGCATAGATGCATATTGCTTTGAAAATGCAATTAATCAGTCACTACAGAGAAATAAACAGCCACTACTCAAGCCATACCTCTCTCCATATGTCAAGATTTGTCTACCAATATCTTCTGATGCAACCATCTGCAAGACACAATTTAACAGCACCCATTACATAAATATGCTTGATGCAGAAAAAACAGTGTCCTGAGTAAAAAAATAAAAAAATAAAAACAAAATGTAAATTAGAGTTAACAAAAAAACTAAAATAAATTGCATACTCTGGATTCCAGGTTCATAAGAATAGCGGACTTCGTTGACTGTTTAGCACGATCTAGTTCTACCTCGTCAACTGCAAGGGAAAGGAAAATGGGAAAAAGGAAGAAAAGATTGAATCAGGATCGGGAATGTGGAGACGCAGAATCAGTAATGAGTTACTAAGTATGATGATGCTAGCTACTTTTGTTTTTTGTATTAGAAACATTATTTTCTATTTTGTGGATAAGTGGAGATTCTAAAGAAAAATACTGAGAGGTTGAGGGCGAGAAATCCCAAAAAAATAAATAGAGGAAGGATACTGGCAAAAGTAACAGGTATGATAGCAAACCTTCCCCAGGTGTCGCAACTGCAAAAAGTTCTTGAACTGCTATATCAACGGCTTTTGATACAAAATCAGAGCCCTGAATCAAAATTGTGAGAATCGTCAGATTTAGGATGACAAAATGACATAGACAAAAATATGATTCACAAAGTAGACACTGTCTGGCAAAGTAATTGCACCCGTAATAATATAATACCATCTCCCTAGCCACGTTAAATACCCAGATTTATATAAACTGTTTGATTCATAATTCTCCCAAGAGAAGAAAAGGAAATAGGTCATAGTGTTTATTATAACATAAACACCCTAGAAATCATCAGCATGACCTCCATTGATATACCCAATTCCAAGGCCGGCCCTGGGGCTAGGCGGTCGCTTTGGGCCCCCAATTTTGGAGGCCCCAAATTTTAGACTGGCTATATTATACTAGTATATAAATTGGGCCCATAATAACATATTTCATTGGACCTCTATAATTTTAAACCCAAAACACTTAATATATACACTTTAAATCTATATAGTATATATATATATATATATATATATATATATATAATGGCAGCCTATCCTAACCGAAACCCATGTGCCCACTCCCACTTTTTACTTCAATGCCTCACATTAAGCCATGTGCGGCTGTACCCACTGCCCACCGTTTTATTTAGGTCTCACACTAATGGTCATATTAACAAATAAAAAAGCTAAATACAACTTTACCAAAAAAAAACTCTCGCTCTCTCTCGCTCAGTCGCTCGCTCAATACAGAAGCTTCGTCAGTTCGTCTATGGTGGTTGAGTAACTTGAGTTTTGTAGAATCTGCACACTGAAATATAGCAAAAAGAACATACTGAATCTCCCTCTCTCTCTCTCTCTCTTATTTAAGCCCTAATTTTTCTTCTTCTTCACCAAAGCCTAATTTTTTTTCTTCTTCACCAAGCCCTAATTTTTAGAACGAACGAGCGTTAATTACCAGTAGCACCAACGACGAGCCGATGACAAGGGAGTGGTGAGACTCTCACCGTGAGAGGCTCAACATAGACAGCTAGACACTACCAGAGTGGGGTGCAGCGAGGCAATCTCAACGACAGGCTTGTCAAAAATTGATACGCTTTTTCTCCCTTTTCCCACCTTTTATATCTGCATATTTGCTTCGTTCTTTCTTATTGGCTTACTGTCTACATTTTTCTGTGTGCATCTTGATAGTATCATTGCATTTACAGATTTATGCATATTGATCATCCATTTGCATCTTTGCTCACCCAATTTGTATGATTATTAGTATTGTTTTTTTTTGTGAGTATTATATATGTACATAACTGCATATTTACTATCTCTTAGCATACTTGTTTTGGTTGTAAAGTGTGAACAAATATAGTAAAGAAAATAAATAAATAAAAATCAAGCAATGTGTCTACAAGAAAATATGAATCTGGAAATGAAAAAAGGAAAAAAAGAAAAAGACAAGAAGAATTGATTCAATCTCAAAAAGAAAATCTTCATAAGTTTTTTAGGAGTAATACGCAAACAAAGAGTTCAATTGAAATTTTAGGGAATGAAGATCATAGGAATGAGAATCAAAATGAAGAAAGTGTTAATGAACATGGATAGTTAATGAATAAAGATCATAGGGATGAGAATCAAAATGAAGAAAATGTAAATGAACAAAAAGATTTAATGAATAAAGATCATAGGGATGAGAATCAAAATGAAGAAAATGTGAATGAACATGAAAATTTGATAAATGAAGAACATATGAATGCAAATGATAATGTTCTTTTGAACATTAATGATCCAGGAAATTGGAAAAATATTGATAAAAATTTGAGAGATCTATTAGTTGAAAGAGGTCCTACAAGAGATGCTAAACTTGAAGATTTTCCTAAGGATTTAGAAAATAGACATTTCTCTTCCACATATTACATTCGACATTTGTCAAGCGATGAAAAACATGATAGAAAATGGCTTAATCTATTCAACTACTTTGGACAAGGTCTTTTGCTTTTGTTGTAAGTTGTTCAAACACGATGGAAATAAAATTCAATTGGCAAATGAAGGAGTCAGAGACTGGAGAAATCTTAGTAGCAAGCTTAAAAGTCACAAGACTAGCAGTGAACACATTGTTAACATGAGGAGTTGGATTGAATTGAAAATTATATCAAAAAAAAAATGTAACAATTGATAAAAATGTAGAAGAACAAATCAACAAAGACAAAGAACATTGGAGCAATTATTACTGAGAATAATTGTTGTTGTCAAAACTCTTGCTTAAAATAGTTTGGCATTCCGTGGGGACAATGAGAAGCTTTATGAAGAAAATAATGAAAACTTTTGAAGCATAATTGAAATGATTACAAAATTTGATCCAATAATGCAAGAGCACATTCGTGGAATTCAAAAGAAAGAAATTCATTATCATTATCTTAGTCACAAAATTCAAAATGAATTTATTCTTCGGATATCGGATGAGATCAATCATGAAATCATTAAAAGAGTTAAATAAACAAAGTATTTTTCAGTTATTCTTAATCATAGTTGTTAAAGGCTCAAGGCGCACTAAGACGCTAAGGCTTCCTGGAGCCTAAGGCGCAAGGCGAGGCGCGGGCCTGACTGAAGTGAGGCGCAAGTTGAATTTTTTTTAAAAAAATATAACATTTGTAGTGAGTGAGTGAAACAATATAGAACAACTACAATTGAGAGCAAATAAAAAGCATATTCATGACAATTAACAACAAATGAAAGAAGAAATCAGATTTCGGAGAGTGAAATAGGTTCATGCAGGTTGCGTGTGTGAATGTTTCAGCAAGTCCAATTAATGTAGAGGAGTTCTTTTTAGGATTTTTAAAGGTGAATGATACATCGAGGCAAGGGCATTTAGGTGAACTTGTAGATGTTTTGAAAGATCTTAAACTTGTTATTGGTGATGTAAGAGGACAAGGGTACGATAACAGGTCTAATATGAAAGGAAACACAAAGGTGTACAAAAGCGATTACTAGAGATAAATCCTAGAGCATTTTACACATCGTGTGATTGTCATAGTCTTAACCTTGCACTTTGTGATATGGCAAATTCTTGTTCTAAAGCTTCATCTTTTTTTGGAGTTGTGCAACGTATCTATTCATTGTTTTCATCTTATACAAAGCAATGGAAAGTTTTCAAAGATAATGTTAAAGGTTTCACACTTAAGCCACCATCACAAACACGTTGGGAATGTCAAGTTGAAAGTGTTAAAGCAATAAGTTTCCAAGTTCCAGATATAAGAAATGCTTTAATTCACTAAACAAGTATTAGTGAAGATCCCAAGACAAAGAGTGATGTTGAATGCTTAGCAACATATGAAATTGAAAATTTTGAGTTGTTGCTTGGCATGGTTATTTGGTTTAATATATTGAATGTTGTTAACAGAATAAGTAAAATTATGCAAACAGAGGACATGCAGATTGATGTTGCTATAGATCTCTTAAGATGACTTATTTCCTTTTTTGAAACTTATAGAAAAAATGGATTTGAATATGCTATGTTTGAGGCTAAAGAGATTGCAACTAAAATGGAAGTTGAACCTATATTTCGTGAAAAATGTGTCATTCGTAGAAAGAAACAATTTGACGAGATGACACAATTGGCCGAAGAATCATTTAGAGTTAATTATTTCATATACATAGTTGATCAAACTCTTGCTTCACTCAAGAGTAGATTTGAACAATTTCAACAATATGACTACTCTTTTGGATTTTTGTTTAATTTGGAGAGGTTGAAGTTTGAAGATAGTTTGAAGTGTTCATGTCATAAACTTGAAGATCTCCTAAAACATGACATGGTTTCTGAGATTGATAGAACAGAATTATTTTTAAGAGAAGCTTTACCAAGAGGAACAAAAAAGGCAATTAAAATATTGAATTTTATAAAAAGGCTAGATTATTGTTTTCCAAATGCTTGGATTACATATAGAGTATTATTGACTATCCCAGTTACAGTTGCATCTGCTGTGAGAAGTTTTTCAATGTTGAAGTTCATCAAATCCTACTTACAGTAGACGATGTCACAAGAAAGATTAAATGGATGGGCAATAATATCTATTGAGAAAAATATGTTGGAGAAACTTGATTGGAGCACTTTAATTTATAACTTTGCCGCTCAAAATGCAAGATGATCACATTACTTTGATATGCGCGTGTAAAACCTTTTGTATAAAGGGCCCCCATTTGAAAGTTTGCTTAGGGCCCCTCAAAATTTTGGGAATCTCAGGACCCAATTCAAACAAGTAATACCTTCCACAGTATAATGCATACTATGTAATAATAAAAAACAAAAATATTTTGTCAATCACACAGAGATTTTGCCTTTGGCATGTTGCTTGTCATGAATTATTTTCTTTTTCCTTTACTTCCCACCCCCCCAAATAATAATATAATACCATCTCCCTCTTGCCACATTAAATACCCAGATTTATATAAATTGTTTAATTCACAATTCTCCAAAGAGAAGAAAAGGAAATAGGTCATAGTGTTTATTATAACATAGGCCCTGTTTGGATTGGCTTTTGAAAAGCGGCTTTCGGCTTTTTAAGCTCAAAAGCCATTTTGGAGAGTGTTTGGATTAGCAAGGCGAAAGAGCTTCGGAGTCCAAAAAGAGCGTTTAAAGGAAGCTAGGGGGTACCAGCTTCCTGATTTAGCTTCTGCTTCTCTTTTTCTTCTGCGTAAAAGTCGAAGCAAAAACTCTGCCAAACAGGGCCATAAACACCCTAGAAATCATCTGCATGACCTCCACTAATATACCCAATTCAAACAAACAATACCTTCCACAGTATAATTAGAATGTGGTGTCCACACTTTATATGGAAGTGTTAAGAAACTCACATTGGCGTCATTTTTCAAAAATCATATAAAATAATAGTGAAATTGATGGTTTCATATGTCAGAGAACTACTCTTTGTATCAAAAAAGTACCATATCTATCCAAATTATAGGAGGTTCAGAAGACGTGGCTTACAGTGGTAGCTTGAATTCCGAATATGCCAGTATTATTGTAAATGCTATTAAACGCAGAAAATGATTGCATTTGCGGGTACTCATTCAAGACGCGGAGATCTGCTCATCATATCAGTGTAAAATATGAATCTTAGTCAAAAAAATAGGAGAAAAGCTGTATTCATAAATCTAGTTGCAAACGTGTTTAATAACTGAAATAAGAATGACAGGACTGAAAAAGAAATGGCTACATGTGAGATGTGATAACAACAAATGATCATAGGTATATCTGCGTACTACTTATGCAATAATGACTAATCATTTTACCTTACTATGATATAAGTATGCATATACTGACGCACATATGTACAAGTTCAGTTATAGACCAAATGGATATCAGTGTGCATATGTAGTTATGTAGAACTTACATAACCGTGAGTACATTCCTTTTCCAGGACCCCCAGCTGAGAAAGATCCACCTCCTCCCATTAGCATCTACAAGAAATATTGGTTTGTTATTGCAACCTCAGGTGGAATCACAGTAAGAAGCACTAGCAGAAAACGAAGAAGCAAAAACCCCAGAAAGATATGCAATCAATCTTATCCACTATCATAATTGTATCTAAGTAAGGAACAAGTATATGGAACAAACAGAATCACTATAGAAACCCAATAATGGGATTAAATACTTGAAGAACAGTCAATGTCACAGCCTCCTTCTCTTTAAGCCAGCCACCAGGCGCTTCAAAGGCAAGAGCAAAATGAGTTTGCTGGCAAAGCAAAGAAATATAAGAGAACCTAGTCAGGGAATCGGAACTAACAAATCATAGATGGACATAGAATGTATGAGAGGAGATTTTATATGGAACATTTTAAATACATACCCCTGAATCAGCTTGATAACGATAATCACCACCAACGTACACAGATTTTGGCTCTTCAGGACGGGGCACGTTGGGTAAGTCAGTAAGAAGTGGTTCTGCAATTTTTAACAGCTCCTCGTGTTCAATTCCAGAAGCTGCAAGTACCATCCGAGAAGCAGTATAATTTTCCTGAAATTCTCAGAAAAACAACAGACACACAACAAATAAAATGAACTGGTATTATTGCAATTATATTACAAATAGGTGTAGAACATAAATAGAAGTTTTTTTGACTCACATTGACAAATGCTTCCAGAATTGTACTATTCAACCCGTTTATTGCAGACTCTGGGGCCAAAAGAGGATTTGCCAACGCACCGTAATAGCCAGCAGAGTGAAGTGCCTCAACCAGCAGACCTTGAGGATTGTTAGAAGCTTCTCCAATCTCTGCCTTCACCTTCTGAAGCTATAGAAGGTAGAATGTCACTTCAGTATAAGCATGGCATCTAACATGGCATGACAAAGGGAAGCGGCTACGTAAAAAGATGAAAAAAAATTACCTGCTCATTGACCTCCCAATCCAGGAACACAGGATTCCTCACACAGTCAATTAGCATCTCTACCATTTCAGGAATATATGTCTTCAGAGCATCATAGGTGTATCCCATCTGCTCCCGAGAAGCCGAGGCAGTCACATTACCACCAATTGCCTCAACTTCTCTAACAATGCGCAAGTGGCTGCGGTTTGATGTGCTCTTGAAAGCCATACGTTCCAGGAGGTGTGTGGCTCCAAATGAGACTGGTGTCTCATAGATTGAGCCACAATCGACATATAACCCAATTGAGCATGCAGGGTTCTGTTCAACCAACCAAATCAACAACTTTGTTAAAGACCAACTTATATACTTCAAGTGGAAAGATCAGAGAGAAGAATGTAAGCTCCATACGTACAGCAGATGTTTCTGAGGCTATTTTGACACCATTCGAAAGAGTTGTTATCTTGGTCTTACCCGGTTCAACATGATCAGGAAGTGAAGGTGGCAAGGTAACTCCTTTAAGTGGGAAGTCCAGGGGAGGAAGAGACCTAGAATGTTCCCCTGTGAGCCAGCTAAACAAACCACCTGAAGAGGACGAGTTCGTGGCAACAGCACTCGAAGTTGCAAACCTCGCTAGCACCCTATTGCCCGCATGGGCCTGTTCTCATAGTTCAGTATCAGAACAAAACCATTTCCACTTTATCAGGCTAACCACATAAAATACACAAAGATAACATTAACAAATGCTCTACCACACAATTATAGGTTAAACAAAAATACTAAATGCTAATTTCTTCAGAACACCATTTGGATAAAATTCAATGGCTGTGGTTAGGCTATCTTATCCCTAAGAAAATTTCCTTCTGAAAAGGTTATACTCACCATTCTGCCAAAAAGAACTGCATTGTTCCCATGTTATAAAAAACTCTGAACTAGAATCCAAACATTTGAACTCCTAAAACTCTCTTTCCACTTCATTTTGTTGCCGATGAAGTGACCAAAAAGAAAAGAAAACAATAATTTTGAGTCATTCTTTTATGAATTTCTAATTCTTAAGATTGAAAAAACTTTGACAAGCTAAAATTTTGCAGGAGTGGTCGAATTATTGATTTTTCAGGCGAGGAAAAGAGAAGGAAAAAAAAGATCCAAGATCTCATTTCCAATTCTCTCCGCAAGGAACCATTGCTGCAATGCATTATACAACTCTTGTCAAACATATAATTTACCACTGAACTGCGATCAAATTTTAAATTCTTTTGCTTTCAACCATTTTCCCAGCAACCAAACAGAGTTTTGTTTCACCACATAAACACTCAACAGAACAATCATATGTAAGTCCACTGAACTGCCAATTAAATTTCAAATTCTTTTTACTTTAAACGTTTTCTCAGCAACCAGCAACCCTTATTGCATGATATATCAGCCATAAGAACAAGCACACACGTATCTACCATACTTCGAACAAATCTATAAACTAAACGGACAGGCAGTCCGTAGATTCAAACCATTTAAAATTCATATTATGAGGGCTGAATCTAAATATCTTATATCAAGTAAACCACCATTAATCATAGTATCTTATATCAAGTAAACCACCATTAATCATGCACACATATATTGACAGATATATACACATACGTATTTCGAACTAGGGTTACGAAGGATGATATTATTCCTGACCTTGACAGTCCTAAGTCGTGAAGCTGCGTTTCTGTACATGTCGATCACTGTGGAGAAACCCTAGGGGGAGAGAGAGAGAGAGAGAGAGAGAGTTTTGTATTGATTCAGATGAGAAGTTTGATATATTGGGCCTACTGGAGGTCTGAGAACCCTAGAACGGCCGATGAGTACCCACAGAAAATATGAATCTGGTCTGTTGGGCCTATTGGTGTTTAATTAGTGGAAGCCTAGCACAGCTGAGACCCAAACACGAACGGGGAGTGGTGGTGGTATGTTACTGATGGCTCGAAACAAGTAGGCTCAGAGTTTTTATCGGACTGTACGATGAACATGAATACTTCTCCGAGAGTAACGTATTTATATTTATCGGATATTTGTGAACATGTATTCGATACTTTCTAAACGTATCTATAATTTTAAAATATATTTTTTTATTTCTAACACGTATCCGATACTTTTTAAATACTTCGATCATATTTCTAATACGTTTCGTACACTTTAGAACATATTTCTAACAATAATATCATAATATAGTTGTTAAGAAAAGTTTACATTTATTTAAAAAAAAAAAGTGTTTATATATATATCGTAATTTAGTACAAAATTTATTCATGCAAATTATGCAATATGATTCTTAACTCTTAGTTTGTTTGTTAATCATAAGATTTTTTTTTTGATAAATAGTTAATCATAATATTTTACAAAGAAATGTAAATAAATCTATTTTTTGTATATATAAAAATATAATTTATTATTTTTATATTGATGTATCCTATTTTTTTGAGATTTGTCATATCGTTGTACTCGTATCATATCATACCCATGTTCCGTATCTATATCTATATCCATATCCATGCTTCCTAGTGTTAAACTTACGGATGGCAACTGGGCGGGGCGGGTTTTGCCTTCCCCGTCCTTGCAACCATTTAAGTTTCTCCGCCTCGCAACCGTTTACAAAATCATCTCCAAATTTCATCCCCAAATCCGTTTAACTTTCTTTGTCCCACCCCGTTTATACTATCATTTAATTTTATTTTTTTTAAGGCAAAAAATTAATATATAGGTTTCCTTTATATAGGCAAAAATTTATATAGTCAAAATTTTAACCCAGTCCTTATTTTTCCATCCACGAATAAAGAAATAAAAAAAACACACACACACATACATAGA
Organism: Cornus controversa; assembly: GCA_026545225.1. Taxonomy (NCBI): domain Eukaryota; kingdom Viridiplantae; phylum Streptophyta; class Magnoliopsida; order Cornales; family Cornaceae; genus Cornus; species Cornus controversa. Next base: position 46,099,440 of record CM048851.1, read on the forward strand.
ATGAAATATATATAGGTTTTCTTTATATATATATACCTAAACGGGGCTGGTACCAGTTGGGGTAGGGCCTTACCCCACCCCCACCCCGAACCTGCATGGGCTATTCCCCCTAAACTTCTTCTCCGCCTAGTTTTCTTAAACAAGTTTTAAACAAGGCGATCCGGGGCAGGTCATATTGCCATCCCTACTTGAACATCATCTAATTTGTGCATAGTGACGTCACCGATGTTTCTCGGGCTATGGTATACCTTCTTAATGAATAGGAACAACAGCGTGCTATGTTACCTTCCCCTATTCCCTCTAAAGATGACCCGGTTTACTCGCTAGCGAATCAAAAACTACTGCTTTCTCTGATTTACAACCAACCTCTTTTTTTGGTATAAAATATTTATAAATTAATATCGCTGGGATCACATAAATTCTATTAATCAAACGAGATATTAATTTATCTGGCTGATCAAAAACTGCTGTTTTTCCCCCGGTTTACGACCAGCATCTTTTTTTGCTCTAAAATCTTTATAAATTAATAACGTCGGGATCACATAAATTTTATTAATTAAATGAGATATTAATTTATTGATAAATTAATAATTATTAATTTAACAATATATTTTATATACATTATTTATTTATTTTTCAAAACAAGAGTTTATTATTATTATTATTATTAACCTTATTAAATTTATCTTGTCAAAAAAACACAAGCAACACTGATGAAGCAAAATCTACCACGAACTGGTCAAACGCCAACCTGTAAAAGAGACAAGAGAGGAGTAATCGAAAGGGCACCGGCATGGTGCCAATCCGCCGCGAACTGGTTAAACGCCAACCTATAAAAGAGACAAGAGAGGAGTAATCGAAAGGGCACCAGCGTGGTGCCGGCAGACTACGCTCCGACGATCAAGTCAGGAATCGAAAGAGCTTTAAAAGCTATAAAAAAACTCAGAGGGTATTAATTGCGTACCTGATATATGGATCGTTTCTGTATTTATAGCGGTCAAGTGGAACTGCGTCCTAGTAGGAGATTGGCTCCTGGAGATAGAGGAGTCCTGATTAAAGTAGATTCCTTATCCATGTCACCTTGAACTCAACCTTCACGTTGTACGTTTCATAATTTGAGTCAAATACACTATCAGATGCCCCCTGTTCATGAGGGTTGCTCGTCAAGCCTTATAAACACTTTGGCTAGCCCACCGAGCTCTATCTTGGCCCATGGATTTTAAATCGCTACAAGTTTTTTTTCTTTTTTTTTTTTTTTTTTTTGCGCCCTTGGGATTGGGCTCAACCGACCTCCCTCGTGCTTGGCCTCCCTCTCGCTTAGTCGCCTTCGAGGGCTGGCCGCCTTCGCCTTTGGCAGCCCTCGAGGGTTGGCCGCCTTACCTTTTAGCCGCCCTCATACTTGGCCGTCCTCGCACTTAGCCGCATTCGTGCTTGACTGCCCTCATGCTTGGCCGCCCTTGAGCTTGGGCGCCTTCGAGGGCTGACCGCCTTCACACTTGGTCACCCTTGAGGGCGGGCCTCCCTTGCGTTTAGCCACCCCCGTGCTAGGCTGCCCTTGCGCTTGGCCGCCTTTGCTCTTGGTAGCCCTTGAGGGTCGGCCACCTTCGCACTTGGCCGCCTTCGTGCTTAGCTGCCCGTGCTTGGCCGCCCTCGAGCTTGGCCACCTTCGCTCTTGGCAGCCCTCGAGGGTCAGCCGCCCTCGCGCTTGGCCGCCTTCGCACTTGGTCGCCCTCGAGGGCCGACCTCCCTCGTATTTGACCGCTTTCACGCTTGGCCGCCCTCGAGCTTGGCCGCCATCGCGCTTGGCCGCCCTCGAGGGTCGGCCTCCCTCGCGCTTGGCCACCTTCGAGGACTGGCCGCCTTCGCGCTTGGCCGCTTTCGCTTTTGGCCGCCCTCGTGCTTGGCCGCCTTCGAGGGTTGCCTTTGGGTGGCCCCCCTCACTCGGGTCTGCCCTCGCCAAAGCTACCCTCGCGAGGAGCCACCTTCGGGTGGTCGCCCTTGCTCGGGTCTGCCCTCGCCGGAGCCGCCTTCGTGGGCTGCTTTCGGGTGGTCGCCCTCGCCGGAACCGCCCTCATGGGCTGCCTTCGGGTGGCCGCCTTCGCTCGGGTCTACCCTCGATAGAGTATTTTCGGACCAGGGCGAGTGGCTTGATATGGATTTTTTCCGCTTGCAATTTGAAAGGGGATGAGAACGAGGGCTCTGACTGATGTACTTCTTATCATCATTCTGTAGTTTATGCTTATGATCTTGTAACGCCTTTCATGGATAAATAGTTATTATCTCTGCAAAAGGCTTTCATATAATCTTTTCGTGGAGTCTTTCACTGTTGGATAACTCCCCTTTGCCGGCCATGTTCTGGGATTAATTCATGCGCCTCCTTTTTATAAAAGGCCCTCCTTGGAGGTGTACCCCCGTAGGGTTTCGGGATTAACTCATCCCGCCTTTTTCATCAAAGGCCCTCCTTGGAGGTGTATACCCGTAGGGTTGTGCCCACGTAGGGTTCTTTATACAATGTTCTCTGGATTAACTTATCCCACATTTTTCATCAAAGGCCCTTCTTGGAGGTGTGTCCCCATAGGGTTGTGCCTACGTAAGGCCATTTTAACAATGTTCTCGAAATTAATTCATCTCGCCTTTTTCATCAAAGGCCCTCCTTGGAGGTGTACCCCCATAGGGTTTTTTTATACAATGTTCTCGGGATTAACTCATCTCGCCTTTTTCATAAAAGGCCCTCCTTGGAGGTATACCCCCGTAAGGTTTTGCCCGCGTAGGGTAGTATTTTTCTCGGGATTAATCCATCCCGCATCTTTCATCAAAGGCCCTCCTTGGAGGTGTATCCCCGTATGGTTGTGCCCACGTAAGGCCACTTACCTTTTGTTTTAGTTATAACAACATATTTTGAAACAAAAAGGACTGCTATTGATATTTCAGTAACAAAAAGAGAATTATTCAAGCAAGAACCTCGGAACTATCATCATAAGGCTCGATATTAAACTGAGTTTCAGCTGAAATTATTAAAGTAAATGCAACTTTTAAAAGAAAGTCTTACTAGTGGCACTTCCTCAGATGCTCAGCATTCCAAGGATGGGCCAACTGTCTCCCTTCTAACGTCTCTAGTCAATATGCCCCCTGTTTCCTCCAAGTCTATCAGAGATAACTCTGATTTCCCCCAATAAATGATTTTTTCGAGTGTTGTCATCTTTACCATCCCCATCTCATGGGCGATTCTGTGTTCCCCTCTCATCTCCAGCTACATATCTTTGTAGTTGGCCCCTTCGAATTAGACTTTCAATCTACCTTTTCAAATCTATGCACTCATCTGTATTGTGGCCATGGTCGAGATGGAACTTACAATACTTGTCGCGGGACCTCTTGGATGGATTGGTTCTTAGTTTTGGGGGCCATTCAACAGCCGGGTCATCTTGGATGTAGAAGAGGATTTGGCTTATTGACGTGTTTAAGGGGGTAAATGTGTTGAATCCCTTATCACGACGCGATGCTTTATTGGTCTGCTCTCATGACATTCTGTTATACTTAGGGTCTCTATCTTCCTCACTGGACTGTCCCCCCCTTTTCCTATTTGCCTTTCTCGCATCAAGGGCATTCTCTGCGTTCATGTACTTTTGGGCTTTCACGAGTAGTTCAGACATACTTTCTGGAGGGTGCTTGGAAATTGAGTACAAGAACTTTGAAGGCAATAGGCCCCCCATAAATGCGGTAACTGCCACCTTGTCGTCCAGAGCATCGACCTACAACATCTCCCTGTTAAATCGGTTAATGAAGTCTCGCAATGACTTTCCTTTAGTCTGTCTTATATTCAGGAGATAGGTGGCGGGCTTTCTGTGCCTTTGGGTGGCAATAAAATTGCCTACGAACAATTGACTCAGTTCTTTGAAGGAACGTATAGATGTTGGCTTCAAGTTGTTAAACCATGACCGAGCAGAACTCTTCAATGTAGTAGGAAAAGTTCTACATAGGATTTCATCTGGTATTCCTTGGAGGTGCATCAGAGCCTTATAAGTCTTCAGATGATCTAGCGGATCCTGGGTCCCATCAAAGCTTTCAAAGGTAGGCATCTTGAACTTGTTGGGTAAAGGACAGGTCATTACCTCATTAGAGAAAGGGAGATTGGTTTGCTGAACCAGATCTTCTACTGTAGCATGGCTTTTCCCTTTTATGGCATGGGCCATGTTTTCTACTTTGGCTCTGAGATCCTGCATCTCCAAGTCATAATAGACAACCTCTCCTAGGTGCCCTGAGTCTCCGAATGTACGGGCTCTAAACCCCGAATCCCCCTGGGTACGGGGTCTCTCTAGCGATATTAGATGAGTCGGACTTGTTTTTTCTCGGTCGTTTCTCACGTGGCTTTAGGCCACGTCTTCTGCTAGTACCCCACAACCCCGCACTGCACCATCCCTATCTGGATCAACTGGCATAAGATGGCTCTGCGATGGCACTGGCTCCATAGGAGGAAGGCGCTGCAGGATTATCGCATTTTGTTGGAGTAACTGGGCCAGACTTTGGTTCAAGTGTTGGACCTGATATTTCAACGCTGCAACTCACTCCTGGTCGATTGGGACTCCGAGGCGTGCCCCGGGAAAATCTCCTTGGCCAGGAGGCTGCATACCCCCCTCTCCTGTTATCGGGATGTTGTGATTGGAGTGACCCAGGGATGCGGCAGGGGGGTCTTGCCCCGCGAGGGGGTCCTCCCCAGCAGGAGGGTCTTGTATAGCGGCGGTCTCTAGCCCAGATCGCAGGTGCATCATGCTTCTTTTTACGCTTTTTAGGTAAGATGAGAGTATAGTTCGTGGGTTCGTTTCCCACAGACGGTGCCAACTGATGAAGCAACATCCGCCGCGAACTGGTCAAATGCCAACTTGTAAAAGAGACAAGAGAGGAGTAATCGAAAGGGCACTGGCGTGGTGCCAATCTTCCGCGAACTGGTCAAACGCCAACCTATAAAAGAGACAAGAGAGGAGTAATCAAAAGGGCATCGGCGTGGTGCCGACCGACTACGCTCCGACGATCAAGTCAGGAATCGAAAGGGCTTTAAAAGCTATAAAGAAACTCAGAGGGTATTAATTGCGTACCTGGTATATGGATCATTTCTGTATTTATAGCGGTCAAGTGGAACTGCGTCCTAGTAGGAGACTGGCTCCTAGAGATAGAGCAGTCCTGATTAAAGTAGATTCCTTATCCACGTCACCTTGAACTCAACCTCCACGTTGTACGTTTCATAATTTGAGTCAAATACTCTATCAGCACTAGATTCATAGTTCAAGAAAACATCATAGTATATGTACTTCTTATAAAATTATTAATTTATGTAATAAGTAGGACCTATAGAGACCTATAAGAAAATTTCTGAAATGTATTATCTTATAAATTTAACGAAATTATTAATTTAGTACATTGGTCTAAGTCGGGACTAACATAATTTATTATTTAAAAGAGATTATTAATTTATCGAGTATTAATTTATAGAGATTTTATTGTATATATGGGGCTCACCCCCATTGAAAATCAATTCATTTTTTCATCTCATTTGTTGATACTTGGTGGGCAAGTATTTCACATGACAAGGTGGCAAGATATATTGTATGCACCTAAAATCAAGTGTCAGAAAATTGTGAAACTATAAAATGTTGAGCCAGTTGATACGTGTATAAAAAAGTTCTCTCCTACTTCTTAGTTCTCCTGAACTTTATATTTCTCTCTATATCAAGAATACGTTAACTTCCTATTTTAGTTCCTCTTCATTATATAGCATGTTATCATCATTAATATCTACCTCAACTGAGAAGGAAAACTTAGTTTCTCTAATATATTAGAAGGTATGCATATTAGTTATTTGTATTCTGGACATAATACTATCGTATCATCTTGCTATTTTTATGCATATTCATTTATTCTTTTATGATGGAATTTTCCATTATATAATTACCAACTTGAAGTTTGTATATACTCGACACCTCTTGCAAGCCTAAAGTTGTGTAATGGTTCGGTATTTGTCACGAACTTGAAGTTTCGTGAATATATGGCATGAAGTTTTGCAAATTTGCCAACGTTTATATTATGTTTATTTTATTTAAATGTTATTATTATCTACCATTTCACTCTCTTTATAGATATATAACTTTAAGTTTCATGCTTTAAAATTGCTAATTGTGCATTTCATATATTTTAAATGATGAAATATATATCATTCTAATTGTGTTATTTTATCATTTATAGTATAATGTCAAACCTCATGAAACTTGAGTTTGTTTCCCTTGATATTACTGGCATAAACTACTAGTCTTCGGTCTTGATGCCGAAATCCATCTTGAAGCTAATAATCTGAGCCATATTATTAAAGGAATAAATCAAATGTTTCTACAGGATCGCGTGAAAGTAATGATTTTTCTTCGGCATCATATTCATGAGGAATTAAAAACTGAGTACCCCACGGTCAAAGACCCACTAATTTTATAGAAACAGTTGAAGGAACGCTACGAACATTAAATAACCATAATCTTTCATATAGCACGATTTGACTAGCTTTATTCAAAATCGGCTCACTGCTCCAATTATGTGAAGAAACGATCACTAATGCGACTCTGATGGAAAAAACATTCACCACTTTCATCCCTCAAATCTACTCCTACAACAATAGTATAGCGAGCGAAAAATTTCAAGATAACTCTAAGTTGATCTCCTATTTGTAAGTAACCGAACAAAATAATGAGCTCTTATTACAAAATCATTAGTCACGTCCGACCAGAATAATAGCATTCCCAGAAGCGAATATAATTTCTTTTCACAGTCATATATGTGGTTGTAGGTATAATTGAGGTAAAAATAATTACTAAAACAGTGGTGGTCACAATTCCTCAATGGTTCCTAGAAGGTAGGGGTGGCAATTTGTGTTCCCGTATCGTGTTCGTGTTGTGTCGATATATAAGTATTATACTAAACAGCCCAACCCTAACCTGACCCATTTAATAATCGTGTCAGAGACCCTCAATACTAACCCAACTCGTTTATTAAACGTGTTATCCGTGTTAACCCATGTAACCCGTTTAATAAACCTGTCCTATAATGGCACGACTTGTTTAATAACTTTTTTAATCCGTTTAACTTATATCATATGAGTTTCTCCACCCCTAAAAATCTCACTAAAGATCGTATAAAAATAAAGTACATATTAATACATAAATCCTAAAATCAAACTATATTATAAATTTTGTATTTATATATAAACTCAAAAACATACTAAGGTGATTCAACAACTGGGAAGATACCATAACAATTTCATCCTTGCGTTTTATGGTTACATCAGTCCTATAAACAAACAAATAGATTACAAACAATTGCAATATATATAACTATGTATATATAAGTTTGTATAAAACCATAATATATGAATGTTCAGAATTAACCATCTAATCATATTAACCATTTAAAGATATACATTGCAACGGATATCATATTGAGACTATAAATGAAAATAATATTGAATATCTTTGCATTACATGCCAAAAGTATGGATTAAAAAAAACTCAATTCTTCTCTTCTTGATTGTATTATACAACTATTAGAATATTTGAATCATACACAGATTACATTATAAATGTATGCACAGAAGCAGCTCAATAAAATTTGAGGCCTTAGGTGAAAAATAAAAAAGTGGCCTTATGTTTAAAATATTAATATCAAATAATAGTTAATAATTTTTATTTAAAAATCATTCTTCTTACTTTTTGAGATGCAAAGTTACTAATTAGATGACTTAATTGTTTATTGTTAAATTTTTACCTAATTTTTTTTGTTACATTTTGATTATTAGTTATAACAAATTTATCAAGAGTTCTTCTTTTAGATTGAATTATTTTATCTATTTTACTTTTTTTTTTACGTTTTTCAATATCGTGATTCATATTTTCTATTAGACATAATGAATAATATAAATAAAAATGGCCACAAACTAAATATACATTTCTATGATAAAAAATAATAATAAAAGTACAAAATAAATTAAGTTAAAGAACAATAAAACCCGGTGATATAAAAATATTGTCCAATGCTCCAACAAATTATTTACTTTTACTACTATTTTGTAGCTTACCATTAAGTTATTGAATCCAAATAGAAAATCAGTACTTTCTTATTGGTAAGGAAACAAATATATAATAGTCTAAAAATAACATAATAGGTAAGAGAATAAAATATATAATATATATAGAAGATGAAGTGAGATAGTGAGACAGATAAGTTCATGGAGAGATTGTACTAATATTAATACACCCCTGTTGACTCAAACGAGGAGAGGAGAAAAACAAATGTATGTAACAAAGATAAGAGAAAGGAAAACATGTAACAAAGATAAGAGAAAGGAAAACGTAAGAGAAAACAACAAAATATTAAAAATAAGAGTTTAACATAGAGAGAATCAATATTAAGCTCGGATCAGCTTGAACACATTTGATCAATTACTTTTCCTCGTCATACCCATGTTGGTGGGCAATTCGTCCACATTCTCACGGATTTTTCAAGTAGCGGTCAAGGCAATAAAAAGGGTAAAAACTAAAATAGCAAGCCCACCTATATTGATTGCATATTTCCTATGAAACCTTACTGTATTGAGTTTTCAATGAGATCATTGGTTACGGATATTGTTGTCCACCTGAAATCCTCTGTGCCAAAGGCGAGCACCTTATGTGATGTATTTGCTTCTGTGGTTCGTATTGGTCCCAATTCAGCCACTCAATTGTAGTTACATAAGCATATATATGAGAATGCAAGATGATTTATTTATTTTTACTAACAATATGCTTTTCTTACCAAGGATGACGAATCAATATACGAGTGGCTTATCAAATTATCAATATACACATGATATAGTGTTATATATAGCAGGTTCTGAATCGTCAAGCTGAAGGCAAAGAGAACAATAGCAGGTGGCTGGAATGATTCAACAAGCGAAAGAATAAGAACAATTCCATCTATGATGCAAATATGGTTGGCAAAATATAAACCTCCAATTCCCAAAATCCTAAAATGAGGAATTAATACTCTAGAGTCCCAAAATGTTGGCTTTTCTTTTCCTGGTCCAAGGTTTTTTTGGACAAATACAAGTCTCTAAGAAATTAAGCATGCCGTATCAAGCATGGTACATCCATGAATTGCTGAAATAAGAGAATATTCTCATTCCTTTCGTTGCAGGAATATCTGTAAGTAGCACAATAGTGGACATTTTTAGTTGCTGTTCTGGAGTTTGTTGAAGTGAGACATTATACGTTTATCAGCATTTGTTGTTTCAATAAAGATTCAGGAATGGGCCTCAGTACCTCACTACATCATACGTTACTGCAAACTAAAAATTACCATTTCATTCCTCCTACTTGTCCTTCAGGATGCTATTCCCTGTAATGTTCACCTTTTATTGAGGACTATATATATATATATATATATATATATATGAGAATTGAAGCTACGATTTGCCATTATTCGTTGCAACAACAATAACAATGGCAGCAGTGACAGGGGTCATGCAATTGTCTGGTTTTTATTGCCAGCATTCTCTAGAGGCTCCTAGGATTACATGGACCAAAAATTGCAGTCCTCATGGGTTGTCAAGGAGTGAGTTATTACTTGTCTTGAGTTATGTGATAATTTGGTGTACTATATATTATATAAAAGGTCATATCCTGCACAAGACTCCCACTTGAGTGGAGGTCTGGGAGAGGTAGATGTCGGCTTTTGGGCGAAGGCACTTGCCATCGCACCAAGGTGCGACCTCTATATATATATATTATATACAAAAAGCAAATGACCTTAAATAAATTTCTCATTCTGCTCTCCAGGTTTGTCATGGAACACACTGTTTTCCTCCAGATCACTTAAACTCACGAGTTCCTTCCCCATGCCATTTCTAGGGGGCAGCTATGTGCCAAAAAAAGAAGGAATTCAAGTTGTAACTCCAAATATAGGGACCCCAAGCTGGACAGTTGAATTCCTTGATGCAGAGGATGATGAATACGATGGGGTCATAATCGATCCAGAAAGCTTACCCATGAGTGCAAATGCTTTTGCATCTGCACTAAGGGCTTCTTTGTCCAATTGGAAGCTAAAGGTTTGATAGCTGTTTGCCACACACAAGCATATCATACAAATAAGTGCATCCAAACATGTATGCATATATCAACACTTGTACACAGATTCACAAGTTCAGTTTTTTATTTCATATTAATCTGATCATGAGTTTATGGTTGTGAAAGAAATTACTGTTGCTAAGTGTTACATGATAGCGAAGTAGATCTAACATTAATTTTCCATATGGTATCCAACCAGCCCAAAAAAGATTTTGAACAGCTGATATGCAATGTGTGTAACTTCCTCTTTATTTTGATCATAATAATTAATTGATCAAAAGCCACTCCAAGTGAAACCTAATGCTCAACTGCAGTTTCAAACAGCTCATGGAATGCAAGTTGTACAGCTTGTTCTTGGAATTGCTTTATTCACAATTTTCTTTGAAGTTGTAAATATATAAAACCGAACATGGTCTAAATTTCAGAAGCCTTAGATACAACAAGTCTGAGTAGAAGAAGATCAATTCCATGAAGTTGCTTTGACAGACATTTTGTTTCTGCATTAATCATTTGTAAAGCAGGGAAAAAAGGGGGTGTGGCTGAAGATACTACTAGAGCAAGCTGACCTTATTCCCATAGCAATTCAGGTAAAAGTTCTACATCCCACCTCACTATATAATTCCCAACCACTCAACTAAAACAGTCTCTCTAGCATGCATCATTGCTGATTGCGCGCGCTGATATAATATTTGACATATATACAACTCTACAAATTGCAAAACAATTGTTGTATTCAACTTGTCTCCTTATTGATCATCTTTAGGAGGGATTTAACTACCATCACGCTGAACCTGGATACGTTATGCTAACATATTGGATTCCTAATGAGTCTGCTTGCTTGCTTCCTGATGGCCCTTCACATCAAATAGGCATTGCAGGATTTGTGATCAATGATAGAGAAGAGGTAATTAGCATGATGTTACTATTGCAGGAAGGGTAGTTAGCTGTTTTGAGTTACTGGTTCTAATTTTCTGTAATGCTGCAAGATAACTTGTATTTGCAATTATTATGCCATGGCATGTAGGTTCTTGTAGTCAAAGAAAGATGTCCTTGCAATTACTCAGGGGTGTGGAAGTTGCCTACTGGTTATATTAACAAGGTGTTTGTTTTCTGCTTTAATTTTAGTATTTCTTCTATCAATTTAAATGTTTCAAATTTGAGTAAGATCTCTTAGGGGGATTTGTCCATGCCTCTTTCCATGGAGAGTACTAATGAATGGTTCTCTTGATTCATTTCAGTCTGAAGAAATATTCTCTGGAGCGATAAGAGAAGTGAAAGAAGAAACTGGTGTAAGAATAGATTCGACTTCCACCATCATCACCATTGTCATTATCATTGTTATTAGTACTATAAGATGCAACTAAATTCGACTTGCTTCTGTTTTCTATCTCGTTTTCAGGTTAACACAATTTTCTTGGAAATGGTGGCTTTCAGGTGAGGTTTCCTTTAGGCGCTAAGCCTCCAATGCACACTATGTTTTTGCCATTTTCTTCCCTTAGGTTGTTTATGGTTTCAGAGAAAAATGAAGGAAAGCAATGGAATAAAGCTTATAAAGGAATGAATAAGCAATTTTGAACTACTTTTGATTTAACCAATTTCCAATACATAACATGGTGAATAAAAATTAAACGAAGCCTTCTCTGAGTATAAGCCATCCTGTAAGTAGAGGAAAATATGGACAACACTATAGTATGCAATAGACTACAAAACCTTAGACAGAGCCACATCCAATGAAAGATCAACCTCTGCTCCTCCATTTGCAGCCATGTTTTGAACATGATTATTCAATTGCGACTCATTGAATTACAAACGTTTTTTTTCTCTCAAAAGTTAAAGCAAACGCACATACCTACAACATGTCCCTAGTAGAACTCTAACCTTTTAACTTCTCATTTGGAGAGAAGAGATTATACCAACCAGGCTAGTCGGCCGGTGGTAATTACAAATGTAATTTGGTTCTATCTAATTGCTTTTCTGTTTACATCTTGGCTTTGGGGTTGTAACCTGGCAGGCATGCCCATCTTGTGGCTTTTGAGAAGTCAGACTTGCTGTTTGTGTGCATGCTTAAGCCATTGTCCTTTGATATCACAATCGATGAGAAGGAGATTCAAGCTGCCAAGGTAATTAAGCTTTTGATTATACAGTTTAACCATAAGATCTTCAAATAAGTATTATTTTCATCCTTAAAATTAATGATCTCTCTTTTTGGTTACTGAATCCACTAGCTTTGAACCTGTTACTTGCAGTGGATGCCTCTTGATGAATTTCTAGGGCAACCATTTTACCAAGAAGACCAAATGATGCAAAGGGTCATCGATATTTGTATGGCAACATACAAAAGACATTACAGTGGATTCATTGCTCATCAATTGATCTCCAAATTGGATGGAAAATTATCCTACTTGTATTATAATGATGCAAACAACATTTAGATATATAGTTCTCAGTCTGGATAGAATATATATATATATGTACTTCATCAAACCAATCATCAATGATTGGTTTGAATAAAAAAATGAAATAGAATTGTAGATCTCAATCTGGATGAATGAGGCACAATAACAGTACCATACAAGCAAAAGCTTGATTTATTTGCTAAAAACAACACAAATTGATAGTACTCTTCTAGAAAGAGATTGCATTAACACCGTCCGTGTCCAACTGCTTAGAGCATCCACTATGGGATCTCCAAATTTGGTTCTCCAAATTTGAATTTTAGCTAGCCACCTCAACAATTTAGCCAGCCACATCATCATATCAGGATCTCTAAATTTTGACTCCACAACAGGTTCTCCAGATTTAAATTTTAGCCAACCACATCATAATTTCTAATTTTAACTCCACAACATATTCTTCAAATTTTTATTACCCACACAATTAAATAATCTTACACAATTAAATTAATCTTAAAATTTTATGTATATACATATTTATATTAAATTTTTTTATACTTTTTTAACTTAAAAAATTTATAATTTTTTCATTTTAAGTCAAAAAATAGTCTAAGTGGTACTCAAATTAAAGCTCTCGAAATTATCTTTATAACAGAATTAGTTTCATCAAAAAATTTAATTTGTAGTGAAAGTTATTGACATTTAAGTAAATGATACATATATATATATATATACATGGCACGGAGTTCGAGAAAAGCAAAGACAAAAAAAAAATATATACAAAGTTTTGGTTAGCTAAGTGGATAGCCGGATCCGGCTATCCACTTAGCTAACCTCAAGTGGGACCCGCAAATTTAACCATCCCATTGTATTGCTACAGTGTCAATTTGATCTCTAAATGTGCCTTTGGCTATCCCATTGGTGATGCTCTTATGAAGAAAAGTACTACAAAAGTGACTTTGTTATTCCAGAAAGCACTTACATCAGCTCACCAACCCTCGTGCGTCAACTCATTTTTAATTTCATTACTTTTTATGTTTCTATATATATATATATGTGTCTGACCACATGACCTAACATTTGGCAGCCAATTCATATATATATATATATAGAGAGAGAGAGAGAGAGAGAGAGAGAGAGAGGCAAATTGACAGCTGGGCCACGAATAGGGCAATCAGCTTGGATTTTTCCTCTTTATTGAAACCTGTTTTAGTTATTTGATTTGACCTGCTTTTTGTTAAAATGTCATTTCCTTGGGGCACAAGAAATTATCTTTAATGCCATTAATGAAGCTAAAATAGCTGTCAATAACTATTGGCCACAAAAAAAAAAAAATAGATGGAAAAAAAAAAAAAAAAACTGCGCCAACTGTCCCTACTGAACTAATTACAGAAAAAATTTATTTGAAAATTTACCGAAAATGAAAAAAGAAAAAAACTCGCCTCAAGTGAACCAAAAGTTGGCACTTTTGCAAAATATACTTGGATAGAGATGGCAGCAGGATTAGAGGGACGAGAACGAGTCAGTTATGGAGTAGGGTTTTTAATTCTCATTTTTATAATTATTTGATTTTGGAAATTCTATAAACGTTTCATAATCAGTTATAAATTCTCCCTTTCATCTCATTTCCGTCTTATAACCAACTTAACTCATTCCGTCCCAAACCGCCTCGCTCCATAACCGGTTAAAATTCATTTGATTCATGAATTTTCAACATTCTCCGAATATTAACATTCTACTATTTTCAAAATTTTCTTATTTATTTTTATTGTTCTTCTTTAAAATAAAGGATTACACAACTTCCAACAAAACTAAATATTTTAAAATTTAACATTTTTTAAAGTATATATACACATAAGTAATATAATATAAAGATTTAAGTGTAGTATAATCGTGACGGGTTTTAAATGGGACAAGGTGATCTTGGTCCTCCCCCATCTCGAAATCGATCGAATTTTAAATAATAAAACCCATCCCCGTTTTATTTAAATAAACAGTTCCTCAAACTCGTTTTAAATGAGGTGGTACGGGCGGGTTCCTGTCGAATTGAAAATTTTTACCACCCCTAGATAAGAAAGGTTAAAAGGACAGAAACATGGCATTAGGGTATCCCACCATGCATGAAATTGAGGAAGAAAAGTGTTAATTCTAGATAAATTCAATATAATATTTTTCTTTAAAAATATTTAGTATAATTAGTATATGCATGAATTTATTAATTTGAAATGTGTGTGACTACTTATCTAATAAAAAAAGTAATAATTATTGATATATATTTATAATTAATCAATAATTATTAGTTATAGAAACAGTAAACTTGCTATTAATTCTATTACGTATAATACTGTAATTAAACATGTTTTAAATCTTTAATATTATTGGGTCAGTACGCGTAACATATGGAGCCTTTTTTGTTTGGTTGCTTTGATTCCATTGCTAATTGGCTATGACGGTTTTTGCAATCCCATGTTTAGAGCCATGGTTTTGTAAATGAATAGCAGAAAGGGAATCACAAATCCCCATAAAAAGAAGAGCATCTATCTTTATATATATATATATATATTTTCCCCCTTCCTTGCCGAGTATATATATCAATATTCCTTGAAATTTACATTAGTCATTTGGATTTTTTTTTTTTTAAATACTGGATCCGAAAACTGATCTTTTGTGAAATTCAGATTTTTTTCCTTATTTATTTCCATTTAAATATTTTCTGATAATAAATTTGATAGTATTATTAAGATATTTATTTGAGGTGTTGAGTCCAATAAAATAATGACCGACACGTTTGAATTTTTGATCACCTTGAAGGGGTGAAAATGGTGTTTAAAATTTTGGGTTCTGTGAAAACATGAAAATGACCATCTTTGAAGAAATATGTAAGGTGTTTATTTTAAGTGTTTCTAGAATTTCAAATCCAAATCATTAAATTTTGAAAAAAATGTTTCGTTTCAATTCTACAAAGTTGAACATAAGCCTTACAAAATTAAGTGACATTTAAAATGAAACAAAATTTCAAAAAAGAGTGAGAATAAATATTAAAAAAAAGATCAAATTTAATTTTTAAATAAAAAAATGGTTATAAACTAATGCAACTTTTGAAGTGTCCTAAATATTTGTAGATTATTATTTTACTTGAAGATTGAAAATCAAAAATTTTAATGTACTTCATCACCAATAAATTTATCTTGTATGCAATATCAATGAAATCAAAGTACTTATTTATTCTTTTAACACAATTGTTTCACTAGCAATTTAATATTATTTTCTACAAAATCATAACAACATAATATCCAAAAAAATAAAAAAGTGAAAACAAAAAAGAACTTTTTTTCGCTGATTATACACTATTAAAAATTTAAAATCATGCGAGGGCATTATTGCCCTCACAAGTAAATATCTAAGTTATAAAATAATTCGCAGAATTTAGATATTTCCAAAAAATATCCAAAAATTGTTCTTTTCCCTCTCTGTCCTTCTACTTTCCTTTCTTTTCTTCTCCCACTTTCCATGACTGATATGAACTTTCCCAGTTTGAGATCCGTCAAAACCTGGAACGAAAACGCTAGAAAATTCAAGCCACCTGCTTTCTATACATATGAAACCACACGCATACATATAATACACGCAAACATACACATATATAAACAAAACAAATCCTACGAATCTAAGAATAATTGGGCAAGGATCAACGCTTTTGCTTCCGTGGTCGTCTCTTCATCTTTGGTCAACACTATCTCCTATACCTGCACATATATATAGATACATACATATATATATATATATATATACTGGTTATACATATTAGTCAAATAATCGAAACAACTCATGTTGTGTTGTTGAATGGATTCAGTGTGTAGTTCTTCTACGATCTCTACTCTCAGATTGCGTGGCTTTGATCGTTCTAATTCAAAGTCAATCACTACGAATTCAAGGAACGGCTTTGTGAGTTTCACTCCGCGAAACGTAATGGCACTCTCCGGCAATTCTCAGCAGAAGATCGTTACCGGTGACGCTGGCTATGTTCTAGAAGACGTTCCTCATTTTTCTGATTACATTGCTGACCTTCCTGTATGCCCTCTCTCTCTATGTGAATATGTGTGTGTATATGTGTTTTTTTTTCTCTGTATATATGTATAATTGTGTTTATATGAGGTTAAAGTTTGTTTTGTGCTGTTTAATTTTTCGTTCGGACATTTTTTGATGTACTAGATTACGAGATTTAAGTATGTACGCTTTGGCATAATTACAATTGAAGTTTTGGTTTGGAGTCTAATTTTGTTTAGTTATTTTCTGTCTAAATTTTTCCTTACAGCTGAGTTTTCTTTTATGTTGATCTACATCTCCTCTAAAAATAAAGAAAAATGGAAAATTTGTTTTCTGAATTTTTGTAACTCTAAAAACAGAAAACTGTTTTTAGAGTCACAATCCAAGCAAGCCCTTAATTTCCCCCTAATTGCCTAACTTTTATTTGGTAAAGCTGACATCTTAAATATATTTGTGTGAATATTGAATATGCTGAGTCTTTTTTCGGTAATTTTGTTTCCAGATTTTTTATTTTTTTGTAATTCTGGATTTACTCTTTTTTCTCCCCAAAGATTATATAACTCATTAACTGTATCTTTTCTGCTTTAGTGGAGATCAGAAAGTTTGGTTTCATAAGAGTCATTATATTGCTTTCATATCATGCTAATAGGAGCAAGAAATTAGGAAATAAAAAGAAAATTTTCAATATTCTGCTGCGTGTTGTTTGATTTCCAAAACATCGTGAAAAGCCCACTTTGACTAAGCTAAATAATTGTATTAGGCACAGATTGAAAATTTGTTTTATTAGTCCTTCCTTCAGCAATCAAGTAAAGCATTAAATTATATCATTTGTACGACCATGAATATTTTACTGGAAGAAATTATTCGGTTTCATTAAATTTATTTTTCTAGGAGTTGAAAATTGAGTTACATTCAATATACTTCTTGTTGCTACTGTCTTGTGGGCAATGAAGTTCTCTGAAGTGGGTATCCCTAATTTTACTCATCCGTGTTTGTTGCAGACGTATCCCAATCCATTGCAAGACAATCCTGCATATTCGGTTGTTAAGTAAGTTGATTTAGAGTCCCTAACACTTGCAGCTGGTTACCCTTTCTTTCTTTCTTTTTTATAAATATTTTTTCCCTTTATTACTGTTTCACTTGCTTTAGAGCAAGGTTGGATAGCATTGATGGATCAATGAAATGAATTTTTGTTTCCCAGGCAATATTTTGTCCATGTTGATGACACTGTTCCACAAAAGGTGAGTTATATTTTTTTCCCCTCATGACTTATCTTTTTTGTCAGTTCCCTTTCTTAACAGGTAAAGTAGATCTTTTTGTAATAATTTCATTATAGATTTAGAAATGCATTTTGTGAGAGTGAATGTGCCTCGAAACGGTCTGCACGGACATTTATGCTACTATTAACTTGGTTGGGGGAGCGGTACCAGAAGATTAGTCTTAATGTCTAAATTTTACATTGGTGCATACATTTCAAATACAAGGTTTGGTTGCCCTTTGATTCCTACAAATAGAAACAAGATTTTTAAAGATGCATTTTCTACAACCACTTTTTTTCATGAATTGGAGGTAGCAAGGTGAATTGGAGGTGTATAAAACTCGCCACTGTTTCTCTCTTTCTCTATATGTTTTAAAATCCTTCTTCCTTCATTTGTAGATTGTTGTTCACAAGAATAGTCCGAGAGGAATACATTTTCGACGTGCTGGACCCCGTCAAAAGGTATGTATATTATTTGCTTTATTTGAGATATTCATAAAATGAGGCACCAAATGACTCATATTGATTTGCACTCTTTGATGTTCTTTCAGGTGTATTTTGAGTCGGATGAAGTACATGCATGCATCGTGACATGTGGGGGCTTATGCCCTGGTCTCAACACAGTGATTAGGGAACTAGTATGTGGCCTGTACCATATGTATGGTGTAAAGAAGGTCCTGGGGATAGATGTAAGTGGCTGGTACATTACCAATTCCAATCCTATATCTTTCATGGAGTTAATTTTCAGATAATATATTTATGGGTGGACTCCCCTTGTTTAAAAATTGAGTAGATGGGGATCATTAGTCACTGGCTGATTGGAATTTTGGATACTTCTTTTGCTTTTGAGAGCAAAAAAGCAAAGAATTTTTTCTTTGAAAAGAAAACTTAGTTGTTTAGAATGCTAGCCAAATGATGCCTTAGAGTTATTCTTATTCTTCCCACTATGTATTTTTTTTAGTTAAGAATTGCATCCATTAATTAGTTGAACACTATGTGAGAATTCCATGCACTAAAGGGAACTGCTAATGCAGGAATTATCTGTTGATTTGATACCACAACTATATCATGATACTGTTGATTTGAACCAGCAATTCCCTAGACAATCATGTCTAAATAACTATAAACTGAACTTCAACAAGAAAATGTTTGATGCTTTTCATATATTTTTTAAGTGACCATTAAATTAATTATGTCAACTGCAAATTCTTTAGATTTTTGTTTGCATGTTATCAGATTTGCTTAATTATTCAATTATCATTTGATTTTTGCAAATAATGCCAAAAATAGGTCTATATTTCATCTACCCATCCAAGTACCCTCAATTAATGTGAACCACTATGGGTACTAATGGCCCGAAAGAGTAATTTTATTTTGGGTCATAGAATTTAGGACAGGTTCATCTATATATATATAATTAATTTATTAATTTTGTGAAGAGATGCACCAATGAGTCTCTACTATATTTATGGTCACATCACCCAGTTAATGTAATTGGTGGTTCTGTAGGGAGGATACAGGGGTTTCTACGCTCGAAATACCATCCCTTTAACACCCAAGGTTGTGAATGATATTCACAAACGTGGTGGAACAATACTTGGGACGTCAAGAGGTGGCCATGATACTTTAAAAATAGTTGACAGCATTGAGGACCGGGGTATTAATCAGGTTAGTTGAAGATGCAACTGTACACTTTTTAATTTGGGATGCCGGAAGGCCCGGAATCATTGGTTAAGCTTTTCTTTTATTCATTTGTTATCACCTAACCTTTCACTGCATTAAAATTGAATTTATGGTTCTATATGTCAGGTTTACATTATTGGAGGAGATGGAACTCAGAAAGGAGCATCTGTTATTTATGAGGTATATTTGGTTGAAGAAAATTTATCATTCATTGCTAACCAGTATTTGCTGCATAAGTGTCAATCAGTTCCTTGAGTTTCTCATTCTTTGAGATTCTAATTCTGATTTCTTTAGTTGAATCTGTAAAATACATTGCTTGAGGGAAGAGAAGAGAGATCCTCTTCAAATGGATTATCTTTTCTACTGTTTGGTTCCTCATTTAAGAAAGATAAAAAAAAAGTGTGACTAGGAGAGAAACTGTCTAGGAGCCATTGTTTAGTGCACTAGTGAAATGTTCAAGCTATCTAGGGTGGCAACATAGTTCGAATCCTGAGAACAGTCAATTTGTGCAAATAATGGTAAATGTTAGGTTTCTATCTAGTCCACAAGTCCCATTAATGGGGACCACAATGACCCTTTAGAAGAGAGACTCTCTCTCCCTCTCCAGTCATCAAAAACTACGACCTTAAGAATGAGGTGATTCAGAAAAAAAGTACAACATTTAAGCTTGGGGTGAAATCAATTGAAAAAGAAAATGGATGAAACAGATCCTTTTCTTTCCTTCTTCTCTCCATTTTTTTGATTACCAAATATTTAAGTACTTTCTTGTATTCTCTTCTATTTTTCTCTCTATTTTATCTTCTTTTCTTTCTTTAAAATTAGGAACCAAATGGTGTATAAAACTAATTACCATTCATGTAACTCTTGTCATATCATGCAGGAAATTAGGAAGCGCAATCTCAAAGTTGCTGTTGTTGGAATACCCAAAACTATTGATAATGACATCCCGGTAATCTCATAGCGGGAACCATGCTAATATAGTTCGTAACACCCCTAATTATTACAAAACAACAAATCACAATTCTTAAAATTTGTTTCTTCAAAATACAGTTTCTTGTTGGTACAGGTTATTGACAAGTCATTTGGCTTTGATACGGCTGTTGAGGAGGCTCAACGTGCCATTAACGCAGCGCATGTTGAAGCCACAAGTATTGAGAATGGCATTGGTCTTGTGAAACTAATGGGTCGCTACAGCGGTAAGCTATGCATTAGAATATGTTATCCTTCTCTGTTTATTAACCAGTCCAAACTTCTTCAAGTAGGTGTCAGTCTTTTATGCATATCTTTCGTTTGGTATATTTTGTTAGAATTGATAGAAAAGCATAGGATATGGGTTGCACTGGAAATTACTTCTAAATAGTCTTAGTGGTTGAGGGAGCTCAAAATGATACTTTAAAGGTCATGCGTATGATAATTTTTTCGGTCTCATCTGTATGACACTATATTAATTATTACTAGTTATTTCCTCAATTTCTTTGATGCTTATTTTTTTGTTTCTTTCTTGGCCGCAAAGGTGCTATATTTTTGTCAGTGACAGAATCACCAATTGTGGTTTTGTTATTCGTAACTTTGACCTAAGTTTACCTGATCTTTCTACAACCTAAATTTGGACTTTGTGTTGCAGGGTTTATTGCATTGCATGCTACTCTTGCCAGCCGAGATGTCGACTGTTGCTTGATTCCAGAGTCACCCTTTTTTCTTGAAGGACCAGGAGGACTTTTTGAATATATAGATAGACGATTCAAAGAAAATGGTCATATGGTTATTGTCATAGCTGAAGGTGCAGGGCAGGAACTTCTTTCTGAGAGTTTGCGTTCTAGTCACCAGGAGGATGCTTCAGGAAATAAGCTTCTCCAAGATGTTGGGCTGTGGATATCTCAAAAAATCAAGGTATGGATTCTGTGATCTAAATTCTTATTCCCATATGTTTGCTTGATATGCTGGTGCATGCTGGTAGTGTTTGAACAAGCACATGCTTGTTTATGCAGCCATATGTATGCAGTTGCGGGGATGTGTGCTTTGAAAATAAGTTTTTAAACCTTTCTGTTTTTAATTAGTATTTCTGATGAACTTGTTACTGCGTGCATGTTCATTTTGGAACTATATTAATTATGTTTTACCCACGTTGCACAATGATGCAGAAACAAATTTGTACTGATTAGCATTGTATATGCTTACTTTTTGTTCTTATTTCCATTCACTTGTATCGTGAGACACTTCCAACTAGAAGCGTCTACTTTGAAAGAATTTCCTTATATTGAGGGGGCCGTAAATTAGTCCATATAAAAAAAATATAACATGCTTATAGGGCCTCAGATAGTGGAAACAAGGTGCTGCCTACCAGTGAGATATCAAGAGAATTTACCAGAAGAGGGGGAAAGAAATAGTACAATGGAAATTTTTTCTTTTTATTCTATTTTTTATTTATGACTGTAAGAACTTGATATGTGGTAAATTACTTGGTGATAAATTCATGGGTTTAATTTGCAGGATCATTTCTCAAAAGAAAAGAAGATGGTCATCAATCTCAAATATATAGGTTTGTGACAATGTTCTGCTACATGGCTATAAAGAAAACTAGGAAATGGCTGATCTAACTAAGTCCTGTATATTGTTGTCTGACAGATCCTACATACATGATCCGTGCTATCCCAGGCAATGCATCTGACAACGTGTACTGCACAGTTCTTGCTCAAAGTGCTGTTCATGGAGCAATGGCAGGATACACAGGATTTACAAGTGGACTTGTCAATGGCAGACAGACTTATATACCTTTCTATGTAAGTCAGTTCATTACATAAAGCAAAAAATCAATTTACTGCAGAATAATTAGGATTTATTTCCAATTTTTTCTGTTATTTGAAAACCTTTTTGCATGAGAGCATCAATCCTGTACCTAAATTGTTTCATCATCACCATGTCATGTAGAGGTAAGAATGTTTCGTGAATGACAAGAAGCAGTCCTTTTTTGCCCAATGTGGGGTCATTTGCAGACCTTGGTGTATGCTCGTATGTAAATCATACTAGTGGAAAACTAGTGCTAATGAAGTGGTTAACGTGAAATGTGAACTCTGGACTCCCCAGTGCTTTCTTACTTTCTTATTTAAGAAGAATAATTTTCTTTAGTCCTGATCACATTGAGCCGCTATCATAGTGGAGCAGTTTTCATTAATTACTCACGGGCTTCTGTTAACCACTTTCCATCTTTTCTGTTTCCACAACTGTTTTCCACTTTGTATAAAATGATATCTTGAAAAAGGATTGTGTTGGTTGCACTTGACATTTCATTTAACATCTTAACACAGTGAATTCATGATTATTTTTACTTATCTAAAGAAAAAAAGGACTTCCACTATTAATTTTTAACTCTGTCTCTGTGCATGGATAAAGTGATGAACTAAGCAAACATTCTGTAAATAAAATCCTTCTTTTTTACCTTTCATGTTGTTAACACTGGCTGCTCGTTGGATGGTGTGTCAACAGCGAATTACTGAGAGACAGAACAAGGTTGTGATCACGGACAGGATGTGGGCTAGACTCCTCTCCTCCACCAATCAGCCGAGCTTTTGGAGTGCAAAAGATGTTATTGAAGCCAACAAAGAGGAAGAACCTCCAGCGACTCAATTGTTGGATGATGGCGGTTCCTGTGACAAGTTGATCAATGAAGAGATCACGCGCTGAAAGGGTGACATTGTAATTCTTGCTAGCTTGCTACTGTTATTCTTAGCCTACGATATCAATGGCCAGCTCACTTTAAGTTCATTCATGTGCCTCGAATCTTGTTGTTTTCTTGTATGTGAGGAATATTAGAAGTTTTTGCATAAAGTTATCCCACTGTATTTGAATCTTCATCTTCGGAAACATGCTGTATGGTTGTAATGAGAATAGTATGGAAACAATCAATTTGTGTTTTATATGTGCTTAAGTTATGCCGTTCAAGTTCCATCCTAGGTTAGCAATGTGTGAGAGAGAGGTAAAAAGGAGAAAAAGAAGTCATGTGAAAGAGTTGTGATGAAAAGAGTATGTGTATATATACACACATTTGTGTGTGTATATAAATCAGATCAGATCACCTGAGTTGCAATCAAAGAAAATCAGATTTAATCAACAACGCGCAATGCCAACCCTTCTTTTTTTTTTTTTTAAAAAGGAAAACTTTGGTGCTCCTTATTGTCCTGGACAGGTAGCATTGTGCCAATTTGTGTTTGTGTGTCATATTTGTGTTGTGTCGATTTATAAGTATTCTACTAAATAATTCAACCTTAATCCGACCTATTTATTAATCGTGTCAGAGACCATTAACACTAATCCAACACGTTTATTAAATGCGTTATCCATGTCGACCTGTGTAACCCGTTTAATAAATCTGTCTTATAATGGCATGATTTGTTTAATAACTTTTTTTAATCCATTTAACTTATATCATATGAGTTTCTCCACCCTCTAAAAATCTCTCTGAAGATCATATAAAAATAAAGTACATATCAATACATAAATCATAAAATCAAACTATATTATAAATTTTGTATTTATATATAAACTCAAAAACATACTAAGGTGATTCAACAACTGAGAAGACACCATAATAATCTCATCTTTGCGTTTTATGGCTACATCAGTCTTGTAAACAAACAAATAGATTACAAACAATTGCAATATATATAACTATGTATATATAAGTTTGTATAAAATCATAATATATAAATAATTCATGTTGTAATCATGTTGTATTCGTGTCATAATCGTGTCACGGGTTAGACAGCTTAAACTCAAACCCAACTCAATTTTTGCGTATCGTGTTCGTGTCGACCCATTTATTCAACGTGTCGGCTTACCTCAAACTCAAACCTGCTTAATTCATGTCATGTTCGAGTCGTGTTGTCGTGTCGTATCTAATTTTACCACCACTAGGTAGCAAGCTTACCCCGTCATGGTAGGTGTAATGGATCGAGTGTTTACCAATGACCTAAAAGCTTAAGTTATTGGCTAGTGTTGCCTATCCGTCCATTTATATTCATTCTCTTTCCCATTCAGATCTCGTTGCGGTCAAATCATCTTGACTACCCGTCTCCCCTAACAATTGGAAGATCCAGTAATGACCTGGACCCGGACTCCAACTGGTTGAACGCTAGGCGTGACACTGGATCAAGAATTGCTACCTGTTCTCCCTAACAATCGGAGGATCTAGTAACGACCTAGATTCGGACTCCAGCTGGTTTGGTGCTAGGGGTGGCACCCGAGTAAACTATTACCTATCCCCCCTAAAATGGAAGGATATAGTAACGACCTGGACCTGGACTCCACTAGGGTGGGTGCTAGGCGTGACATCGGATCAAGAACTGGGTTTGACTTTGATACCAACTATAATAGGTTGAGCACTTACTAATGACCCAAAAGCTTAAGCTATTAGTAGTGTTGCCTACCCACCCATTTATACCCATTTTCATTCCAATTCGGATCTGATGTTGGACAAAGAAGACTCCTCGGACTAGAGTCCATGCAAACATGAAAACTCAGGGCCTGTTTGGTAACACTTTCTATTCCAAATTTTAACTTTCATTTTCATTTTTTTGAAAGTCACATCAAAAAACGCGTTTGATAACGCAGTTTTCATTTTTGATGTCAAAATTGTGACAATTCTTAGGCATAATTTGAAAGCTTCATAACGAAACTTTCAATTTCAAATTTCATTTTTCAGTTCAAGTTTTTATTATTTATTTATTTATAAAATACAATAAGTAAAAATTTTGTTTGCTCAAAAATATAAATATAACAAAATAAAATACAATAAATAAAAAATTATAAATAAAAAATATGAATATAAATAAAATAAAATAACATAAATACAAAATTATAAGTCAATAAGAATAAAAATATTTTATAAAATACAATAAATAAAAAATATATATAACTATAAAGATATATAATAATAATAATTATAATAATAAATAAATAAATAAATATATAATATATGACAAGTACCAAAAACTTGTAAATAGCTAGAATTTATGACAATTACCAAAAATATGCAAATGGTTAAAAATAATTTTTTAAATAAAATAAATTAAAATAAAGTCCTAACAAATATAATTTCGGAGAAAATAATATACATAAAATATGTAATATCACATTTATGTTGGTTAAAATGAGTAACGTTACCAAACGTATTTTACTTTTGACAAAAATGACAGCACAACAGGTTTTCAGATTTTATTTTTTAAAAATCAGAAAATGAAATCCGACAGCGTTACCAAACAATCCCTCAGCCTTTAGATTCATCAAGTCAAGTTCATTTACTATAAAAGTTGAAATTTAAATGGATGTATCTATAATTGAGTCTCATGTTACATGAGAAATTATTATATGGTCTCGATAATTATTATATGGTTAATCACAAGTTAACACATAGACAAATTGTACAAAATTGTGTGTCCACCAATAATTCTGAAAGTATCTAATAAATTATCCATTATGAAAGTATCTAATAAATTCTCCATGTTACATAGACTCTTTTAAACACGTTACAATAATCAAGTTTGAACATAGTATTGGTGTAAGTATAGATATGTAACCTACATGATTGGTTGAAATTCACCCATGCTTGCTTTGGTAGTTCAAATGTATCATATGATTATTGTACATAAAATTACTTGATTAGTTGAAAACGAGTAAAATGACTAGTGGAAAATGGTATTACAAAAACCATCATTTAATTAATTATTTTATAAAATAGAAGAAAAATATTAAAATAGTGTATGTTTCCTCGAATTTTTGGATGTTATACTAAATCTTAACATTTAAACTTTTTACAGCACATGGCGCTTCCTTATAACATAGGTTGAATTAAAGGCAATTATTATGACTATGGCTTAACTATAGTTAAGGTTTAAGCTGATCATAGGTGCAACCAAAATAATTCAAAAAAGATTTTACTTTGAACTGCCTCAGAAAAACACAGGCTATTTATCTCTCTTTCTCTCTCTCTCTCACTAGGGCAGTCGACCAGGATGGGGATCAGATTCATATTGATGGTGAACAAGCAAGGGCAAACCCGCCTTGCCCAATACTTTGAATACCTCACTCTCGATGAAAGGCGAGCCCTTGAGGGCGAAATCGTTCGCAAATGTCTCGTCCGTACCGAACAACAGGTCATCCAATTCTCTCTCTACTATTCTGTGTTATTGTATGTGTGTGTGTGTATATATATTGTTTATGCGTGTATGTGTATATGTATCATATGCTTTTTGTAATTCATTTTCATCGAATCACAAATTGAGTTATTGGAATCCAACAACGGATGGACCTTCCAGTTTGACTAACTAGCTCTAAATCACAGTTTAGGGGAATTGTTGGGATTTTTTTCCATAATTCGATCCAATGGAAGTGGTTAGTCACACAAAACCAGGTAGGCACAATTCGTTAGAATCAACTCTGGGATGAAGTTTTATCTTAGGAAAAACAAAAATATGGGAGTACTAGAAGAGATCAAGTTGGGTATTCTAGAATAAATGCTGTGAATTGAAATCTCCCCGCTTACAGTTTCTTTCTTTTCATATCACCATAATTTAGCAAAGAGAAGAACCTACCGTTATATTTAACCTTGGGACATTACATGTTAGCTTGCCAATTTGCACTAGAGCACCGCTACATTCCGGCATGGTCCACTGTGATGTAGGACAAGCACAGGGAACAAATTTCCTATAAGCTCTAATACCAACAGATGTTGGTAGAATGGAAAGTTGAAATGTGTAGCCTGTATTTGATTCTATGTGGGCCTTAGGTTAAGGTCAAGAAAACTTTTAGGAAGGGAAGGTAGGAGGGATGAAGAATGTATCTTTAATAAAAGAAAGAGATCTTTCATCGGTTTGTTCGGTTGAGTAGTAAGGACGGTTTAATAGGTATGACAATGGGGCGGTTTTGGGACGATTCCCCTAGGCCCTACCCATCCTGTTAACAAATATCCTATTTTTATCCCATCCCCGCCCCGAACCTGTGACGGGTTAAGCAGCCCTGTCCCTGGTCTTTCCTGCCCCATATACACGTTTTCTTGTCAGACCCACTTTATCAGAGTCCCATTCACCATCAAACACCAATGAGGCATATGTTTATATACACGCTACATAAGGGAGTTGAAAGTACTAGAGAGGTGATGGTGTAAGGAGATTATAGCATCAATTGCTTTGGTGGCGTTATTAGTTGGTGATGGTATGAAATAGATTGGTTCCAGCCGCTAAGATCAATTTTGACAATGATGATTTTTTGAGAACAAATAGAAGAAGAGGCACATCTCAATTGAGGAAGAAAGTGTGAGTTTACAAAGGTTTGATAACTAAGAGATGAGAAATGGTTGTAGCCATCACCATTGGGTCATTAGCCCAGCTGGTATAACCTCTTCTCCCTCAAAAGGGAGGTAAGGGGTTTGAGCCTCATAGTGGGCATTTGTGGATGTGTCTGTGAGTATTTACCTAACTAAAAAATAAATTAAAAAATGAGTGTAGCCATCAATATTTGTGAGGGGGATCAGATGCATGAAGAAAGGAGTAGTACTAAAAAATAAATTAAAAAATGAGTGTAGCCATCAGTATTTGTGAGGGAGATCAGATGCATGAAGAGAGGAGTTGTTGATGAGGTGGGCTTGCTTGGAGTAGAAATTAGGGTTTGAATGAGATGTGTACTATATATAGTAGTGGCAGAATGGTAAATATATATTAAAAGGGAAAATGGTAAATTGATATACATTATATTGGCCAAAAAGTAGAATGTATTATATTGCTGGGCGAGGTGGATTAGCATAAAACCCATCCTGCCCCTAAACCGAGTCAGGTTTGAACATTTTTTACCATACCCGCCCCTAACCCTATAAAGATATACCATACTCACCATAATAGGGGCGGGGCTGGTTAAATTGCCACCCCTAGGAAGGAAGAAAATAGGTTTTTCGTGCTCCTACTTTTGGGACGAATGAGTATGGTGGACCCAGAGGAATTGGTCTTCCCTCCACTCTTTTTCTTTCCATTCCCCTTTCTCTCATATCTAACAATGAAAGGCCTAACTATCCCTCTACTTTTCTTTCTACCTTCCTTTCCCCTCTCTTTCCCCTCCTACCAACTGAATCATTAGGGTTTTCAAAGTTTGAATTGATTCCATAAGTTTTTGGGGATCAAAAGGGTTAGAATGTACTTGGTTCAAAAGTAATTTATTGCAGGATATTCTGGAAAAATTGTGTTGGAATATCTGGACAACGAGTATTTTAAGATTTTAAATATTGAATTAAAGGAAAAAATATAGTTTATGGAACCAAATAAGAATCTTTTGGAGGCTGTGAATAGTGACTCGAGAATAATAAATGAAAGAAGAGAATGGAAAAAAGAACACATGGAAATTCCACCTATAAAGCATGGTGGTTAAATGTTGGCATGACATTTAAGAGGGAAGTGGGATTAATAATTCTTACCATTGAGATATATGTATGTGTGTGTGTGTAATCTACTCGGTATTCTTTTAGAATCATCCCCAAGGGTAAGCTTGAATTACACATCAAGCAATCATTAATTCTCTAGAACTCAACACTTTCTTGATGAAAAAGTTTCCATTGACTGTGGAGGAAATATAGAAAATTGTGTAATACTCCCTCATCCCAAATGAATATGTCATATTTCATTCTTTTGATATCCCAAAATCATTGTCATTGTTCAAAATTCAACAAGTAGATATTCTTCAATTTATCGACATATCTCTATTACAAGATGATATACAACTTAAAAACAAATATTGCGTCACTAGAAAAGGGCAAAAAGGGAATACCATAATATAATCAACAGGTATAAATGCATTTAATGTATTCCCCTGAAATTTTGTGCTTTTATGTAAATAATTGGAGCAGAGGGAATAAAGACTATTTTATACCTACTAAATACTTCATAGTAGAGCCAATAGCCAACTTGAATCACCATAAAACCCATAGATCACTAGGCACTTGTACAGCTCTTGTCTAGCAAATCATTGACTACTACAGACTGCCCATAACATACTTGGTTCTTCATGTTTTGTTATTGCTTTGTTTGATTTTCAACCCTAGAAATTATTGGAGCAAAATTTAATTTCATTTGCTTTATATAAATCAGATTCTTTAAAATAATCTCCAAATGTTTGTCAATCTGCTGGTTTATTTCTTTGTCATCTCTGTTCTATTTGACAGCAGATACTCATAGTCCGTTGATGATGTTTTCTGTTTGTGATAACAGTGTTCATTTGTTGAGCATCGGAACTACAAAGTTGTGTATAGGCGCTATGCATCATTGTTCTTCTTGGTTGGAGTTGACAACGATGAAGTAAGTTCTAGGCTATTTCTTCTGTATCATGAAATGTTGCTGTTAGTAAAAAGATTAAACATGACACAGAAATACTTGGTTGTCATTCTGTTAAACTTTTCTTGGTGTCTTCTTCATTAAAGTACTTGGTTGACATTCATCACTGGCTGGGGCAGACCCAGAAATTTCCACTTGGGGAGGCCATTTAGTGTATGAAAATAAAATTCAAACTAGTAGTATAAAAATAATATATATATATAAACTCTAATTAATTTTTTACAGTAAAAGTCTTATTATATACTCTTAATATAAAACAAGATCTAAGCGATTATTTATAAACTACAAGTGCTTCATAATCCCTTAAGACGATAAAATCATCATCATCATCCTTGCCTTTGTCCCATATGGAAGACTACAAAATGAGAAGAAAAATAAGAATACTGATAATTTTATTTACCCCTCTCTCAAAAGGCGAGCTTTCAGGAAGTAAGGTAAATTGAGGTTTCTTTGCAGACTTTGGAGGGGACCACAAATTAAATATTTTTTATGTTTTGAAACTTAATAGGATATCTATTTGCTAGGGTTTCTTTTTCTTTCATATATATTTTTTTGAGGTGCAGGTTGGCATGGCCCCCACCCTAGTCCCCCATGTTGGTCCACTCATGTCATATGCTGCCATGACATGAGTGGTCCGTGGACCAGCTTGAGTACATGTCATGCATGATTCACTGCTGTGGTGAAGTTAAAGTTAAATGAGGGTTCCTTGCTTGGCACATATTTATCTGTGTTGGACCAATTCTTATGAAAATCTTGATGGTAATTAGTGTAAGACCACTGAGGTCTTGTTGGATGCTGAATAAAATGAATTGAATTGTATATGGACTGTCATTATTTGGACATTCTTGAGTACACGTCATGCATGATTTTCAGACATTGAAGCTTGTTTTGAAGTTAAATTTGTTTCTGGGGGCTCCATTGTTGGCACATTTTTAGATGCCAGCGCTTAATTACAAGCTTGATGGTGATCAATATTTAGACAACTGAGGTCTTGTTGGACACTGAATAAAATGAATTAAATTTTATATGTATGATAAAGAATCATTTTATTGGACCGAATGTGTCAATGATTGGCTATGATGCTTGGACCCTTGTTCGCCTTTGCTAGATTACCATAAATCATTTCTCTTTTTCCTCTATTCACCTAAACCATGTGAACTATATAAATACTTTAAACTGGCATGGTCATGCATTCATGTTGAGTATGAAAAGATTTTAAAGAATTTCTTGTTTGGTGTAAGGGAGTCCAGACATAATGAAACAAGGAGATTTTAATTGTCTTACAGTCCTACTTATATATCGATTTGAATCAAGTAGGAACTCTTCTTTTACACTAAACAGTATCATATTACAAAAAACTTACAAGCAGATCAGTGGCGCTCAACATTTTCTTTTTATTACCTCAGAGATTGATAAAATGTTGTAGTTTATACGTAAAGAATTAAGAAGGTAAAAGGGCTTAGTTAGATTAGAATCAGTATTAGTTTTAAAAATTATAAATAGATGGGTTAGGTATTAAAAAATGTCCTGGTATGCCCTTCCTATATTATACGATATTTAACAGAAAACATTGCTTTTAATTTTCTACCAAGCTTGTTACTGAATCACTGTATAACCTGTGATTTTTTTATATTAATCTCACTGTGCAGAATGAACTTGCTATTTTGGAATTCATTCATCTAATGGTTGAAACCATGGACCGCCATTTTGGCAATGTGGTAAGGCTTAATCCCAATCCATGTACTAATTTTCATCTCTCTCTCACACACACGCATTCCCGCGGGTTCATATAATTACAAGAACAGAGTAGTATCTTTGATGCTTAATTTTGCAGTGTGAGCTCGACATCATGTTCCATCTGGAGAAAGCACATTTTATGGTGGAGGAAATGGTCGTGAATGGTTGTATTGTCGAGACAAGCAAGTCAAACATCCTAACTCCAATACAGCTGCTGGACAAAGCATCGTAACCAGTTCAATCCAATGATTCAAAGATGCCAAGCATGCGCTGGGAATTCTACTCAGACACACAGTAGGACCATTCACATTTGTTTATTTGTTATTGCCTTTTGTACAAGCAATAAAATCCAATCTATATTTTTGTTCCATGGAAAAAACTGGTGGTTGATTGAATCGATCAGGGAAAAACATCAAGTTGTTTTAGTAAAATAGGCATTTAAAAGTTGGAAGTAATGTTGTTCCTTTTCTGGTTGAGAAATTCTGTGCAACAATTTAGGATAGCATTCATGGTGTGTTCAAATACATGCTTGGGCTGGAGCCCCTCGGTAAGATGTCCATTAAGAAACGGAATAAGAAACGTTGACACCTAGAATGCTGACAGGATCTGCAATTCCTGTTTTCATTTCTTGAAAACCATAGTGGAGGTCCATGTAATTTATCCTAAGTCTTACTATTTTTTGCATAGTTGAATACAAGCATCGATCATGATAGACCCGTATGAAAGTTACTACCGTATTCCCAATTGATATATACAAAAAAATGTTCAATGATACGAGTATCAGGTGGTTGCTGGCCTCCCGTCTTTCCTAGGGTCACTAACAGCAGTAAGAATTCCACGGATCACTTGGTCTTTAGAATCCTTTCCATTTTTCCGGCCCATGTCGATGGGGTTCCGAAGGGTTTGAACAACAAGCTGGCAGATAGCTCCTCCACGCTTAGCCTCCAGGTGATGGTTCCGCTCTTCCAAGAAATGCTGTCTCTCCTCTGAGAGCTCTATGTGATTGCCATCAATCACAGTCCAGTTTTCATACATAACCACATTTGGAATTAGCTGCACAAGATTGGGAAATCAGATCAATATGTGGTTCTTCAACTTAGACATACATATTATACGAGTGTTAAGTGGTGTAATGTCATATCGATTGCATCAAGCCATTATTAACCTCGTGGTAGACTCTTGGATACTGAACAGCAGCCAATGGTTCCATCCCAATGATGAAATGGTTGAGAAAAACCTGGATCACCGCCGGGATTATGTGTAAACCACCACTACCACCAACGACCCCAACCAGCTGATTATCCTGTATAGGGTGCAAAATGAAGAATAGTACTTGAAGAGGATACAATATCAAAAATACAAGCAACAACGTGGAAAAAACTTTTCTAAGGATGAAGTAACTACCTTGATATATTTTTATTTTTGTAAAAGAGATTTAAATTCAAATATCTAAATAAAATGAAACTATGCATATAATACTTCAAGCTCAACAACCCATCGATATAAAAAAAAAAAAGTAAAAGAAAAATCTCTTAGGAAAAAAGAAGAAGAAGAAGAAGTTGTTTTAACATTCTTTACCTTGAGAACAATGATTGGGGTCATGGAGGATAAGGGTCTCTTGTTTGGTTTGATAAAATTAGTTGGAGCAGGAGGGAGTCTGTCGGGCGATATTTCAGTTGGTGTCGAGAAGTCACCCATCTCGTTATTGAGAACAATACCAGTAGACGGGGAGAGCACCCCAGCTCCAAAACCATAATTTACTGTTGTTGTCATCGATACAGCATTGCGATCTGCATCTACGATACAAAAATGGCTGGTTCCATGGTCTCTAAGCTGACTCCACCTAGAAATTAAGGACTAAAATCTTCAGTCATCATTTCAGTGACAACACTAGAAATAAAATTAAGCATAGTGCTACATTTTAAGTTTAACCTGTTCATATAGTATTCAGGAGGGAAAGTGGTGTTGTCGAATATCATTTGCTGAAGTTTCTTAGCGTAAGAAGGGGAAAGCATGTCAGATATGGTTTCAGTAATATTTACAAATTTGGGGTCACCAAGGTTCATTCGGACAGCAAACATGTGTTTCAGTGCTTCAATTAGGCGATGTAAACCCAAAGATCCCTTGGCAGCATTGGAACTCCCATAGCTATCTAAGATGTTTAGTACCTGCATTTCACCAATGTTTACAGATATGAATTCCAGATATCTCTAGTTAAACAAATCCGGGACACTGTAACTTCATGAAATGCAGCAAATAGCACCTGAATTAAGATATGAAACAGTTTTAACATCTGACAATCTACAAGCAAGATATCATGTGTGCATATCTTCGTAACGAAGTACTAATCAATACCAAAGAAAGGAAAAACACTCACCAGAGAAAGACCTAGTGTTCCGCTTGATGGAGATGGCATTCCTAGAATAGTGAAGCCCATGGCATTCACAGCGACTGCATCTGTTACGTCCACTTTGTAATTCCTCATATCCTCCATTGTCAAAATCCCTCCAGCCTCTCTCACATCCTTGATTAACTTTTCACCTACTGTTCCATTATAGAAGGTTTGTGGACCTTGTTCTGATACTGCCTCTAAGGTGTGTCCAAGCTCCACGTTGTAGCACGTCTCACCAGCTTGTAACAATTTCCCGTTTGGTGCAAACACTTGTCGTAAGCCAGGGTCAGTCATGATCAACTTTTCACCTCCAGCAATGGATAATCCGAGATAGGGAGCAACCACAAACCCATCTTTGGCAAGTTTAATGGCCGGTTGGAATAAAGTCCTCCAAGGCAGTCGCCCGTGTTTCAACCAAGCTTCATGAAGGCCAGCCAGCTCACCTGGAACGCCCATAGAGAGTGCACCTACAAACTTGGCGTCGGGATTGTTTTCATACATGTTCTGTTGGTTAACAATTACATTGTGATCAAGGAACAGCCAAAGATATTTAAACAAAATGCTGTCACTTTTTCCAAGGGAAAATGGTCTATATAAAGCCATTCATACCATCCAATGGGTCCAACCTACAAAATATCTAATGCATGCATAACTGTTTGATTTATCTGGCTTCATCATGTCATCATCACCATCATCATCATCCTTGCTTTAATCCCATACGAATGGGGTCGGCCACATGAATTCTCACCAATAGAATGAGAATTCATCAAGAAGATTTGACATTAAGTTTTAGATTTTTCTGGCTTCATCATGTGATTCCGATAAACGAGATCCATTGAATCTCAGGGTTCAAGATGAAGATGAAGATGAAGATGAGAACTTGTCTTAGATTTTGATTTGAAAGAGAGAATTGCAAACCTGTGAAGCTGCGAGTGGAGCAGTTTCCCTCATGTCAAATGCTTGAGTTTCTGATGTTGATGAAGATCGAACAATCATGAAACTCCCACCTCCAATTCCACTTGCCATCGGATTGACGACACCAAGGCACAGTGCAGTTGCCACAGCAGCATCAACTGCATGCCCACCTTGTCTAAGCATTGATGCACCAATTTCAGAGCACCTACCATCATCAGCAGCAACAACAGCCCGCTCTGACTCAACAATGAAACCATCCTCAATCTGCACCCTTGTCTCATATTTGTTCTCACCTCTCAGTACCCCAAAGCTCAGTACCCCAAAGCTGAAGTTGCCTCCTAGTACAACATCTGGAATCCAAACAATATGACAGGATTGAATAAAAATGAATTCTCAGGAGCATAAACTATAAAAGACATAAAATAAATTTAAATAAAATAATAAGCATATATAAAGTGCAACGAAGATGTCATTTTCTACAAACAAATGGAATTATAGAGAATTCATGAATCCCTACAAGAAAGATGGATTAAGGACAACACCTATATTTTTTAAATTAATGCATGACCTTGAAAGGAAGGTCATTAAACATCATTTTCATCCCTCATTTCTGAAACAAAATTTCAGGTAAATCATTACCTGACACTTGAGAAAAGAATGATCAATAAAACCCCAAAATTCTAGGATCAATATCGAATTCCCATCATTCTGGGAAACTTTATCTGGATTCGGATGATGCACCCAAGTTAAGCTAGATTAAGTTTAGAAAGAAGAATATGTATCAAGTCCAAACAAAAACTCAATTTGTTGGATTCTCGAAAACTGTTAGGAAGAGAATCATCAAACTATAATTATTATCTTTTTTAATAAATTCAACTGAAATTCAGACGAAAATTCCGAAAGTCAAACAGAAATTTGAGAAAGATAAACTAACGCTAAATCTTGAAAACATACGCGTGTCCCTAATTTTTTGCAAATTGAAAGCAATTCCTTTAGATTCAGTTATATACTTCTATTCATTGACTTCATTTTTTATTAATTAAGCTCACCTGAGTTGACCACAAGAGTGTTGATTTGCAATGAAAGATGGAACCAAATAAACAGATCATAAAAAACCAGACACATATGCAACGATTATATATGGTGTTTTTATCGCTAATCATTGGAATTAACCATTTAAACTCTTCCAAAATTTGAGTTTGTGACAAACCCAAAACATGACAACTAAAAGTAGATCAAACCCATAAGAGAACAGCACACTCACACTTAATGGTTAGGAATGCAAGGAGGATCAGCAGAACTCTTCTCCAACGCTTCTTGTTGGCCTCCCCATCAATGCCCAAAAGCGGAGTTTCTATGCTCTGCTGCCCCATCACACACAGAGGAGAGAGAAAGACAGAGAGAGAGAGAGAGAGAGGACCGGTAAGTTTGATAAGTAGTTGAGTCTGATGTGTTTTTTACTTGAGGCCTCAAATATTAAAGGAATCTATCTGAAAAAAAATCTGCTCCTCCTCACCAATTATGTTGTGCATATATATATATATATATATATATATATATATATATATATTTGTATGTCAGTATATATAAACGTGCTAATTGAATGGTGACCTGGTGGTAGGGGTGGCAAAATTCAACACGACTCGAAATCGACACGAAGTTAGCGGGTTTGGGTTTGGGTTAAACGGGTTCGGGTCGTAAACGGGTCGACACGATTACGACACGAAAAAAACGTGTCGGGTTCGGGTTCAACCCGCTTAACCCGTTTAATTTGACGGGTCGTGTCGTGTCGGGTCAATGCGGGTTGAATCAACCCGTTTAACCCGTGTAACCCGTTTAGTGTTAATATTTATTAATTTATTTTAAAATGTAAAAAATATAAAGCTTAATATTGTAAATTTGTTTTAGAATGTTAAAAAAATGTTAACATATATTTTCACACACACACATATATATATATATATATTATCTTCTAATATGTTATATTATATAGTATAAATGTTCATTTATTTCATTCTTAAATCTATTAGTATTCATTGATTCATTTAGTAATAAAATAACTACTAACTTTTTTAATAAAGACATGGACATGAAATTTATAAATGAATAATTACTTATGCTAAATGGGCTCCAAGAAATCAATAAAATTCACTAAATTAATTAAAATTTACTAAAAACTCATTTTTATCAAATTCATACGATAATCAATTTTATTTATGTTATACCGATGTGGGCTTGATTGTGTCATACTTGACCATGAGAGTGATGATTACTAAAGAGAATAATATATTTTCTTTTCTTTTTTATTATTTAATTTTGAGAAGGAGATGTGGATGAATATCAGATTATTGGGGTGCAGGTAATATATGGTGGATATATATATATATATATATATATATATATATATAATTATATTTAGTTGGAGATATAAATATATAATTATATATATATGGTGGATATATATATAATTATATATGAATGATGGCCATAATTGTTCTTTAGTGTCCCGAGATATATAGTATAAAATATAGCAGTTGTAAGTAATATAAGTTAAACCATTTTCTTATATTTTCTCAAATTTTGATTAATTAATTAAATGTTTAAAAAGTCAATTTGATGAGTTTAAACCATTTAATATGAATATCTAATTTTATGAAATTAAGTTTCTTTATTGTTCCGAGATATATAGTATAACATATAATAGTTAAAGTAGTATAAGTTAGACCACGCCTTTATTTTTTGTCAATAATACTTCAACATTAATATATATTAAAAAAAATGTTAATTCAATGAGATATATACTTAATGTTTGTGTTTTAATGCTCTATTATTTGAG
The DNA here is from genome assembly GCA_026545225.1 of Cornus controversa. Lineage (NCBI taxonomy): Eukaryota > Viridiplantae > Streptophyta > Magnoliopsida > Cornales > Cornaceae > Cornus > Cornus controversa. Next base: position 46,137,201 of record CM048851.1, read on the forward strand.
TGGTATTAATATTTTTATTTGATTTAAAGATAGTGAAAATTGTATTTTTGATTTAATTACTTAGTTAATATAATTAATAATGTTTGTTTGTTATATTCAAAATGAGGGGAAAATATTATTGCAATTTAATTAATGTTTCAAACTTTCATTGTTATAGATTAAATATTATTGTTATGGTATATGTAAACAAAATCATTGGTGGACTAGTGGCTGAAGTGGTTTAATAACATAGAAGTTGCACAGGGCTTAGGTTCGATTCTTTACAACAACATTCTTTTTAATAAAAGACCCACAACATGTTACACGGGTCGTGTCCGTGTCGTGTCACCCGTTTAATAAACGGGTCGTGTCAGGTTCAAACTACACAACCCACCTATAAACGGGTTACACGGGTCGTGTCGTGTCACCCGTTTAATAAGTGGGTCGTGTTCGTGTTCAAGGTATGTGACACGATTACTAATCGTGTCGTGTTCGGGTTAACCCATTTATCAGAATACCCCTGTCTCGACACGACCCGAACACGACCCGCCAACCCGAATTGCCACCCCTACCTGGTGGGCATGAAGTAAAAGTCAGGTTGTCAGTAATAAAAATTGGCACTAGAGTTTTTTAGAATTTAAAACAATAATTTCTTCTTTGTGACTGCTGATTCCCCTCCAACGTTTTTTTTTTGGACAAACTATACTCACACCCATAAGGTTTCATCCATCTACATATATATTTATAATTTTATAAAATTTACACACTTTCTGAGGTTTAGCGCATGATTACACTTATTCCAATTATATATCTATTGTTTGTTTTACCATTCTATTGCTGAAAATGTATTCTTGATTTCATTTTTCTTTTTCAATTAGATAAAGCTATCCTTATTTTCCTTTTAACCTAAGTCTCTCTCTCTCTCTCTACACACACACATTGTTGCAGCACTAAAAATATATTTTTAATATTTGTTATATTACGTATCTTCCTAAAAAAATAAATTTAAATTTAAATAAAATTTAATATATATTATATTATGTATGTTACAAATTTTACTAAAATAAATAAAATTTTAATATATTGTAATTCTTATTTTTTAAGTAAAATACGTAATATATATTAAAAATATATTTAATAAAATTTGTAATATATTTTTAAAGTTACCTTTGATTTCTTTAATCTCTTTTCCTTTTAATTAAACTATTTTAATTTTACATCACACACCATCATTGTGAGTAAAAGGAACTAAAATTTTCTATTCCCTCGTGTGCTGATTGTACATCGAAACAATGTCATTTCTATGTATAAATCACAGTCAAATTTCAGACTCCAAGTTAAACAAGTTATGATTTTAATAGTAAATTAAAAGCTTTTGATAATACAAAAACTTGTGTCAAGGAACTTGTAGATGCCGGAGTTATAAAGATTTCACTAGTATTTATCAATCAGAAACATCATAACCACCTTAGTGACGACTTAAAAATATATTGTAAATTTTATTAAATATATTTTTAATATATGTTATATTATATATTTTACTAAAAAATAAGAATTAAAATATATTAAAATTTTATTTATTTTAGTAAAATTTGTAATATATGTAATATAACATACATTAAATTGAAAATTTTCCTTTTCAATTTGTAATATACATAATTTTAGTATATTTATTTATTTATTTAAATTTTTTTTTAGTAAAATATGTAATATAACATATATTAAAAATATATTTAATAAAATTTGCAATATATTTTTAGTGCAACAACAATATATATATGTGTGTGTGAGGCCCCCCTAAATTTTTAAAAATTTTTATTATACCATTAAAAAAAATGTTTAAAATAATACCCTAAGATTTATTAAAAATTTCAATTTAGCCCCCCCTCCCCCCCCCCCCCCCCCCCCAAATAGAGAATTTGAAAATAAATTTAGCTTATCTCCCCTTTAAAACTATATAAAAAAATTAAACTTACTCCTTGTAGTCATACTTTTGAACGTCCAAATATTGTGAAATAAAAATTTAAGTTCATTAACATTGTAATCCTTATCACAACAAATCGTTATTTCATTTACATATGCACATGTACAATATCTATTATATTAATTCAAAGTAGAAATACACTAATGTTCCATCATATTCAATAACAATGCATGAACCTTTCTTATCAAATATTTCTGTAAATTGATGTTTACAAAAGAAATATCTAGAATTATTTATCAATCTTCATTTGCTAAATAACAAATTAAAATGAGAAAAAACAAGTGTTGTGATTTATCTTTTTATCTTCTCAATTTTTTTCTTTCTCACATCAATTTTCCATCTAATTATTTAAGTTACATTTTTCTCAATTTTGAACTTTTTTTTCCTAAACAAATTTCTCAAGATATATAACACTATAACTAAAATTAAAAAAAAATTATATTACAATTGGTTGCTAATATTTTCAAAATTTAATTATATAATGTAAATTTGGCTCCCCAAACTAATTTTTCTGGCTCCGCCCCTATGTGTGAGAGACTTAAGGTTAAAAGGGAAGTAAGAGTAATTTTGTTTAATTAAGAAAGAAAAATGAGGTCAATAATGTCTTTTCAGTCAGTGAAGGGGTATAAATAGATAATACATATTTGGGTTGAGTGTAATTATACGTCAAACCTCTGGGGTGTTTTGTCAAATTATAAATATACGAATAGTTAGAGCAAATTTCGTGCAAGTATATTTTGTCTTTTTTATAAGAATTTCACATGGTCTAATGTGGGTCCCACAATAATGGGGGAGAAATGTTCAAAAATGACATACATAAGATACCTTTTCATAAGATGGGCCGTTGATCCCATATTTTTGGGGGTTCATGTGAATCAGACGGTAGAGGAGACACCAATACGACCCATCATTCAATTCTACGGTTTTTTTTCAAGATTTTTTCTTGAAAATCGTCATCACAGACGCATGCATCACCGTTGATCTTGGAGAGAGAGAGTCACAAAAGGGTATTAGAATTCCCATTAAATGTGGGCCAAAATTGATGATGTTCAAAATCAAGTCTAACTTGGCTTCATTAAAGATTCGTCATGACATGCGAACTGTTCTTTGACCCTTGAATTTGGAATATTCACACATTTAGCAGTTGGCATCACCTACACGAAACAAGATTCTAGATACGGACAAATCACATATGATAAAAATAATTTGTCTCGAACCATTTAATATAAAGTGACACATCAGTGACACATCAATTACGTGAAACACATCCATTTGAACACAACAAAACATATGATAACAATCAGGTGCACAGAAATTCGTCCTAACTCGAAAACATAATCAGGTGCTTCCAAACTCAAAAATTAAATTAGATCGAACAATTCAATTCAATTTTTTTGCAATTCAATTCAGTTACAATTTCAAAATATTAAAATCGTAAATTAACGGTCCAATTCCGATTTCATGTCTCTTAAGACCGACCCGAACTGTTTGTATAAAAAATATATTATATAAATAAATATAAATAAGTTGTAAACTTGTAAGTGTAAATGTATAACTAGAAATGTAATGTACTAATAATCTTACTACGAGAACCATTTATACTTTATATAATATATATTATACAATTTATAATAATATAATAACCCACTAAGACACTAATAATGAAATTGTGGAACCGAACCGAACCAAATCGGATCTTCACGATTCAATTCAGTTCGGTTTCATTAGTTCAAATGATTCTGTTCGATTCCATTTTTAGTAGAACCGGACCGTATGAATTTTTTTTCTAAAAAACACCAAAACCGAACCGACCGTGTGCACCCCTAATACCTTTCGACTGGAAAAAAAAACATGACATATGATAATAATAATAATAATAGCAACTTCTGGCTTTGAACAGTCTGAATTCACAAATATCTGAATTATAAGCAAATAAATTCTGTAAAGAAAAAAATGCACCCCACATTTTTATACATTGGAGTAGAACTTGGTGCTGCACATGTAATGGAAAACAACTCTCTCTCTCTCTCTCTCACACACACACACACACACAAATGCACCACTCACTGACCTGCTATCTCTATAAGAACACAAGATGAAAACTATAGTTACTATACAGATGTGGATCAAAAAAGAGGGATCTCAAACCTAACCAATGGATGTGTTTCAACTTTCAGGACTGCCAGAACACATCAGGGTCGTTACTATACAATGTGCGATCCTGAATCTCTAGGTTAGCCACATGATAATCAATGAGTCGTGCTTGGATAATTTTACACAACACCAGCCCGGAAGGAAGCATCCACCACCCACTTTCATCCCTGCAGCCACAAACAGCATCACAAACACAAAATAAAATGTCAAAATTGTGACAGTGTTAGCAATTTGATCAAACCTACAGCAAGTAATACTGCCATTCAATGACAATTGCCATTGCAGAAGATAGAAGCTCCTTACATGTTAAAATTCCAGGACTGAAAGTTCTGATGCTTTTTATTCTGTGAGGATTGAGTCTTATAATGAACAAAACCACATATGAAAGCAACTACCTGCCACCAAAAAAATAAAATAATTTTAATAATAATAATAATTAGAGAAAGAGAGAGAGGGGGATAATTCAGTGTTCATAGTTAAGGGGTAAAAACATATCTTGAATCATCGTTGCAATAAATAAAGAGAGCCTAAAGCAGTTGAACAGCAGGAACTGATAAGGGTCCAAATAGAAATTTAGATAAAGAAAAGGTGCAATCAGTTCCAGTTGCAATTAGTGGACATCATACTGAAAATAGAACAGGTATAACTAGCAGCTCAAAAACTATGTTCATCCACTAACTCATTAACTGACCACCAAGCATTAGCCTTTGTCTGTTATCTCCTCCATCTCCAGATAGGAGGTCGAGGGTTCAAGTTCCAATCGGGACAAAGTGCGTATATGAATGTGCCTAATCGGGAGAAAAACTCATTAACTGGTAATTCTATTACCTGTCAATCTCTCTGAGACACAGATCCAAGAAATATTTCATAAATTTAAATTTCTTTCAACTTTCACCAGCAAAACAAAATTCCTTCCAAGTATGAGGTCTTGTAAAAATAGCCTCGTTACTCATGCGTAATTTAGACAAGTAGCTCATAATGTCTTCCTGATAAAACAAGCTTGAGTTTATTGCGCCTATTTGTTCCTTCATTCACCTTTGTCAATCCCACAGGATAACAAAGGCATGAGATGTGCCTTTGAATAACCAAAAATATGTTCAGAAATAGTCAGTATTTTGCTTATAGTTAATCATGGTGGGTAGAGAGAGATTGAGGCACTTCAGTTACCTACTTTTGTAACTCTGAAGGTTCGTCACACTTTTTCTTTTAATAAAAAATTTCATCCTCATAATGACAATTTGAATCAAGACTTGGTATAATTCTGAGTATTAGGAATATGGGATTAATTGGAGAAATAAATTAAGTTAGAGATATCCTCCATTTTCATTTATTTTGCCTGTACTGTCATAAATATTTGGAGCTTGTAATGAAATATTCTTGATGAATTCTCACTCAATTGGAGAGAATTCATGTGGCCAACCCCATTCATATGGGATTAAGGCAAGGATGATGATGATGATGATGTAATGAAATATTAGGGATTCCAAATGGGGTCCATGCATATGTGTCTCTGTATTTACTTTCAAGTAATTCCAATTAGTTGACAATTGAGCAAGGGTACAGAATAACTTACAACATTTATCAAAGACAGGATATTCCACAAAGCATATACACGTGCAAGACCTGCTGATCGCCTAGGTCCATGACTAAACAAAGCATTGATTCCGGCTGGGAATGGAAATAGAATGCCAAGAGGTAGAATAATCAAAACTAAAAAGAAACAAAGCAGTGAAATAGTGTATAGCTGAAGCAATGTAAGCAAGACTAAGCTGAAGTCTCCTAAAAGTAGTATTGAGATAACCAAACCAACAAGATCCTGCAAAAATACAAAAGAATATGTTAGAGAGAGAGAGAGAGAGAGAGGTAGCATTTTCATATTTCTATCAGATACCAGTGGCACCAATTAGTAGATTCAATGAATGTCATACAAGAATTACACTTACCTGATGACCAATTGGTTTCGTATTATGAATTATAAAAGAGAAAGGATAATATATATTCTTGCTATCTCCAAGTTTTTGCATGCTCGTAATATGTGAAATCCCTCTGAATATCCTTTTATTTGTCATAAGATGTTCACTGCCTCTTAAATGATTCAGTGCTTTGCCCTGATGAGTACCAAGCAAACTGCAAATTTGCAGATAAAGACAATCAAGCCACTATTGTCTCTATCAAACTAATACAAAAAAAATCTAGAACAATTTCACATGCAAATTTCACCGTGACTGTTGCTCTGATAACAAAGAACCATCTGGCCCTTCAACTGATGGTCGCACATTTTCATCTTCAACAGCACAAACAACGAGTCCAAACTGGCGATAACCACAAGCACTAGGAGGAAAGCAAGCAAGATCTACACGTACACCATGGGCACTTAAAGTAGGATTTGCATGTGTTTCAAGCCAGCTGATAACTGGACAAAAAGTTGTTCTTAGATGTCCACGGCGAACTAAACGCATTTGAGCATTTAGACCAGCCACTAATCGGTACCAAATGGAAGGTGGGACAGACTGCAAGGTAGTAAAAAGAAAAATCAAGAGAATTTCGATGGGAGACACCAGCATGGAATCATAAGAAGCTATATGGTATAATAATTCATGAGACAGATATTCAAATTCAATTATATTGATAACAAACAAATATCAAACCTGACTCATGAGGCAAGTTAGAATATTGTCGCTATGAAGAGAGAGAGGAGACATATAACTTCCATCTCCCCCAAAAACTAATGGCATTGGAAATCTTTGATGAAGGTGAGAAGGAAGATTAACTCTCTTTTCATCTCCACCAAGGAAAAAATCCACATATGCAAGCATGAGATCAGATGTTGCAGCCACCTGCAAAGAAAACAACAAACATTAAAGTCAAATGTAAATTTTTTTGAGTTCCAAAAAGAAAGGATAGCATCGTGATACCATGATAGGCACATGTATGGCATTTGATCATCACATTATGGACCAAGTTTGGGAACATTTACAAGAGTGTGGTTCGTTAGAGGCAAGAAGGAAAAAAGAAACTCTATCTAGGTTCTTCTCAGTCCTCTCATTTGCTTATGTAATAGAGGCAAAGAGGAAATAAAGGGGAAGATAACATTTAGCAATTTCTCCTTTCAATCTATGAATTATTCCAAAGTTGTAGAGATTCAAATAGAAACAAAGTAAGAGTAAAAAAATCTCTAATTTTCTACTTTACTAACTTCTTATCTGATTTTTCCAGTATATCAAATGCGGAAAATCTAAGATTTTCTATTTCCTTCATTTATCTCGATTATTGTTTCTCCTCTCCACACTTTCTCATTTCTAATTTAAGAACCAAAGGAACTTATCACTGGCTTCAATATACCAAAACTTCAACTAAGGTTCAATGACCACCAAAATTAGAAAGAACTTCAACAATAAGCCACATTCTGAGATGTGAAGAAATGAACCTTAAGCCCTTCATAAAGAGCACGTGAACGGCAAGAGCGCAAGCAAGCATGATCATACTCTGATCGAACAAATTCACGTAGTCGTTGTATTTTCTTTTTCCGGCGCCACTGCAACCATGACCATGCAAGTGGATATGAAAGAACAGAAAGAATGCTGTAGACTGATCCTTCCCACCACTGATAAGCAGCTAAACCGTTGATCTCATCCACAAATCTGTTGAATGCATCCTCATATCTGCCATAGAAACAATTGATTTAAGAAAGAATCTATATCACATTCGAAAGAGAGGAAGTTTTTTCGGCTTCGTCTGCCATAGTTTACCACCTTCTTTTCTCAAAATTATTTTTACCACTTGCGATTGTACAACTAATAAGCGTATCAATGAACAATATCATTTGAAACCGTTTGATTCCAAAGATCCTCTAACTACCAGATCATCACACTGGACACACACACACACACACATACAACAGAGAGAGAGAGCTTACACAATTTCCATTACTTGTTCTGGAGGAGAGTGAGGCAGATGCCAAGGTTCACTGAAAGTGTTACGCCCCATAAAATACATTCTATACACATGACTTTGGGACTCCTCAGTTCTATTTGTTTCCAAAACCTGAATGAAAACGGTCATCACTCAAGAAAAAAAAATTATTTAAAAAAAGAACAAAAGAAAAAAAGCAGTGTGCTTCAGAAGTTAATGGATGCCTGGAGAGAACATGAAAAATGTGCCAGAGTAGAACAGAGAAAGAACCTCGTTCAATGACTCCAAGAAAGGGAATGAGCGATCTATTTGCAACCCACGTTGAGTCGGCACCAAGCTTGGTAATTCATCAGCACTGACAAATTTCATTCGAGCAACACTGAGCACCAGAGCTAAAAGGACAAGGAGACTTAAGAGAATAAAACCAAATAACCATGGCCCGCCAAAAGTGTATATCAACTCTTCAAGGGTAGTATAACAGTGTGGCATGTGGTATCTCTCAGAAATGCACTTGTAAGGACAAGGAGTATCAGCAACACCACCTATTAAAGGCAATAAAATTCAGCATGAAATAAAAGCACCAGGAATCCATTCAGCACTGAGAAGCAACCAAAATTGAAACCACAAGTACCTCGAACAGCAATATATGAAGCACGACGCGGAAGCTCGTGAGATGGGCAATTACGACAAAGTGCTCTGTCAGATCCACTGGCATTCTTGAAAGTCCCAATTGGGCATTCCTGTATTACAGTACGCTAATATGGTAAATGTAAGGATTTATTAAATAAAATCTAAGAAATAATCCATCAAAAAGCATTCTCAGCCAACTTAAGCCAGGAACAAAAGATGAAACTTATTAACTAAAAAATTTCAAGCTTCTAATTTACAAACCAATACATAATTCAGAGTTGTAGGAATTTGTTCCTTTACTAGCCACATGTGTACTAACTACGTGCAACGTTTTGATGTAAAAACATGTGGCTAGTAAAGGAACAAATCAATTAGAGAAAGAGGTCAACTAAAAATTTTTGAACCATACCAACTACGTGCAATGTTTTGATGCTTTTACTCCGTCTTATAACTATACATGCCTGTTAACTTTTTAGTCCCCAAAAGAGGTCCAAAAAAATTCATAATATGATAAAACAGCAACAGTACCTGACAAAAAACCCCATAAAGTCCTTTTGGACAGGCTTTTCCAGTGACAGTTCCATTTTCACCAGTATGGCCCTGACCTCTGCCTATTCCACCCCTGCCATAAAAAAATAAAAAATAAAATAAAAAAGGGATAAAAACTGGCTCAAAATCCAACTGCAACTTCAATGACCATTAGATCCCATCAATTATGAAAAAACACAAAGTCCCAAAAAACAACAACAACAAAAGAACCATGCCAAAAAGCATGAGGAGAATTTAGGTGGAAAAAATCGAAGTACTCTGTCTCATCTTTTACAAGTGGTGATTCGCTTAACCAACTCCATGTAGGTACTTTAGGCAACCACAGGATAAAAAGAAATATCAATTCAAAACATTCTGTGGGAGTTGAGAAGGTCGCATTTGTGATGTCAAGTTCAAGTTAGACTGTTGGAAGTCCAGATCACCTTAGCGTTCTAACTTCTAATATAACTAGTTGGGCACTTCGAAGTCCAGACCACATAGTTGGAATGTGTTGGGTAGTTCAAATCATGGGAGTTGTTTTCATTTAATTGAATGATGAATAATGAACTTAGAATTATTAAGGTGCATTAGTTGTCCATTTACTTGTAGAATTGATTTTATATTAGAATATTACAAGCAAAAAATTGAACATTGAGTTATTTTCATTCCATTCTATTCTTCTCCTGAAAAGAAAACTAGGAGAAGTAACAAGTTTTTTTTTTTTTTTTTCCCGAACACTAATTAGCCATTTTTTTTTATAACTCAATCAAGCACTGCTTAACTAAGTGCCTTTATAACACAATTTAGAAACCATTTATCATGATAAATTCAACTTAAAATTTTAAGTGAAAGAGACTTCACTTATCACTGAACATTTAAGACTCAAACAAATATAAAAAAATTAACATTAGAACTTATAATTTTTGCACTTACATTTAGATCTTAAAATTTTTAGCACTTCTTTTTCAGTTTTATCAATTCTAAATATAAGTGCCCATGTTATGGAATGTGTGTTTCAGTGCATAAATTACTAGGGTGTTGCATTTTTGGTAACTATGCCTTTGACCACCAATACGTTGTCCCCACAGCTTGAAGTAGGCTGAAGACATATGATTGGTCCAACAAATAGCTAATGCCTCAAAGTCTTTTGTGCATGACTTTCAAGCATAGGGTCCTTATAAGAACTTAAAGGTTGAAGCTACAACCTACATGATATGAAACTAGTATGATCTTGGGGTACAGATTGAGTTTATAACTTTAGACAATGTGAAGCCACTTGAGTTATCAAGACAATGTGAAGCTACTTGAGTTATCATCTGATACGGAAAATTTTAAACAATGGTTTGCCCTCCAGTGGTGAGTGTCTACCTTCAATGGTGGATCCTACCATGCCATATATGTACAAGTTTGCTATCATGCTCAAGTAGCCAGGTTTAGTTTGAAACTAATATCTATGATGCGCCCAAGTTGAAATTCAATTTAATGCATTATTTGAAAAGCCTCGACTGATTTATGAGTTAGAACTGTTTATTAACCCTAGTTGGGTGTTGAGCGCTTAATGTGAAACATTTCAGTTGTTTCTCCATTAAGTGTTTCCAATCGCAAAATTAATTACCACTTAAAACATTTCATTTGGTATAACGGTCTTGAGCCAGGTATATTTGACTTATATCAAATTTGTTAGATATATGTAAATAGACCTGTCAATGGATCTGATTTTGATCCGAATCCAAGCCAATAATTAGGATATGGATTGGACATTCAATCCGATAATCCGTTAGCTAAACAAATCGGATATGGATTATAGTTGATTCGATCCGATAATAATCCGATCCGAAATAATATAATATATAATTTATTACAAATATATTATCTAATGTTATAATATATAATATTTACATAATATTTAAATATTTTTTATCATTATTTCCTTCTTATTCTTCCCTCTCACTATTTTGTCTTTCTTTATAGTTTTTTTCTTTAATAAAAAGTCAAATACTTACTTTTCTACTACTTTTTTCTTTATATTTTATTTTTCTTCTCTACTTTTTTCCTACTCATTATTTGTTAATCTCTTTTGAAATTAATTTTTTTTTTAAATTATATCTTTTTGGGATCGGATATCCAATTAATAACAAATCGGATATGAATTTAATTATATATAATCCGTCGGGTTATCAGATTGGATCGGATCGGATCGGATCACCTATATTTCTTATCGGATTTGGATCGGATCAACCCTGATCCAGTCCAAATCCGATCCGTTTACAGGTCTATATGCAGATGGGAAAGCAAGTTTTATAAGTCTCTCAAGTAACTAGCTCCTTGTAATAAAATAATTCCACAGCATCATAAGGACAGACAACCATAGATAGATCTGTTTGAAAGTACAACTATTGTATTTGTTCTTGTAAAAGTGCCCAGTTATATTTATTAAAATAAGAAAAAATCTTGACAAAGTATCCTCTGATACCAATACCATATCTGATAACACCACCAGCCTCCGATGACCAAGGCTGATCAATACTTGTCTTCATGAGATTCGACTACTTTCTTCCTCCGAGTGGCAACAAAGAGAATTCTTTTGAATCATTTGTACCTTCGAATGAGATGTTTTTAACTCTCGAAGGAAATATAGTTCCCCTAAATCATGGAGGGACCAAGCCTCCAAATTCAAAGCATGTAAGAAAGAGATTATGGTTGGTTTACAAGGGGCACTGTAATGACCCAAAATTTTTAATTAAGAAAATAAATTTCTTATATATTATATAGGGGTAGTATGGTAAAAACCCTTTCTAAGAATAAATGTATGTGATTTTAATTAGGGGATAACTTATTCCAGGACAGGATGAGTTATTCTAATGTGGGTTACCAAACAGCAGTGTGAGAGATATATTATATAAAAAATAATAAGATCGTAATTAGGGTTTTTACGTTGATAGTCTCAAGTTAAGGAGGAAGAAGGAGCAAAGAAGGAAGAAAGAGAAGAATAACGGGAGACAACGAGGGGAATTAATCATCTCTTAACTGTAAGTTTTATTCTATCTGACCCACAATCTCTCCTATGTTTTAGTAATATTTATCATCTAATTAAAATCAACTAAGTCCACTGTGTTGGATATACGATTTGCAAGAGTGTAAGTATTTTATTTTTTTGTTTGGTGAGTTGATTGGTGATATAATTGTTTGGGTGGAAATAGTATTGGAATAAAAAAATAAAAAAAAAAGAAACTGGTGCTTACAATCTTATGTGAAGAATGAGTTAGTGTGTAAACGGTATATATATATGAGGGTATAGGATTTTATATGTACTGATGTATATATGGAATTTGATGATGTGGTGAGTTTTAGGAGTTGGTTTGTAAAGTTGGAAATTCCAGGAGAATGCTGTGGGTTGTCTAAATGAATACATGGGGGTATATATATATATATATATATATATATAAATCGGTACTTACAGTGTTATATATAGAATCTATGTGAATTATGATGGTGGTTGGTATATGTGATAAATATTGTGGCTTTCTGGTTCTAATTAGTGTTTCAGTACTACCTTAACTGTTATTCATGATTAATAGTGTCAACTTGTGGGAGTTGAGGGTGAAATTGAAGGATTGTTATGGTTGATATATGGAACCCTTGAATTGCAGAAGTTGGGATTTTTTTTATACAAGTCATATATGTTTGGAATTCTGGTATCAGTGGAGGGGTTGGATCACAAGGATTTGATTGGTGTATTATTTAAGTTAAATGGAGATTGAAATTAGTCAAAATAATATGGAAAAAGGGGCTGCTGGTGAAATGGGTGTGCTGGTGGCCTTGAACACGAAACAGGAAAGAAGAAGAGAATGAACAGTGAGCTGCACAAGCCCACGCGCGCTGCCGGCGCGTGAGGCGCGTGGGCCATGTTCCGGCGATCGTCCGGGGCCGGAAAAAGGCTGGGCCGGTCCCACTCGCCAAGCCCAACCTCTGGGTCCAGTCTCGGACCCACCCGGAATATAAAAATAATTTTTTATATTTTTAAATGATTTAAAATGTGGAAAATTAGAAAAAAATGCTTAAAAAAATATCGATAGATGTCGGAAAATTCCCGAAAAATCAAATTAGTCTTTTGAGGGTAGAACATGATTGGATTATATGTTTGGGCTAGATTTAGTCACATTAGTTAGTTCATCTAGTTAGAAAAGTAGGTATTTAAGCACGAAAACCGAGAGTACGAATTATCTATAAATAGTTAGGTTCTGAAATTTTACCGGTAGCTAAGATAGATAGGTTGGCACGTTTTTAGGTATAATACTCTCTCTATATTAGATTCATAGATTAAAATTAGAATTTAAGATAGTATAGGACACGCGTGCATAGGAGTGTGTGTGTGTGTGTGTGGGGTGGGTGTGAGTGTGTGGCTGATGGTGGTGGTTGAAATTATTGGAGTGTGTATATGTCCCTCCAGTGTGGAGTTGCGGGTCCCTCTAGTACAGAGTGTGTGTCCCTCCACATTACTCATATTTTCATGGAGTGTGTGTATGTCCCTCCAATGTGGAGTTGCGGGTCCCTCTGGTACGGAGTGTGTGTCCCTCCACAATTAATTATTATTACTATGGAGTGCGGGTCCCTCCGATGTGGAGTGTGTGTCCCTCCATACTGCTTGTGTGGTGTGGTGTGTGTTCTTTCAGTTTAGAGTGGGTGTATGACCCTCCACAGCACTTATCTTACAACTTGAACAGTTTCTTAGTTATTATCTCCTTAGTAGAACTTGAGTTGTAATGTTGTTTCTCCACACTGCAAGATATATTGTATATGGTAGTCTTTTGTAAAGAGTATGTTATGAGTATAGAATTAACAGAACTTGGGTTTGATTAAATAGACTGAGTTGGGCAGGAGGTGAAACTTGAATAACCCATTTAGTTTTGTTAAATAATAGAGGACGTTAACAATACTCTGTATCTTTTTCATAAGCTAATGCACCGAACGATTAATTATATTAATTAACTCACTGTACTAGCTGCTGAAGTATAGTGGTTATTGTCGGTTAGTTAGAACATTACTTACTGGGCTTTAAAGCTCACCCCTTATTTTTTTCCCCACATTTCAGGTGTGTGAAACCAGCATTTGTAGCATAAAGGAGGATGATTTTACTTGAGGATTGTGCTGGTGGAACCTAGTTACAATATTCTTTTATTTCAGTTTTGAGACAACATTTGTTATAGGGATGGTTTAGATGATAACTTTGTTTTTGGGTTATATTTAAATTTTCTGGATAGCAGTTGGTTATGTAATATGAATTAATGGTCATGGTTTGATCCTTTTTTTTTTATGAGAAAAATTTGAGAACAGGTTGTGCTAGGATATTTGTTATCCTGTGGAGAATTGTGGAATTAAGTCAACCACGGGTTGAGTGAAAGGGCAGGAATACCCTAACCTCAACTTGGGGGGTGTGACAGGCACAGTCATTTTTTGTGGAGATAACTCGAGGAGGAGGGATTTAAAAGAAATAATGTGTTTCATAAAATACGTTATCCAAGCCCAAAGCACCCTAGAAAGAAATTGCACGTTAAAAAAAAAAAACTAATTTATCTAGTGGTATCCTAAAAGCAAGCACTTTGAATGATGCGAGGCTACTATTAGGGCATTTATTATTCCCTTTGACCAATCACATCATAATTTCCAAACCTTTGAGTCTTCATATTTAACATTATAATAAAGGAAGTCAAAAATTTGCATCAGAAAAAAGAAAGCCATTAAAAATGGACTTGAAGATGTTATATGCAAGAAATTATTCAATGCCTAGATTCATGATCAAATAACTATGACCATCCAATGTGAAAACCTTTTCCAGCAATTTTCATGTCAAGTGCAGTACCAGAATAGAAAATGACCCCACTAAACAGAGTTCTATAAAAATTGCATATGTGAAGCAGTTTCATCAAGACAGTGAAATACATTAGGTTAGATACAAACCCAATATGGACAGTTCCTCTGACACTTGCTATGGGTAGGTACTCATCCCCAATGGGTATGTCTGACCAATGGAAGTGAACCCTTCCACCGCCTCCACCACCACCATTAGGACTGCCATGTCCTCCAACAGTTGAGATAATAGAAGACTCGCCAAGGGCCAATGTATGAAGGAACAAAAGAATAGTTCCACCAGATCCACCTCCAGGACCTGTACCTGAAATAACCCTACCATCTTGCTTTCTGATATTTTCTTCAAAGCTTTCTCCATCAGCTCTAAGCGAACCATTGATTGACAAACTAGACAATGAGTGCTCCAGTGAACCCATCACTGTTCCAGAAAAGACATCAATTCAGAATGATGTAAAACCAAAATATAAAATTGGGCAGGATCATTGAGATGAGGACTCCAGAAATATTGCTCAAAAGATAAAAGATGATGAATGAAACAGTCAATTCTCCAGTATCAGAGCTTGGGACCAATAGAAGTCACACCCATACGTTATGGCACAAATTCTCCTCAATCTCGAGGATCACACTTAAGTACTTAGTTGCACCAGTCCCTCACAATAAGGAGCAGAGCTACTTGCTGACAAAAAGTCCGGATATATATAAAAAAAGCTTTTTACCCGTGAGGAAAAAGAGTCATGTGTTGACAAATTCCGTGAGCATAAGCTGTCTTGATCTATATGGTTGTCACTTCAGTGGAAGGTTTGCATCAACGATGAAGCTAGATTTAAGAGGAAAAATTGGACCGACAACAGCTTACTTCAAGCTTCATCAACTACACAATATAAAGAAGGTAAGTGACCTAAAAGACCATAGGTTTTGCAGTGATTAATTAATAATTAATTTGATTTAAAATTGGATTGTCTTAGAATAAATTAGAAAACTTGAATTACTTTGGAGTTAAATTAAAACTAGTTATTAATTTAATAAACTTATACAGCTCAAAATTGAATGTTGTTTAATTAGGAATGAATTTGGAAACTTCAATGTTAGTTGGAAAGATTAGATTTTGAGTTTAAGTCAAAAACCAATTTAAAAGTTGATTTTGACAAGGATTTCAAATTGTGAAAACTGACATCTTGTGTTCTCAAAAAATTAATAAAAGTAAAATATTTGGAATCTTGTGATTAGTTTTATATATTCAAAAATTAGACTCAATAAGCTTTCTAACTATATAATATATGCCTAATTTAGAGCCTATTTGACTCCTCAACAAAGCGTTTGAAGTCAAGTGATGTACAGTCAGTTTTAGCAAAAAAAAAAATCGATCAATCGAACCTAAATTCGATTAGTCGAAATTATTCCCGAATAGCTCGGCTGATCAAAGCAAACTCAGAAGGGGTCCGTTAATATATCAATTGATCAAACAGACGCAACTATAACACAAGCGATGTTCTTCATATAATACCCTGTTATATTTCTAAGGTTTGGGAAATTGATAAGCTGGTTATCATAATGGATTTGATTTGCTTGGATTGGGTCCTGTGGTTTTCTACATTGGGGCTTTCTACATAAATATTTGTGTCTTTGATTTACTTTACTTTGTGGTTTGGATTGTTTGATTAGATGATGATTTCCATTAGTATGATTAATTAATTGGTTAAAATTAAGTACAAATTATCGAAGTGTGCAAAAGACCTATTCACCCTCCTCTAGATCTAATCGGGCCTTGTGCAGATTCTTACATCAAAGCCTTGGGTTACGATCCTCATATTCCTCAATCCCAAATATGAAGAGATGTACCGCAAGACAATGACAAGGGCAAAGATTGGTGCTTTGTATTACCATGGCAGTGAGATTTGCAGCCAAGTCACTGAACTCTTAAGTCGTAACTCGGAAGACAAGAAAAACATACACAGGACCTGAGTGGCCCCCAAGAGGAATGTTATACAGGCTCTTCTACATGTGGGAAGTACCTACACTAGATGCATGTAGCATGGGTATACATTCCCAACATGTTTGCTTGGATATGCCACCAACAAGCATGTATTCCAATTTGGATTTCCTAATTAAACATAAATCTCTACTATTATGTTCTGTAGTTATGCAGTTATTTAGAAATTATCTAACTGCCCATACTGAACACTTGCATTACATAAAACACCATTTTGTTTTTACAAAAAATAAAAAAATTAAAACAATTTGAAAACAAGAGAGTAACTTTTAGATAAATAGACGTGATAAAGACATCTATGATGGATCTGTGGGTGTGGCTATAGAAAGAATAACTACAAGAGAAACAAGGGGTCATTACTTAGTGCAATGGTAAAAGCTCAAGTTGGCAAGTGAGGAAGTGGGTTTGGTTATGAGTGCGGCTACTTTATTAAAATAATGTGATGTAGGACTTCAAGAGCAGTCTTAGATAGCTAAAACTTACAGGATTCAGTGGCTGAAAGTTCAAACAATCAAGACTGAAATTTGAGGTCTGATGGTAGAAATGTGGAAAAATCAAAGAGAAAAGAAATAGAATAAGAGCAGCCTATCGGAGTCGCACCAACAGGTCTAGGCATCACACCTAGAGAAGGTCTCGCACCCTCATAATTTGTGAATCACTCACAAGGAAATTTCATAAGATATTTTTATTCATTCATTCATTCACTGATTAGCCAAGATTACACTCCATCCTTCTATAGGATACTGCTCATGCCTCTTAACTGATGACTTTGGAACTCACCTCATAATGAAGGTAATCAAGAACACTCACAACTCTTCAAATAAGACTTGAACATTATCCTAAAGGTGCTTACAGGAACGTTATTCTAAAGGTGTTTACAGGAAACTTCACTTCAAGAGTGTTGGCCCATACAAAGTTCTTCAGAAAATTAGCTCCAATGTTATGTCCTTGACCTACCAGAAGACATGGGTATCAGTAAGTCTTCAACATTGAAGATCTCACCTTGCATTCGGGCCATGTTGATGATCCATTTCTTGATGATTCTATTACTCGCCTTCAATCAGCCCATGTTTAAAAGTGGAAGTAGAAGACATTGTTGATCAACAAATTGGATTACCGATAGTGAGTTCCAACACCTAGCTCCTAACCTTTATGAACAATTTCATAACTTTCACTCACCGAGGTCGAGTTTTTCCAAGCTGGGGAGAATTGATGTATAAAAGGCGTGGAAAGGAGGGTTCTAAGGGCTCAAACCTTAGATGATGTGGAGTCTACTTGGAGTCTTGAATAATTAAGTTGTTTTTTATTTGCATCAGTTATGAGTGTGATTAAGGTAGTTTTTATTTGCATCAGTTATGAGTGCGGTGAGCATTATGATGCAATTAATGTGGTTTTTATTTGCTTTTATTTATGTTATTATATCATGAGTTAGGAATTTGAAGAGTTGTGAGTGTTGTTGGTGGGTGGGCCGGGGGCCAATCCATATACCCAGGCCCGTCCCATTCTCTTATAGGGCTGGGCCGGCCTGTGGGCTGCAGGTCATTTTTGCACCCTTACTATCAAGGGGAGGGGAAGACCAAAATTGATATGGCTTGAAATAATGAAGAGATATGATAGTGTTTTGCATACTGAAACTACCTCAGATATACTACAACAAGAAATTAGGATTCATGTAACTTCCTTGAATAGTTGGGATAAAACTTTGTTGAATTGAGCTGAGTATTGAACAATTTGATCATTTAGCTAGGTCACCATTTCCTTTGATTTAGAGATCAGATAAATCCAACATGACGACACATACCCACACCACACCTAAGACGTGTACCAATATCTATGTAATATAGCCCATGAGATGCCTCTAGATGATATCTTTTATAAATAAAATGAAAATTAAAGCTATAGAAAAATAGGAGAAGAAATGAAAAGATGTAACTCTAAAAGCAATGACTAGATAACGACTAAAAAAATAGCTATAAACATCCTTCAAAGGACTCAAAATCATATATTAGTCAATATCTACAGTAATTCAATGAAGGCAACCAACTTCAAACCCATGATGACAATCAATAAAGAAACATTAATATGAAAAATGCATAAATAAAATAATAGAACAAAAAATTGAAGCATTGATTATCACAAGTCACAATAAGGCAACGCTCATGATTTTAAATGTAAGAGGAAGAGGCAAATTGTTAAATTCTTCCACAAGATGAGGCACCATTTTCAACTGTCAAGCATATCACACATGTCAATATATAACTAGCCCATAAGGAAAAGGAAGGGGAATTGAATATGAGAAGGCAAAACCATTCTTCCATATGGGCACTTTTTTATTTTTCTTTCTTTATTTATTTATTTATTTTTAAACAAAAGAAGCAGAATATCAACAAATAATCCAAAAAGGAACGGATTTTTTTTATGAACCCTTAATTAATTATCTGCCATTTTGTCATAGTATAATCATCATGGTACAACCTCGCAACATGAGATTGTGTTCCCAATGAGTGACACACTTTAAGGTACAGCCTCAATGGATTTAAACCACAAAGCTCCATTTGGTTTTCAGATTTAGTGGGGGAAAAGAAAAGGCAATATAAAGGAAATATTATTTCCTTGTTCAGGTATTATGAAAAATAGGGAGGAAAAGAAATGTCAGGGAGTAAGAGTGAAGTATTTAATTATACATGTATATTTCCTTCTTTTTTTCTTTATTATCAACCATTTTGAGAAAATTTTAATTTCTAATCTCATTTTAAGCATGAAAGAGGATACGAGGAAAAATCATTTTCCAATTCCCTTTAACTTGACTTCTTTTTTTTTTTTTTCCCCTTTCCTTCATTAAATCTGAGAACCAACCTGAGCCTTAAAGCTGCACCTCATGGTGTTTTCATTCAGCCTTGTCTAAGTACTCAACTCAACTCAGGTTTTCCTACTAGGTGGGTCAGCTACATGAATACTGATTCAACATTCTGTACTGTCGAAGAGTTGCCTCTACTAAACCACATGCTATCATTTTTTTTAACTATCTCAACCCATATTAGTTTTAATCTTCCATTTCCCCCCTATCATTACCCTCAATAAGGACTATGTCACCTGTCTAACAGGTGCAATGATTGGCTGTCGCTACACATGGCCAAACCATCTTAATTGGTTCCCTCTCATCCTTCACGTTTAAGTATACAACAAATAAATAAGAGACAATATATAATTCAACTCATTATATTCAAAAGCTTACCTATGATACCACCACCTGCAGTTGCACCAGCTAGACTACTATTTCCACTTCCACTGCCAAGTTCACAAGGCAAATCAGCATTCCCATATGCAACACCACCCTCAATCAAACTGCCATTATAGTATCCATCCCCACCTTTGCCGCCATGTCCACCACCGCCACCAAGACCATTGCTCAAAAATGTTCCTCTGCCCACCCCACCATTGCAGCCTGCATACATACCGAATGAAAATTTAACAAAACATTACTTAAAGCCAGAGTGTATGTTTTGTATCATTGTAAAATTCAATTTAACAAGCTTTAACAAAAAAATAAAATATGGAACTAGAGAAATATGATTGAAATAAATATATCATATCCATTGTTTATTACCCCATTTCCACATAGATTTTTCTGTTTGCTATTTGCTATGAATTTTTTTAACAGGAACAATGAAAAAAAAAAAACATACCCAGCCCAGATGCACTCATTGCTCCAGAGGATGAGACTACTACAGTTCTAACCCAGTGGAAATGAACAACAGATCCTTCTATGACGCCTTCAACAATTATATCTTCAACTCGACAAATCTGCAGAAGCAAACCAATTCAACCATTTATGAACAAAAGGCAAAGTCTATCACGACACTCTGAAACATGCACTGCTCTGACCAAGATAAGAAACAGCTAACGAAAAAAAAAAAAAAAACTTCTTAATGTTCGATCTTAAAAGTGGAACACCTGAAGAGTGAAGGATAATGAAGAGTTCAGATTGCAATCTTCAGGTGGATGAAGCAGTTCCTTAGGGCAATCCTGGAGTTCACAGTAGAGCCTCGGTGTCCTACGATTTACCAAATTATAATGAACTGAACAAACAATTGCAGCATGAACACAAATCACGATTCAAATATTGTATTATCAGTCTTACACATAATTGTTACTTGCATTCTCCAAGGGACCTCTCAAAACAGACCCATGCCCAACCTTCATGTGAAAAGGACAGATTCACACCATAAGGAAACAAATCAACAATGCAAATGATAAGCTTAAAACTTAAAATCAGTGAATACATCATGTCAACAAAATTCAAAATTTAGGAAATGTGATAATAAACAGAGTGAAGAAAAATAAGTCAATAAATATATGTGGATTCACAATCATTACCTTGACTTTTGACGACAGAAAAAATCTGAAATGTTCATATAAAACAGAATTCGCATATTCGAAAGTTGAAGATTGATTAATATATTAATAGCTATGGTGTATTCTGGAGTCTCAGCCAGCACAGTTCATAGAGAAGAGGAAATGTTCAAGGTTTTTCTCTACTCTAAGCACTAAGCTTGTAAGGTAGAATAGTTATTCCACACCAAGATCAGAAGGACAGCACTAAAATGTGTTGTTCTGCACTGTTCAAATACTAGACCAGGATAGCAGATTCCAAACGAATAGATGACTGAAAAGGCACTCCAATCCACTCATGGTTCTCAACTTCTCTCAACTCCTGTCCCAGATTAGCACCCTTCCTCTTTCCACAGCCCTATGATCATGGAGATGAACACAAAGACTCTAAAGGTGAGCTCTGTCTGAATAGGCTGGATTTAGCCTAAAAATAGAACTTAAAGAACCACAGGTCAGTTTTTCTTTCTGCAACCTAGAACCAGACTAAGACTGACAATCTGAAATGGAACTGAACGAACCAACCCACTAATATGTCAGGATGTTTCTATTCCTTTTCCTTTTATGCTTGATAACCTTTAAAAGTATAGTGATACTTGATTATTAAGTGTGTCTATATATTTTATAAAAAAATCATATTATTTTCCTCATGTTAACTTGCAAAAGAGCAAGAATGTAATGATTGATTCCATTGTTAAAAAAAGATTCCCTTTGGCACAGAGGAAGAAGGGCACATTATGCGACACAAACTCGTTAAGTAAGAAGATTGGCCTCCGGTCGTACTCTTGAGAGTGACCTCGGAGATAGAGCAATTCTTGGACTGCTACATGTAGTGAAAGAATTTTGTGTTTCGGGAAGAGAATCAGTAAGACAATCGGGATTACCTCAATGGAGGGACGTGGACTTCTGCTTTATAAGAGAAGAAAGCACAAAGACAGAGCACATGACTGTATAAATGAGGATAGATACAACATGGCATAATTATATGTTATATATTAAATATCCGAAGGTTCATGTAATGACAAACAGCCGCGAACTAGGCAACAATTAGGAAACACAATAGAAAACGAAACAAGCACCACACACAGAACACAAGAATTTAAGTGGTTTGGCGATGTGATTACGTCCATGGTGAAGATCCGGCGAAAGTTTTCACTATGCGAAAATAAGGAGATTACAAGTTTCCGCCCCCCAAACCCTAGCTCTCACTCTCTTTTCTGGGATTTTCAGTGTTCTCTCTTAATCCCACTCCAAACCCTAGATGTCATTATATACCGGGCTACAAGAGAGTCCTAATAAGGGTCCAAGACTCGCAAGCAAAAAAAAAATGGGTCATGAAATTTTTCCCGGGCCCATTTTTTGGGTCAAAACCGGGTCGCCATGCGACTCGAGCAGAGACAAAATTTAAGCCACAACAGAACAGTTCACTTCTCAAATTGGATTGGTTTCCTGATTGCTCAACCTAAAATAGAACCAACCTGCATTGGTTTTAATTTTCTCAACCCAGGAACAGATCAAGTCAGCATGGAAACCAAACCAAACCAAGGAGGAAATCCTAGTCCATCATTCAAGAATAAACTTCAAGCAGTCTAATGACCCCCATATTTTATCCAAACATCTTTTACTTTTTCTCCCTCCCATACCTATGCAAATCAGTTCATTCTCTACTGTGGGATATATCAGATATTTATGCCCTGGAATTTTTCCCAACCTGAAAGGACGCTTCCTAATATGATAATATCCAACTCAACTTTATCAGAAATATGTCCCGGAAATATATCAGTCTACAAATAAAAGAGGTAAAATATACGAGGTACAAAATGAAAAGTGGAAATGTTTAAGGCCACAACATGCACAACTATGATGTATATATCCTAACAGAATTTAAAAAATTGCAATAAAAAATACTGTGATTATTATATCGCAACAGATTAATTAAAAAATGTCACTAAACAGATGACACATTACTTAAAAAAAATAGATGTGGTCTCACAATCAGACTAACTTTTGACTTTTGAGTATTTGTTTCGCCAAGGGGTGAACCAAAGACAAGGAATGTCAAACACAAAAAATACTCTCACTATTTGGTATTGATTTTACTAAGGTCAATTCTGTTGTAAGAAATATGCTCACTATAAACAGTATTTGATGAGTAGAAAATCCCAATTTCCATTGAGTAATTAGGAAATAAACAAAATTGTATTTTGATGCAATATAAAGGAGAATCATTTCATTAGATGCAAAAATTTCCATGTTGAGTGCATATTGTTGTCTCGAATCTCGATAATCCCACTAACAAAAGCTAATAAGAGACAAACTCAAGACTTTGAAAAACAAAAATGTATTAATTTCGTTGTTAATTAATCAATTTAGTGCCAGGAAGAAATTAAACTGCCAATAACCTATAACTGAAACCATAGAAGAAAGCAAAATCCTTGTCAGCTGTGGCCTTTGAAGAAAAAAGCAACTTTAAGTACATAAGAACTCTTTGGCTTACACTGATACTGTAAAACAATGATAAAACCAAACGTTGAGCTTCAATCATATCTCCTGGTCCAGACAAGTTCAATGAACCTTGTCCATGAACTCCCAGATTGGTATTCGAATGTATCACAGATGATTCCTGACAACCAAAAACAGTTAACCATGTCACACAAGAAAGCAACATGAACTGAGTTCAAAAATTGCACATAGAAGTGAGTAGAGTGAGTTACTCTGAGAACCACTAAATTGCTAGCCTCAAGCAAGGAAGTTGCAACAATTGCATCACCATCACCATCTATAAGCAATTTGGAATTCCACATCAAAAGGATTTTGACGGCCATCCGCAAAGCCCCATATACCTAAATTGGAAAAATAGAAACAAGGACATTATCCACATAAGTTACCACTAAAACAGTGAGAAACATAAAAAATACACAAAAGGGAAGAATTAAATTGCAGTTATTGCAATGGGGAGGCATTTTTAAAACAGATTAAGGGAAAAATACTAATGTCTCAAGAAGGATCATTAAGAACTAGCATCGCCACAAGAGTGTCAATCAGCATGAACTTATTGTAAGGATATAACCAACATGTTTTAAAATTAAAAAAATAAATAGCAAACAATAACAAAATAAATAAATAAATAAACTGAACAAATGATCATGGTAAAGTGGAAATTGAAATAAACATATATTAAAAATCGAGCAAGGAAATCAACGAACATAGAGATAAAATTATTTATTTCTGGCTTACCCAAAAATAAATAAATCTGAACTCTGAAAATAATCAACATTATGGAAATCAACTTGCACAACCTCATCCTTTGGAACAAAAAAGATATCAAACATTTTTCTCAAGTGATTGGAGCAAGAACAATCAGATATTTGTGATGATACAGAATCGTGAAACTGACTGTAAATTATGCATTCTCCACATTCTGGAGTAGATTGTATGGACTTCACACCCTAGAGTAGTTTGTCTACATTGAAATTTTATAGCATAATATTTATTCCAAGTCTGAATGTCATGTATTCATAGTGACACACTCTAGAGGTTCCCACAGTTGATTATTCTTCAGGTGAGAGGTCATTGAACAGAGGATGAGATGTTCTGACATATTTATGTAACATTTGAAGCATAGATGCATCTATTAACCCCTATCATAAAACAATTCAGCTTGTATAAGAAAGTTCTTTTAATTGGATGTGAATCAAACTGCAAAGTCAAATATATGAGAAATTCACAGTGCAACAGATTGCAACCAAAAGAATGAAAATGGAAATAGAATGAAAATGGAAATAATCCAGCATGCTTGCCTTGATCACCGAGTCACTCATTAAAAGCTCTTCTGCCATTAGCTCAAACTCTGATAAGGCGAAATGTGCAAGCCCAAAGCTTAAAACTGCGCCACACGATAAACTAAGTTGTCCTTGAACCTATATGTTGCATTAGCACATAAAGATCTGGAAATAAATAAATCATCTTGACACAGCATGAATAATATCTCAGAATTGGTAGTAGTTGCAGAGAGAAGAAAGCTGTGAACTGAGGAAGCGAATAGCTAAAATTAAAAGGCAACTGATGTAAAAGTTTCTAAAGGTATACATCAATGTTGAGAAAAACAGAGTTTCTATTTTTGCTAACAAGAGATGTAACACAAAGAAATAACTATTTCTAACAAAAAAAAAAATCATTTATAAGAGCATATGATGAACAAGAACATCTGAACTAATAGGAGAGGTGATAGTTGTATAGGCTTCCAGAATCCATCAAAGCAAAAATACAATGTAGATTGAGAAACCCCATTAAAAAAAACACACAAAAAAAAGTAAGGGAAAGGATGGGAGGGGTCAAAGGGTGAATAAAAGCATAAAAAACAAAACGAAACAAAAAAATGGAGGAAAAGAGGATACTTGCTCTTTTAGGAAGGGGGAAACTAAAACTCAACACGACAACATAAGACTTAAAATACCAGCTTAACCACAGGAAAAATGGAGACCCCAATTTATACCGTCCTAGCACAGCTTATTCTGTTTTAATTTTTTTGGAAAAGGATAGGGGACGGGGCCCACCAATGAAAGGGAAGGGGAGGGGCAGATACATAAACAAGCCCAGCTTAAGGTCTAGCAAAGGGAATACCGAGTTGATTAGCTACAAAATGTAGGACAAGTCCAAATTTTACAAGGTATCTTCTCCTTAGAAGCTCCTAAAATTTGATGCAGTCATTCCACCATCACAGATAATCAATACATTGATCACTACATTCTTTCTAGCCTCTGCTTATCCCATCATCCTTTTTTTGCAGTTTACATTCATTTAATCCTAACACTCCCAAAACGCATCACATGCCAAAGCTGGATATGGCAACTACAGAAAACCTAGGCCAAAAGAATAAGCTTTCTGTGTTCGACTATACAGAACTTTTTTATCTGTATGTTCAGAAGCGAGGTGTGCAGAAGAGAACCATACAAAGGCAGTTGTCCTTGATAATTAAGTCCCAAAAAACCTGGCCACAACATGAACCATATGTAAGCCCAAGCATCATATCATCATGACTTGTTAAAAAATGAAGCAAGGAGTACTTCTTGGTCCAGAATGGAATTCCATTAGTTCTCAACTCAACTTAACAAAGCCTTTCCCCAACTATTTGAAGTCAGCTACATGAATCCTTTTTCGCCATTCCATTCTACCTAATGTCATAGTCTCAGTTAAACCACATGCTATCATATATTTATCAACTATCTCAAGCCACATTACTTTGGTCAATCCTTTCCCTTAACATTATTCTCAATAAGCACCACATCACTTTCCCTAACCAATGCATCTATTGGTCGTTGTTGCACGTAGCCCTCTTAAACAATTCTCTATTATTTTACCTCCAATTGGTGCTACTTCAACCATCTCATAATGCATGCATTCACTTCCAATCTGATCTTTTTTCTTTTTCTTTTTGGTCTTACCACACATTCATCTCAACATTCGCATTTCTATTATACTTAGTTTGAGTGTGTTGTTTGCTAGCCACCCAAAATTCTATCCCAAAAAGTATGGGTAGTTTAATACTTTTTTTAATAAAATTTACCTTTCAGTTTTAGAGGTAGATGTTTGATCACACAAGATTCCAGAAGCAATCCTCCATTTCACTGATCATGCTTTAATTCTATGATTAAAACCATCTTAATTTCTCCCCTTTCTACTTATTAACAACAACAAAAATCTCCTCTCTTTCATAATCAAGCTCAGGTAACAAAAAATGTTGACTTTTTGGTACCTATTACAAAAATTTTAGATTCCATTAGTTATAATTGGAAATCCTTGAAAGTGTCCCAAACTGGTTTCAACCCATGTTGAAAACTTTCTACCATATTGACCATCAATAGAGAGAGAGATGTTCCACATTACTAACCATTATGCACACATGACACATCAAGTAGTTCCAACAATTTACTTGTTCTAGCACCTCTACTTGCACTCACTAAGGTTATTGGTGTATATTTCCCAAATAAAATGTATCACTGACCCGAAATAGGACGTGAAAAGGATGATATATATGGGGAAAAGAAAACATTAAGATGCATGATTAGGATATCACCTCCCAACAGAAGATATTTTGCCTCAATAATAGACTAATCATTGCATAGAAAATGATAAGCAAAGAGAAAATTAAAGAAGGAAGACGTAGATTAATTCACCGACCTGCACACGACTCCAAAGCAAAGGAACAGTAGCTTTTGCATGATTTCGAATATAAACATTTGTCCAAAGCGGTTGATTAGGAAACTCTAACAGAAGTGTATCAGTGTCAGTAGACATATTGTGATTGCTGACAACCAGTCTCCGAGGAACAGCATCATAAAATGTCCCCGCAGCACCTGAATTTCCAGGACAACCGAAACTCCTTCCCCCTGCAAACAAGAGGACAAGCATGTGGTCACTTAACATGTTTACATCCAAGTACAATCAAATGGTCACAAATTCAACAGTGACAGAGCTCCTCTGAAGGAAAAGAGGAAGTTGGTCCATCACCCAGCATTTTCATAGTTATCTACTAAAAGATAAAACCCAACAAAGTTCTGATCAAAAGCATTAAGAAGTGGAATATGAAACATAATATTGAGCTCCTCAAGGTAAGAAGTTAAAACTCAATTGAAAAAGAAATCCAGAAAAAGAGGATATAGAATGTGTTGGAAGGGCAATATCAACTGCCAACAAATACAACAACCTTCAACCCACCACTTGTCAAACAAGAGTCAAAACATTAAGGTGTTAAGGATATACTCAGCCATGCAGATAGCTATGACTACCAGTACTACCTAACAAGAATTACTAAATGCACAAAGACATAAAACTAGTAGAAAGAAACAACTCATCAATGTGTATATTTATTTATAGATTAGCTGCATTATAGAATAACAATAAGTTACTAGAACATAAAATGTGTATATGATATATTGCAGGGTTTTGGGGCTGTTAAGAAATGTTTGGTCGATGTTAGAGGCTGTTCTGATCCGTTATTACCTGGTTAACGGTCGTAAAGGAGAAGAAATGGACGAAGAAGATGATGGTAATTCAGCAATTTGCTCTGATGAGAGGGAGAGTGATAAGAAAGAAGAGGGAGGTGGTGGCTCAAGTTCAACCTGGTGGTTGATCTAGGGTTGATGGTAAAGATGGAACGGAACTTGTAGGGTTTAGAGGTAGTCAATGGGTACTAGTAGGTACATGGTGGTTTGGCAGTGGTTGGAAGGTGGATCTTGAATGGCAACGACAAGCTGTCATCTGTGCACTTGAGCAATTGGTTGACTGGTGGTGGATCTTAGAAGAGAAAATGTAAAGGTAAGACCAGAAAGTACAAGCTATTATACAGCAAACTTATCAGTGCATGTAAAATTTCTACAACATCAGTCACTATGCGTGTTTTATGGTCAGTGATAAGTCAGCATTTTTTAAGCAAATTTTATTTTAGAAGTGGTTGCCAATTGTGTTCTATCAAACACACTGAATGTGAAAAAGAAAAAAGGATTGGAATCTTTGATTTCAGCAAAAGGAACAATGTTTAAGATATCAGAACAACAGATGAAAGATTTTGTTTATAAGAAATCCTACCATGAACCAAGAATTTGGGCTCTTCATGCCTGCTGAAAACATTGACAGAAACTCTTCCACCACCACCCCCAGCGAATCCATTACCTCCAGAAGCGCTTATTCTGCCACTGCCTATCCTGTTGTTCACAGAAGAATCACTATAGTTGAAAAATGTTTCCAGCCAGTACACTGCCTTAAAACATGACTTAAAGGATGTAGCAGCACATGAATAAATCAACATCCATATATTTAGGTATGTCAGGGAAAGATCTGTATAGACAATTTACAAGGCCTGGTAGCCAGTAGACTGGCATTAAATTTCATTAGAAGTTACATTTTGTGAAGTGACCAACCTTCAGGCAGAAACCAAAATCTAAAAGCTTCCTCGGCTACTCTTGTAGTGTTTCAGTTTTCATCTGATGTATGGATAACAGTGTGGAATGCATACTCAGCAAATGTATTTGGTTGTGTTAGGTACACACTATTTATAAAAAGCAAACTTGAATCCTTATATAGAAGTGATAATTTATAAGGTATAAGAGATAAAACTTGAATTCAATTTTCATTTCAGGCAAAACAGGGCAGAAATATTTCCTTTTACTTAGAAAATGGTAGAAGTGACGCCTCATTCCATGACACTTGTTATTATGAGCCATTTTGCTTAATTTCAGTTAATTGATCTGAGTACCTATTTATTCATTCCTCAGGTACCAAAATGGCAAGTTTCTAGATCTTAAGAGTCTAATGGATACCTACTGCATGTTGAAAAGGGGGAAGCCCTATAAGGCTTTATCCCCAAACACGTGGTGATGCGCATGAAGGATTGCAAGAGGTGGATTTCTGTTACCTATACCATTTAGAACTCATTAAAAGATGACCTTCAATACTGCTCATATCAAGTGGAATGTTCCCAGCCAAGTGTCCTCACTCCTTGAAGGTATTTTTCCAGGTTTTGGTAGAGATAGAGGTAGAATTATATGGAGATTTTATTTCTTTGCAATCATTTGGAATATTTTTTTGGAGAGAAATGGAAGAGTTTTTGAAGAAAAGGACGTTGTCACTATTTCCTTATAAAGTTCATGTCATGGCCCCTTTGTGGGCTCTCCTAACCAAGAAAATGGAGGTATTCCTCTTTCTTTCATCAAGCATGTTCCTCCAGAGTAAAAGGATAAGCTAGAAAATTTTGTTTTCTCCCTGTTGGGGATAACCAAATACAACTTCGATGGGTGCTCTTTGGGTGATTTTAGTGGCATTGGGATTAGGAGTAATTTTCAAAATGGTGCAGGAGGCACTATCTACAATTTTTCTCCAGCCTTTTCAGGTGAGGTGATGCTAATTAGGCAGCATTTGTGCTCTCTTATATGGTTTCCAGTATGACAAGCAGAATGATTATGCGAATCTTTTAGTTGAAAAAGATTCTTAACGGTGATTAAGCAGAAAAGTCAAGCTGTCATAGTAGTTGGAAGTTTTGCCATTACATGAGGCACATGACTAAGGTTCATAACTTTCCAATGAGCTGTGGATTAATTCTCATTGGTGCATTATTCTAAAAATAGTCGGGCAGATTTTCTGACAGACAGGGCCCATGTACGTGAGAACTTTAAACAAACTTCCAATCCACCTTGATTATGCTTGTTTGATTTCCTTTGTCTATGTTTAGTAACTTTAGTTAGTTTCAGTTTTCCAATTTGTCCATTGAAGGATAACCTGTCCTTACTCCTTACCATGTCCTTTTTCCTCACCTCTATAGCCTATCTTCCTTTTCTATCAAGGGAAGAAAAAATCAGAGATATTACTTGAATCACGGAACGTCCTATATCCATCTAGTTGAACCCATCATAAAGGACCTCAAACTCGAACCCTCCAGAATGCCTAACGATAGAAAATTCACTTACTTCACTCAAACTGACGCCAGTCAAGTTAAGGTTTTATCATGCATGCTCAATATACACTTTAGGTTTTTCTTATCAGGTTGCACCAAAATTTTACTCCGCATATATTCTAGCATCTAAAAGAGAATATAACCATGAGGAGAAATTTTCTCTACAAAACCTTTTGCTTTCATCATTTGACTTTTGTTATTCTCGTTTGCATCTTAATTTCTCATTTACATCTTAATGCTTACTTGACATTCCTGAAAAAGCTTCATAGTACCACCCTTATTTTGTTCCATAACATGCAAACCAATGTAAATTAAGCACGTGCAAATGTCTTATGTCACATGCAACAATGTGTACATGCAGCTGTTTAAAATGGTGAAAGGCAATTACATGTTATACATTGCACAAAGACACGTCACAGCAAATTAGCGATTATATCTTAAAAATGAAATAGATGCAAACACACTAAATCCCACAGGAAAACTAGGTAGGATTCTAAGACATGGCAGATTATAACATGAGGAACATATCAATCACACAACATTAAAATCAAAAAGAGATTACATTTTACGGGACTTGATGTAGATGCTGCCACCAGAACCTCCTCCTCCTTTGGTACCACCATCACCTCCATCAGCTAAAAGATTCCCACGAACTTCAATATCACCTATTACGTCAAACCCGATCCGCCCACCTCCTTTCCCACCATAATCCTCTTCTCTATTGGTCGTCCCACCCTTACTACCATAACTCCACGGCTCACCCAATGATGACCATGAGTATGCATCGCCACCCCACACATCCTCAGGCAGCTTCGTATTATCCACTACACAACTAGCACCTCTCCCTCCGTGCCCTCCACCTGCACCCTGTACACCACTAGGTGTTCCACTCGTCTGCTCTGGAGGCAAACCTGCCAACGCTGTAACATTAATCACAGACCCATCAAATAAACTCGCATTCCATGATATCACAGACACTGTCCCTGCTACAATCTCCGCATACGTCCCCAACCTGAATTCACCACTGATATTAACCAAAATGGAACATCCCGCTACCGGGCAACTCAATCTTACACCTCCAACTATATACAAGCTTCCATTTCCCTCTATGTACACATCATCTGTGAAATTCAAACTATAATTTAGCTCACAGGAAGTGTCAAGTGACCCAATTCCCTTCAAATCCTCCTTGCACGATACTGAGGGCGGATGCGGTGGCGGAGAAGGAGGTGGTGGGGATGGCGGGGAGTAATCGCCGTGAAATGAATAGGAAACGGAATCGGAATTGGAATCGACGATCGAAAATTCGTCAACTGAGGCCGAAACGAACCCTAATTGGGGGAGATAATTAGGGTTTATTAATAAGAGGTTTAGTATGTGAATAACTAAGAAATGAAGAGCATTTGAAGACAACGAAGCCATCTAAAGAGGGACAAATTCATCACAGAGCGAAACCCTAATTTGAAAAATCAACTGTGTTAAGTTCTCAGAAACGGTAACAACAAAGGAACTGTAGAATTATAGCTAGCACCGAATCGAAACCTCTCATGTTGATTGGTGATACGTTTGACCTAATCGGATTTTAATCATCAATTTAAAATTTAGAACTCCAGAGGATTTGGGAATTTTACCATTCTATACTTGATGATATATATACATATATAAATACACATAAATTGAACAACATTGGCTCGAAAAAGAGAGAAGATGACAAATGGAGAACAGGTGGAAAGAAGACGATGATGTCTTTGCGCCCCTTCTGAGTTTCCTATTCCTTCCATCCAGGTACGCGCCATGTCAGCAGATCAGTACATGTCAGATGATGATTAGGATTTGGTTATATTGTTCGTAGGGTTGGGACTTGGCATGGCAAAGCTGTGAGCCCACGCCAAACTCAAATGAAAGTTTTGAGAAATTCATTGCGTCTCAAGTTGTACCATATCGCACGATGTATATAAATATTTTAGATTTCTCGAATCGTTTCTAATTTTAATATAAATAAATATTAAAAAAAATAAATGTTAAACTATATAATTACATACACATAAAATAAAATAAAATTATGTTTATCATGTTACAAAAATCGATCAAACTATGTGAATATAATCTCATAACAATAATTATAGATTATAATAAAAAATAGGGTTAAGTGCAAAAAACACTCTCGTTATATACAGAAATATGCAAAAATCCCATGATGTTCAACTAACCCCCTACAGTTTCAAAATTGTTCAAATAAGGACAAATAGTTAATTTTCCAGTACCGGATATAGGAAATGACAAAATTACCGTTATGTTATAAAAATATATATAAAAAAATGTACAAAAAATACCCTCGTTATATACAGAAATGTGCAAAAAACATCCTCCAATTTAGTATGTGCAAATCACCCCCCACTAGTTATCTCCGATGTGCAAATACCCCCTCCGGCTGGTTGGCCGGCATGTTTGACTTAAATTTCTTTTAAAATTTCAAATTACCCTTCACCAGTTAATACCTTGTTTGGCTTTCTCTTATCTACCATAACCATATATATATCTATACGGATGAGAGAGAGAATCGAACAGAGAGAACCCAATTTATACAAACAATTTCATATATATATATACACACACACTGTTATATGTCATCATATACACACACACTCTGTTACACACACTATTACACACATATACATAAACTGTTACACAGAGAGAGAGAGAGAGAGAGAATTGTTATAGAAATATCAATTAATAAAGATTACTACAACAAATGCCCCAATTTACTACAATTAATAATGCACTTAACCCTTTAATTTTTTTTATAACATAAGGGTAATTTTGTCATTTCCTATCTCCGGTACCAGAAAATTAACTATTTGTCCTTATTTGAGCAATTTTGAAATTGTAGGGGGTTAGTTGAACATCAGGGGGTGTTGTTGCACATTTTTGTATATAGCAGAGTGTTTTATGCACTTAATTGGTGAAGGGGTAATTTTGGAATTTAAAAAAAAAATTAAGTCAAACGTGTCGGTCAACAAGCCGGAGGGGGGTATTTGCACATCGGAGATAACTAATAGGGGGTGATATGCACATACTAAGAGGGTGCTTTTTACACATTTTTGTATATAACGAAAGTGTTTTTTGCACTTAACCCTAAAAAATATATCACTAATTCGATGTTTCAAAAAATTCACATAATAAAAATTATAAAACAAACATGTCAAGTTAGATTAATAATCATCATACTATAAATCATCTAATTTTAAGTTTAATTTAAATAAATAACGTATAACTTTAAATATATAAAAATTATAATATTTTATTGTATTTCAGGTTCTTTAGGCTCGTAAAACCTTTATCCAAATCTCGTAACAAATAAATTCAAATTCTAAAATTTAAACACTTCCATGGTTACAACAAGTATCTTGTCCACGCCCAAAATTTGTAAGCTAAATTTGTGGGACAATACTTACCTACTCACAGGTGTGTAGGCTAGCCCTCCTAACTGCTGATGTGTTCCAATAAAAAATGAACACATCAGCTTTAATTACAAAATTAAATTTAAAATGCAATAAATAAGTATAATAAATGAGATTGACCTCATTTATTATACTCATTTATTACACTTTAAAACTGATGTGTTTATTTTTTATTGGAACACATCCTAACCGCTGATGTGTTCCAATAAAAAATGAACACATCAGCTTTAATTACAATGATGTGTTCCAATAAAAAATGAACATATCAGTTTTAAAGTGTAATAAATAAGTATAATAAACGAGGTCAATCTCATTTATTATACTTATTTATTGTATTTTAAACCTCATTTATTATACTTATTTATTGAATTTAAATTTAATTTTGTAATTAAAGTTGATGTGTTCATTTTTTATTGAAACACATCAGCGGTAAGGAGGGTTCACCTACACACCGGTGAGTAGGTAAGTATTGTCTATATATTACACTTTAAAACTGATGTGTTCATTTTTTATTGAAACACATCAGCGGTCAAGATCAAGATGGCTCACCTACACACCGGTGAGTAGGTAAGTATTGTCCAATTTTCGTGTTGCTAGGGTTGGGCCCACCTAGCTCGCACTCCTAACTGTGTGCCACAATATTAGTGAAGTTAAAAACCGTCAATTCTGAATTTATTTTGATTCAAAGGATTATTTTATCAAATTGTTTGCGTTTGTATAAAATGTTCATATTAACAAGTGTAAGGATGCAATTCAGTGTTCAATTTATGCAAGATGCAAAAATCAATTATGTTTGGGAGTACTCAATCAATATTTTGAAATTGAAATCAAATGAAATTTGAAGTCCCAAAAACTAATATTTATTTTTTCCTTATTGATCATGGAATTAACAGATTTACTTAATTCATTTATATTAGGCTTTTAGCAAGTTTCAATTAAGAATATTTACCATTATTTAATTACAATTTGGAAGCATTTGTAATTTCTTAGGCAATATATCTCAAATAATTGGACAAGCATTTAATAAACAAAATCGTAATATTTATACAAAACAAAACGAGTCTTATAACCATAAATTAGATGTCACAATGAAAAGAATTGTGAGTTGCTTCAAATTTGATATTTTTGTCATTTGCTTAGATTATTCATTTAAATTATTTCACAAAAAAATAAAAATGACAAGTTCTTTTTATTTCATTAAATTTAGAATAACTGGATTGAATTATGTGTTGCATTCGCTGAATTTTATGATTTTAGAGCATATATTTATTTTTGGAGAATCCTAGCTATCAATAGGCAAATTTTTTTTTATCTCAATCCTATAATTAATAAAGAATCAATAAGGTGACTTAATTACAATATTTTTTTCATAATTTTTTAAATAAAATATTTTGGAGCAGTCAAATCTCTCTCTTAAACTCTGCACACCTCAATTTGTAAAATTATATTGACTTTGATTGAGTTTCTACCCGCTTCCACGTGAAATAAAGTTGAATCCTAATCTTTCCTGTGAAAAGGCTAGAAAGTATCACTCGACCACAAATAACATTTATTATATAGAAATTTTAGATGATTTAAAATTTTTATACATTTAACCACAAATTAATTCATGCATGTTATCTGGACTTGAAATTGACTTATAATTTATGGGATTCCTTGTAAATTACATTATGAATGCCTTTCCCACAATTCACCAATAATTTAAGAAATCTAAATGTCGAGGAATTTCTTAAATTTTAATTCAAAAATTAGACACCTTCTGGTTCAATTGTACTAACTATCTCTTTGAAAATTAGACACCTTCTAGTTCGATTGTACTAACTATTTTTTCTTATTTATGAAGGAAAACAATTAGTATAATCAAAGTTATTACCGAATAAATAGTCGAATGTCTCTTCATCTATTGATTAACGAGATCAGATGAAAAGTAATTCTATTTCACATTCAGTAATAACTTTTAGTGTATGTATCATTACTCATTCGTGAATCGTGTTTTGAATCTTTAATATCATCCGTTGTAGCAACCTTTAAAAAATGTGGAAGGAACATTTGCTTTCCATAACCATCTCTCTCTGGTAATCGAGAAAATTATTACTAAAAAATAAGCAAGAAGGTTTAGCAGGCTAAGTGCAACTTAGAAGACCTGGTTGAATGCACGTCCCTTTGAATTTCAATAATGTGGTTCACCTTTACAAACTTTACAAAGAATTTGGACCAAGGAAGATAATAATACAGGAAGAAACACACTGATTCTTTTTTATTTTTCTTAATATTCAGCTTCAGGGGACTTTCAAACAAAAATATTCACAGATTAAGTTTTTCTTTTTTTTTTTTCACGGCAAGATTAACTCCCATAGTGTACTCGACGACACTCAAACCCTCCGTCTTTCACTTTGAAAAAATAAAAAATATCACTAAACCACACGTCTCAATATATATATTCAGAAATTATGTCACCAACCAGAGTTTGAATCTTCTTCATATCTTATGCTAATGATCAATTTGTAAATCCATGGTTATAAGGTTGAATTGATATTGCCTATAATTATATATATACATGTGTGTGTCATAATGGTATGCTTAATAGATTATAACTCATGCAAACTAAAAAAATGGTAGTCTTATTTGTAAAATGACACAAATGCATATGTATATACCAAGAGAAAGAAGGCACAATGCAGTTTGTGTATACTGCTTGTACTTATTAGTGGTCACTGATTAAATGGTAGTTTTGTTTTCTGTAATTAAGAAAATGAAAATAAATATGAAGTTTAACAAAAGCTTAAATAGCTCAAAAACAGTGAAATTAAATACTCTCCCCGAATTACATAATTAACAGATATACAACAAATTCCGACAACAAATAAGTAGAGATTAATTGCCAGAACCCATTCAAAACAGTTGTGGTATTACATGAAAACAAAGTGCACCAGAATGCATTTTCTTGACCCGAAATAGCTTCAATGTGTGAGGTTCACCATCTGAGCTTCGCTGGGAAATACTGCAACAAAATTTTCCAATTAAGAAAAATGGAAATCGAAATATATATATATATATATGTACCCAATTTAGGAATTAATATAACTCACTGGTACTACTACTCTCACCTTTTCAATGAGAGAGAGATAGTATGGCTTGACCTTTTCAATATCAATCCGAACTCTGCTCTTACTGTAAAGATCGTATTTGCTGAACACATTTTTTGAAAAGAAGTACCAAATGTTAAATTAATTTTGTTAATTCTATTAATTAGCATCTATCTATCTATATATATATATATATATATATATATGAATTTTGTTGGTAAAAGAAATTAAAGAGGCTTACTTAAATATTTGAAGCCACTTCAAATTCTCAACATCCTCCTCATTCATCAGGTGTTTATATGCGCCTGACCTATGTAAAGCTGCAGAATCATCAATTTTTAAGTTCGGTGCATTGAGAAGAAGAAGATGAATTAATTATTATTCTCAGTATCAGACAACGCGAACTCTTACAATAAAAAGAGTGGTAACGAATGATGAACAGTCCCGCGGATGGTAGAGTTGTTCTATTTTCCTTAGCCACCTGAAGATATCAAAATGCAGTACTTAGACAAAAGTGTGTTTCCTAGAAAAAAGAATAGTGCAATATTTATAGTAATTGTAAAGATTTAAATCTGATCATTAAGAGGTGTGTGTGAAAAGGCATATACATATATACCAAGTACATGTAGTCATCATGCCCCCATGATATCATTACATTATTGTTGAGACCACATCCTTCACAGTAAATTCCATTCTTAGTGTTGTAAGCCGGGTTCTTTGAATCTGGATTGTCCTTGAAATACTGCCAAATAAATAAATATATATATATATATATATATAGAGAGAGAGAGAGAGAGAGAGAGAGAGAGAGATTTGTCAAATTTAGATGACTATATATATCTATATGTATATATATATATAATCAAGTATAAATAGCTTGCAGATAAGTTTGATTTGAAGAAGAAATACCTTGTGATGAACAATTGATTCATCGAAAGCACACCCAAGAGGGAATGTGTCACCTATAATCTCAACATTGGTCAGAAACTGAAAATAAATAAAATTTAATAATGAATTGTTTTTTTTCATCATAACTGAATAGATATATAATATACTAACCAACAACAGCCCATTGAGGAAGCCCTCCAAAGCTAGGATGAAGAAGAACTTTTCCAAGATCTAAAACCCATACATGCAAAAGAATTATGAAAACGTGCATAAGAAAAAATAAAAAAAAATTAGTGTGTGTGTGTATATATATAGTAACTGAGGATATTATAAGATTTATATATATATATACCATGAATAAGACCAGTTAGGTGCAACCAATCTTCGTTAGGATAGTCTTTTCTAATCGCTTCAGCTGTCTGCAACAAGTGCTCAATCTGAGGTTCATCCAAGTCTGGATCACTATCATCCACAACATCATTGAGAAGTTCACAACATTCCCATATGCTCATCTCTACTTTATCAAATTTCCCATACTCTTCCCTCATCCTCTTCACCTGCATTTTGCATTGCAAGTATCAAAATTTGCATGCCTTACAGCTGGTTTATCACTTTTTACATAAAGTTTATATATATATATATATAGATACACTTGGATTGCTTAAGACAAATTAATGGTGAGCTAAGCTTACAAAGTCATATGTTTGGTTAATATGTTGCACTCGATAGAACTCTTCTACGGTCTTTTGCCTTTCAGTTTCAGCATTATAGTCCCTGCATGTTGAGCTATTTCATGTTATAATTTTTTCCATGAAAAACCAAACTATGCATGAACCAACTTAATTAGTTGGTACTTAACCTAAAATTAAATGAGAAAAAATGGAGACCTAAATGATTTGCCAAATGAATTGGTTTCCGGCACTTCAAAGCCATCGTTTAGTATGGTTTTTG
Source organism: Cornus controversa (assembly GCA_026545225.1). NCBI lineage: Eukaryota > Viridiplantae > Streptophyta > Magnoliopsida > Cornales > Cornaceae > Cornus > Cornus controversa. Next base: position 46,176,469 of record CM048851.1, read on the forward strand.
GCTTCACAAACCCTCCATCCAATTCCAATGTATCAGAAGCTACCTTCTTGTCCTCTACTTGTGACCCTGATAAAAATTTCAAAATTAATGAACATATATAAGTATTTATACGAAAAACATAATATATATATATATATATATATATATAAACAAATTAGAAATGGTACCAAGCTCAGGTTGCTCGATGAGGACAGTCATCGTCCCAAAAGAATTTCTTTGCTTTGCTGATTGAAGAAAATGGAAGAGAAGCAAAAGGCTATAATAGAATGGGTATGAAGTGAGGCTTTGGGTGTAAAGGGTATTTGTAGTAACATCAAAGAAGTCCTTCCCTGATATTTGGAAGCTTTGGAGTCCTTAGCTGAAAATCTGAAGTTTATATTTAAGTATTTAATCCAAAAGACACGTTCAAAAAACAAATCGTGTGATTAACGATCAAGTTTCACTGTCCTCTTAGCGCGTATCCTACACTCTACATTTCATTTCTAAAAGGAGTCAAAAGACCTTCAGCACTTAGGATAGGTAATTCGCACGCGCTTCACAGAGACTTATAAAAATTCTTGTAATTGCGCGTGATGAGTCAGCTTTACGTGGATAACACATCAATGGTTAGCTTAATTTTAGAGTGTTATTCAGAGAATGTGGGACCTACTTACGCGGCAATGAGTCATTGCCGACGCCCCTTTGACTTTACTTATTTGGATGCGAAATCTACGGCTTACCTGTGATCTGCAAGTTGGGATGGCCTAATCAAAATCTACAATGAAGTAGAAGTATAAGTAACCAACGTTCAATATTTCGCCACGTCATCACTTGATAGATTAATAGCTTAAAATAGGCGAACAGATACATGTTAGCATCACATTGCAGCCGGCAATAGCAATTCTCTAACCACAAAATTTTGGATGGAAAGTAAATGAGATGGAGGGATTATCAAGGATATAATTAAATTAGGTATGTTGAGCAAATTTTTATTATTCTTCTAAAAATGGAAAGAAATGAAAAAAAAAATTCTTATAAAGTTTAATAAAAAATTCTAATAAGAATTTTGCTTTATTTTAATAAAAGTCAGAATCAAGATACCATATGAGTGCTTTTATTTCCTTGAACCTTTTGTTTGTGTTAGGATTTTTATATTCGTATATATATTCTCTCTATAATGGTAAATTTGTTTAAATATATATATATATTTTTTTTAAAGTAAGTGTTAAAAGGTTATTATTTTCTTTCTTTTCTCTCATTGGTTAACCAAATACAATGAGAACTTAGAACTATCACTTTTTATTTTATCTTTCTACACTCTTAACTAATATTTTACTATAGAACTCTTCTTTCACTTTGAAAGATAGGGAGATACTATAACCCTTGCTAAACATATAATAATGCCCAGTGGGTTACGGAGTACAAAATATATATGTGTGTATGTGTGTGTGTGTGTATATATATATATATATAATATTGCTTGTGGCCTTGCAAGGACAAAGTTTTTGGTAGGTCATTTGACAATTGCGACATATTAAAATGTCGATGGACTTTTCATTACAACTGTACAGCATTATTTAGTCCTAGTGGGGATATCTTTACCTCCTCAATAAAACCAAATTTAACTTTAGATACTTGGTTGGCATGGCCTCGGATACTGTATGTTGGGGTAAAAAAATAATTTAGCCACAAGAATGACCTGATCAAACTAGATCAAATCTTGATAGTCATCTAATACACATAACTAGTTACAAAAATCATATGGTTACTTGCGTGGCCAAAATTTTATTAATGGAGGATATTCAAAGTAAATGCTACTGACGGCTCCAACTTGTAATAAATATATGAAATCCTTTTGGGTTTTGTGCGTTTAATACTTTATGATTAATGGAGGATATTCGCAGTAATCCCCTTTGAAATACTATGCTGATTTGTCACTCTGAATATTTTCAATGAATTACAAAAATCTTTCAGAAACTTATGATTGTAGTCCACAAACTATTAGGTTATAAATTTATTGGGTTGACATCGAACTTTGTACTGGGCCTTATTAGTGTCTCTTACAATGTATAACAATTTATTCTATCCGATATAATATTGTTTACTTTTTTATTCTTCCGAATCAAAGACTATAAGATTATGACATTCGTAACTTGTCAGTGTTCATTCACACCAAATTTACTCATAGAGGTTGTCACAATCCATCCCCTTTGAAGGCCCGAAGTCTCCGTCAGCACACTTTTGACTGGGCTCTAGTTCTAATATCAATTGTAACACTCCACCCTACTCGATACAAGAATGATTAGCCCAACGAAAGGTCACTGTTATGTATGGTTGAATGAAATAAAGCATATGAGAGTTTTTCTGTCCAACAGTGATAAACTTTTATAAGGAATGTGTAAGTTGTCGCTCAATCTCTTATTTATAAATCTTTTTCAAGTGAGAGCAAAATGTGACTAAGGTGTCCAAAACATGATTAAAGATGCATGGAGATTTGGAACTTAGTTTTGGATTTTGCGTTCAATTATGTAAATGTGTAACTTTTGAGTAAATATGTTACATTTATTTGTAAACTTAAACTTCAACATATGTAAAATTTTGTGTATATATGTATGTTGGGTTCATATCAGACTTTATACTAGGCATAATCAGTGTCACTTATAATTTACTCTTTATATGATATTGGTTGTATAACGTTTCATTCTACTTGACACAATATTGTTTACTTTTAGCTCCTTTGAACCAGGGAACTTGGAAACTTGACATTTCCATTGGCACACTTTCGACTAGGCTCTAGCTCTGATCTCATTTGTAATGCCCCACCCCATTTGACACAATATTGTTAACTTTTGACTCCCCTAAACCAAAAACTTCCCAAAGGGACAACTATCATAGTATCACTCTCAGCTAGGCATGCTTAACTGCAGAATTTTGATAAATTCATGATTATGATGACTTTAAAATATGTTGGGTCATATAAGAGTGCAAACATATACATAAGTACTTCACCAAACTCAGGCGATATGGGAACGCGACACTCATAGCATGTCAGTGTTCGCCCACATCACACCCTCCCACTGATGTCATCACAGGTTGTAGCCACAAAAAGTGTTAAATTTGACCTAGCATTAGCTGGGATCCTCATTTTCATTGTGTAATAAGCAGTAATTAATTCTTAGTTGGGTAAGTTAATGACACTAAGGTTCTGTGTGATAATTCAATTCAGTACTTAATTCTGAACAAATTAAACACTTATCCAATTAAGTGTTTGCGATAACACAATTTGAATATCAATAGAAACACTAAGTGTCACTTAAAATTTTAAGCGACAGAGACATTATTTAACATTGAATTCTTAATGCTGAAAATTCAAAAAGATGTCAAAATATATATATTTTTTAACTATCACTTAAAAACTTCAACATTATAAATTCAGTTGTTAAAATTTTCACTTTTATCGAACACCCCAAAAAATAAAAAGTTATATAATAAAAGTGACATTATATCGTCTACTACCCTACCCTGTTAAAAGTCTTGTGGTTCATTCAAATTTAGTTTGTCCGAGGTATTTTCGTGGTAATGGACGAGAGTCGTGAAATGGATATACCACATTTATAAGAGAGTGACATTCACGGTTGCAATCACAGATATTCAACTATATTTTTGTGTGTGACATTTACGGTGACAATCACACACCTTATCAGCATCGCACTAGCTTTTGTCCACTTCAAAAATATAATGTCCCAGTTACTGAAATACCCTTTTAGCATAGTGATAGCTCTGATTGATGTAACATCGTCTGAACACGTGATGCTATTAGCATTTTTGGATTAACATTTTTGTAAACCGGTCATAGTCACATAGTTTTCTACATAAATAAAAGAAAGAAAAAAAAGCCAAATCTCGCTCTTACATTTTACCATAATTTATACAAGGATGAATTGACTTTGAATAATTTGAATATAAAATTTTTATAATTTGGGATTTCACTCGAATATAATTATATTTTTTGAGTCTTGAAATTTGACTTGTATTTATTAAATAGAATATTTCCCTATTGAACTTTAATTTAGTATACCCTTCAGGTTAACATTAGTATTACTAAATTTTCCCTTTTTTACATAAAAAAAAAAAATCACAAATCTCTCTGTACAAAAAAATGTGTAAGAAACACTTACGTGTTTTTGGTACGTGCATATAAATTTTTATAATTTTAAATTTTAGAGTAAATTATTCCTTATTGCATAGAATGATGTCAAAATTTTTTAAAAATTCAAAAGTACCATTTTTCTCATTTCACGTATTGCCTTTTTTTTTAAATATATATATATATAAAATACAGCAACAGTTAATTATGGCTCAAAGTCGAAATACTTTAGTCATTTTATTATTCAATTTTTTTCAAATTGAATATTTGTCTCTGCACAAACTAAAAAATGTAAGAGTCAAGTTTTTTTTTTTTTTTTGGCACTTTACCCTTTTCGTTATTCAGATTGTGTAGAGTTGCACAGAAATTTGTAATAGGCTTACCATAGTATGGGCTTGATGAACAAAAATTGGGCCAACAGCAAACTTGGACTGGCTGAGTTTGGCCCATAACGAGCAGCATATACTACACTAGTGAGTAGTGATCACATTTTTGTGGATCTACTGCAAGATTCGGAGTATCAAAATTACACTAGTCTGTCACACCCATCAAACAAGTATGGCAAATTTTCAATTTCTCATTCATGACAAAGGAGTCACTTGTTTCAACACATCCGTGGTGATTGATTAGAAAAGTTGTGTCTTAAATGAAATAAAAGGATTATTATATGGTTCACACTGGTGGTTTGAAAATGTTAGAATGGCAATTTTTGTAAAAGGTTTAAATGTTAATGATGGGTACTCTTCTTCAGGTGCAATTTTATTAGGCATGTAGAAAGGCAAATAAGTAAAATCAAAGTATTAATTCCAAGTTAATAGATTACCAATTGCTCCAAATTTAAACTGTAAAACAATATACCCCAAATTAAGTACGTATCAAACTCTAAGATGGATGTGAGGTAAGGGTGCAACTCGAGCTAGTTGGAGGTACAATTTAAGTTGAACTCGATATATGAAATGTTTAATCTTACTCTAACTCTAACCTTACCTTCAATCCAAGCTAATCAATTCTAACCCAATTCATCCTTAAATTTTTTAATTCGGGTTGAATTCGTACTAAGATTTCATATTAGAATTCGGTTTACAACACTGATTTTATTATATAAACATCTTGTACGACATTGACTTTATGAACTTATAGATTATTTTTTCATTCTTTTATGTGTTTGGGATGCATATCATCTATCAATGAACATAATTATTGTAAAGACTACAAGATGAACAATTATAACTTTTTTACAATTGAAATAATTGAAAATATTAGCCACTACATTCTATGACATAATAACAAATGAACCATTAACTAAACCAAAATGCTCATAATTTGAAATATGTAGTATATTTAAAGTATAGATATATAAAAAATAAAATTAGAATTCAGATTCGGATTGAGCTCGGATTGATGAGACTTTAATCTAAGTCTAATCTTTATTGAATTCGGATTAAATTTTTTTAACTTAGATCTAATTCTATTTTTAAAAAAAATTATCGGAGTCTATAAAAAATCGAATTGAACTTCAACCGAATTGCGCAACCCAAGTTACAATCTCCAACTTGCATCATATATAATGTAGCATACATACCTTCCTCAGACCCGACAAAGGGGTCGATCACAGCATGTGAAATGTGAACACGAGTCCTTGACCAAAGCAAAGTTGTGGGCCTAAGTTGGATAGGAAAAGCAAAGCAATGACATATTGACATTTGAATGAACCCACATTGACTGGTTCTGTCTACTGTCCAACAGGAAAAAAGAGAAATACTGGAAAGTAAGGAAGCACTAGAAAGGGTCAGGTAAAGTCAAGCTCTCTCTCTCCCCATCTCTCTATATATCTGTCTTTAAACCATACGTTAAGCCCACTGATTTTCACTTAGCTAGGCCAAAGAGTAGCTAGGGAGTACTGTTCATTAGTGAGTTTGCGTCCATGGGAAGAGCTCCTTGTTGTGACAAAACCAGAGTTAAGAGAGGGCCATGGTCTCCTGAAGAGGACACCACTCTCAAAAACTATCTTGACAGATATGGCACTGGTGGCAATTGGATTGCTCTACCACATAAAGCAGGTCTCTCACACTCTCTCTCTCTCTCTCTGAACGTTCATATATGCTTCTGTATTTTTCTATTTAAATTTTAAATGCCCACTTCATCCATCTCATCTTTTCCTAATAAAATCCCCATCAATTCGTATTTTAGGTAATTCATTTACTTTTAAAAAAGAAGATTTGTGAAACCCATTTTCAATCTCAACTTAGCTTATCGAAAAAATAATTCTAAGATTACATATATATATGTATATGTATAGGTATATGTATGAGAACGAAGTTGTTATTATTCAAGAATATCATGCCAGTACTAAATTTCGTGATCACTATATATAGCTCTATCTCATCGAACTAATTTCCCAATTGTGTATATTCTAGAATTCATTGATGGCTTTACATGCATATATATATATATATATATATATATATATAAATATGTCAGGCCTGAAGCGCTGCGGCAAGAGTTGCCGCCTGAGATGGCTGAATTATCTTAGGCCAGACATCAAGCATGGAGGTTTTACTGAAGAAGAAGATAACATCATATTAACTCTCTACAGTAACATTGGAAGCAGGCTAGTTAATTATTTAAATAACTTTATTTAATTAATTTTAATGTTTCAAACTTTGTTAATTTGTTTTTGTGCATGTATAATTATTGTATATCTTAATTTATATGGAAATTAAATAATTAATTATCTTATTAATGGTTTAATAATTAGGTGGTCTGTGATAGCTTCCCATCTACAAGGAAGAACTGACAATGACGTGAAGAACTATTGGAACACCAAGTTGAAGAAGAGGCTATCGGCAAAAAAGACTACTCATCGCAACATTAATACCAACATGAATTCCATGCATTTCACTTCAACACCACCCTCACCAATATATGTATCTAAAGCCCAGACCAGCTCGATTAATTCAGCTTGTTCAAATGCCAATTCAAGTAGTATGGTGACATACTATCCGATGGTTTCACACCCAATTCAATTCCCTCTTCCAGGTCTCATGAATGTTTCTGATTTTGGGACAAGTGGAAATGACAGTTACAATATTAATGTTTCATCATCCATGTCTCAGCAGGAAGTTTCAGGCCTTCCAACTACTTCATTTTCTTTCGAGAACAGCCGCGCCGCCGTTGCCACTGCCGCCACGACGTTGTGGTCTGGTGATGGAGGTGGTGAAGATGGTGAGTTCTTAATGGATTTGGGGTCTGGATTCCCCTATGATATTCTAAATGGCATTGATTTTCAAGAGCAGATGGGTGAAGCCTAATCCATATATATTAACTTAGCTAGCTGACACTAAGCCACCACAAGGGTTCCAGCAAATGACAAATAAGAGACTAATGTAGCTTATGTTGATGGATTTTTCTTAATTTTAGTAGGTGATGCTGGTTAATAGTCGTAGATAGTTATGCTTTAAATTTATATATAGTAATATATATTTATGCTGTATGAAATGAAGCTCTACATATATATATATATATAGACGAGTTTCTTTCTTTTTCTTTTTTGGTTTGCTTTTCTCCACCATTATGGAAACCTTAATTTTTCACTGCACTGCGTCTTCATTTTTTGTTGTGTTAATATTTGGGTACAATGTTCATGAATGTGAGTAGAGTGTAGTCAGCAAAGTTTGTTAATTACTTTATGACTCGTCAGTGGCCGGTCACGAAAGTTGCATGGTGCAGCTAATTCAAAGCTGAAGAAGATGTCCCCATCTGACAATAACGACTGATGACTCTCTCTCTCTCTCTCTCTCTATATATATATATATATATATGTATGTATGTATTTATGTAATGTATATATATACGTATGTGTTTCTTCTGAGAAACTTCTCTCCACTACTTTGTCTTTGAAGAGGCATTAGAATATCATGTCCTTGATCCATGCATGGCTGATTTCATATATATATAAAACATCTGTTTCACCATTATCACAACATGAAGCTTCGCTTGCTTAGAATATGTTGGTGCAGCTCCCTAAACAAGAAAATTAAAGGGAAATATGAGGATCGCTCCATTGATCGGTAGAAATTAAGTCCGAATATTAAATTTTTCCTGCAATAAATTTCTTACTTTTTCATAAATCAATATATCCTTTTAGTTCCAAAGTATTTACAGTGATACCATCAACAAACAAATAAAATTATAATCATAAAGTATTAAAATATTTTTATCAATATTTTTTTTATATTGTCCTACTTTTAAATATTTTTAATAAGTTATATACTTATTATAATAATTTCCTATATAATTTTTAAAATTTTGTAATTATGGTTAATTGAATTAAAGAACATATTTTTAAAGTATTAAAATATTTTTATTAATATTTTTTTTATTTTCCTACTTTTAAATATTTTTAATAATCTATATACTTATTCAATTCATCTATATACTTTATGTTTATAATTTTATTTTTATTAATATTTTTAATAATCTATATACTTATTCAATTAATCTATATACTTTATGTTTATAATTTTATTAATATTTTTTTTTTATATTTTCCTGCTTTTAAATATTTTTAATAATCTATATACTTATTCAATTCATCTATATACTTTATGTTTATAATTTTATTTTTATTAATATTTTTAATAATCTATATACTTATTCAATTAATCTATATACTTTATGTTTATAATTTTATTAATATTTTTCTTATATTTTCCTGCTTTTAAATATTTTTAATAATCTATATACTTATTCAATTAACCATAATAATCTATATACTTATTCAATTCATCTATATACTTTATGTTTATAATTTTATTTTTATTAATATTTGTAATAATCTATATACTTATTCAATTAATCTATATACTTTATGTTTATAATTTTATTTTTATTAATATTTTTAATAATCTATATACTTTATGTTTATAATTTTATTTTTATTAATATTTTTAATAATTTATATATTTATTCAATTAACCATAATTACAAAATTTTAAAAATTATATAGGAAATGATTATAATAAGTATATAGATTATTAAAAATATTTAAAAGTAGGACAATATTAAAAAATATTAATAAAAATATTTTAATACTTTATTTTTATAATTTTATTTGTTGGTTGATGACACTAGTGTAAATACTTTAGAATTAGAATGGTATATTGATTTATGAAAAAGTAAGACATTTATTGTAGGAAATTATTTAATTTTTGAAATTGATTTTCATCAATTAATGGATTCTGCAAGAACACTTGCTTGAGCGACTGCCGCTAACACTCCTCAAAAAATATATATATGACACTGATATATAAATTAGTCTTTCTTTTTTTGGTTTCACACATCTTTTTGGACGTTGGAGGTACGATTTGTCATAGTTGTCTTGGTGATAAATGTTATAAGTTTTTTTTCCCAAGTTAATGTTACTAATATGTTCAAAATTCCATATAATTAATTAATCACCTTTTGGGTGGATCCATAAAGCAAAAGACAAATATTTAGTCAAAAACTTTAACCGAAGTAAGAAGAAAACCAACACTCATCCTTGAAATTGAAGTCTTATGGTATTTAAATATTTATATATGAGTCAAATAAATATTATATATATATATATATATATATATATATATATATATATAATTACGAACGAGGCTTAGATTATTATAAACTAAAATGTATCTGGCCCCATTCTTATCCATTGTATTGACCCTATATGTGGTGGCGGGTCATTTACTCTTTCAAACTGGTACCAATGCAATTACTATCTATGACCAGTTGGTTTAACATTTATGATTTTTTTATCATTTATGATTGAGACCTATTATTTCCGTAGTAAAAATGGAAGAGTCTCTTTCGAGAAAAATACTTCCGTGATGATGTCCCCGGCAATATAATCAATCAATTATATATATTGTCACATAAATAAAAATATAATTATTTTAGTAAGTCGTATCATTGTATATTAGTATTTAATTTATCAATAATACGATATTTCACGAGTATTAAAATATTTTTCGTCTTATGTATTTTCATTTTCCCGGAGTGCGTTGCCACAAATTCATGGTCAAAACTTTAGATATTTAAGGCACTACCTTTGAATTCACGTGCTTCGAATTGAGTGAAGGGTTAGCTTAATTAGTCTTTGAATGTTTAATAATAAAGAGGTGTAATATATAATATGGAAATTGACGTATGGTTTGCTCTCTAATTTTATTTTAATCATATCACACAAGTGAGCAAAGAATTGAACTGATGACTAAAAGTTGCTTAATTTAATCAAGTGTTGTTGGCTCTACAATTTGGCCACGAGTGATGAGGCTTCAAAATGTAAAGGTGACCACTTAAAAGCGGGCTTAATTCGCTAGTTACTATTTGATATATGAGAAAATCTACAATATATTTATAATACATTTACGGTCGATACACAGGATAAATCTGAATCGTGCATGCATAATACGCAAGATAAATTTTACCACGTACAATACACAAAGCTCAAATTCACTCGATATATTTACCTCAAATGTATTATAAATGTACTCATGATATATTTGATTCTCCTTTTATATATATATAGTGTAGTCGATCTTATGGTTAAGGTTTTGGTTCATTGTTAATTAATTAAATATTGTTCAATCATTTAGATTGAGGGTTTTGTTTGAATAAACTAAAAGGCTAGGGCTAAGGTCGCGTACAAGTGTTAGTTTGTGTGTATTTGAGGATAAAAGGGTCATTATAGCAAGAGCTCACATCAAAATATGTTAATTCAAGTCAACATATGAGAGCCTTGTTTAATTATTGTACATCCATCAATTATATCTCCAACTTGTATAGTTTAATGTGACATCCCTCTCAAATTTTCATACAATATAAAAGCTGGTTCCAAGTCAACGAAGTGATAATGTTTTTATACACTCCAATGGACAGAGGTTGAACCTCCAAGAATCAATTAGTACTTATCCATCAAATTATTACTAATAGATATTTATTTGCTGTCACTTACTTGTAATTAATCTAATTCAATAAAGTTTCACCGGTTGTGGCTGAATTTTTCTAGTTTACCAAGTAAGATTTAAAGTGAATTAAGCTTTTCTATTACTACTATAATTGTTACTTGGAGTTGTAATCAGATCCTAATGTAATCTAATTTTTTTTTTTTTCTTTCCAAAATTTAAATAAATGCGCACACAATATTGTCTCTAACACCGCCTGAATACTCATTAATCTCCCCCTTTAAGAAAAGAGCCCATATACAGTTGAATTTGTGGTGCTTAGTGGTCCACGGTTGAGAATATTTCTGTCTCTGGACAATAGTGCTTGGACTGAAATTCAAAAGTAGCTTATTCCCCAAAGTTATATATATATATATATATATATGGTAAAGTGCATCAAACACGTCTCCAGGTTAAAATCAAAAAAAAATTTCTTTTCATGTTTACTTTTCATCTTATAGTTTGTGTTTGATTCAAATAACTCTTTTGACGTATAAAATTACCTTTACACTCACAAAATATTTAAATACAAAAAATATCAAAATATTTTTTAATGTGAAAAGACTAAAATGCCCATGGTCTCTTTACCCTCTCTTTTTCTTTCCTTCTCTCTCTCTTCTCTTTTTCTCTCACTCAGGCTCTCTCTCTCTCTCTCTCTCTCTCTCTCTCTCTCTCTTCAATCTCACATCTATACTATATATATGTATTGATATATATATATATATATATATATATTATTTGTTTGTATTTTCTTATATTTATATCTATAGATATATATTATTAGAATATATATAGAACTCTCACCAGTCCCCCTTGCCTTCCTACACAGCTAATCCTCTAACTATATAATCAACAGATAAAAACAGTGCGAGAAAACAAAATAGTCAAAGATAAAATCCAGGTACTTTTACATCCATAAGCGAAAATCAAGGTTGATGTTCTCAAAAAAAATAAAATTAAAGTGAATCAGAAAGAACTCAACGTACGTTTTACAGCTAAGACTTAAAAATTTTAGGTTACTCGGCTAAATGCCTCATCTCTATTTTAGCATATTTTGTATCAATTTTTGATTTCAAAAGTACAAGGAGATACAAAAATTACTTATTGCACAAACAAAAAATACTATATCAACAAACACAATCAGAATTCAACTCATACAGAGAATAAACAGTTACAATTATTATAGAACAAAAGGTATACAGTTCAACCATTACATACTATTTATATATTTATATCTATAGATATAAATATAAGAAAATACAAATAAATAATAAATAATAATAATATATATATATATATATAGAGAGAGAGAGAGAGAGAGAGAGAGAGCTTGAGTGAGAGAAAAAGAGAAAAGAGAGAAAGAAGGAAAGAAAAAAAAAGAGGGTAAAGAGAGAATGGACATTTTGGTCTTTTCACAATAAAAAGTATTTTGATATTTTTTGTGCTTAAATATTTTGGAGGTATAAAGGTAATTTTATAGGTTAGAAGGTTGATTTGCACCACATTCAAATTATAGAGATGAAAAGTGAACATAAGGTGTTTTATGCATATCTTTCAAACTATATAGGTGTTTTATACACTTTTCCATATATATATATATACACACACATATATTTTAAGTATATGCCACTTTTTGAATTTTATTCTTGGAACAACAACCACACATGTAAATGTCAAAAAAGGTATACTCATGAACAACCAACACTAGTGATTAATCTATCACCTACTTCCATAAATCAATGGTTTGTAGTCTTCTCAGGATTTCAATCAGGAATCTATGCAACTTGGAAAGCGAAAACGTAGATTATATTACAAGCACTTATACAAAAACATAAAAAGCATTAGAAGAGAACGTATGATACAAAATGATCTTTGCCTTCAACATTCTTGCTCTTTTATAGATTCAAGATGACTGATGACCGGAGGCTTCTACAGTAATCGGTTGTGCGCTACTGTAGCAGTACTATAGACCTTTTGACTTTTACCCCGACAAAGTATTGTTTGTAATTTGTGAATAAATGCCTGCCAACACTATTTTAATATCTACGACACTGCTTGGGAAGTGATCTCTTGTCGTGTGCTGGATTGGTTGTAGTCATTTTGAGATCCGTTCCATGCTTTATCTTTTTATCATATTGAGAATATTATGGAATTCGTGTTCGTCAAGCTCTGGAGGAGTTTTCGGGCTTTGGGCGTCATGATGGTTTACATAAAAGTCATCCATTTCTGCTGAGTGGAAACTTTCTTGTGGTAGATCTAAGAAGAAATATCCTAAAGTTCGATATGTTCATATTGGAATTATACAAATAAAGATAACTTCTTTATACAAATTAGGATGTGATATTCCAATATTAGTCTTGGTTTCTGACAATCGATTAAAAAATTCAGTCAAAGCTTTAATTGGAGGAATGCAATCCAATTTAGTCCATAAAGTAGTCTGGTTTAACATAAAACCTGATTATTTTGTCTCCATTAATGATCCAACCATAGAAAAAGCTATTAGGATCAAAATTCAATGTCAAGATACAGAACTTGACGATGAGACAACAGACTTGTCTATCGAATGGAAAACAATCCATGAGTTAACAAAAACAACAGAGACTTCAACAAAACCACTTGATAAATCTCTTGTTGAAAATTTTGAACCACAACCATATGATACAATCATTCAGTCAAGATTCAAAAAATGGAAAGATTTGAAAATTCCAAAACCATGGACATTTCAACAAAATAATCCAAAATTAATTAAGAAAGACATATGGCCAGGTGATAATAATGATGAATCACATCATTTAATTAGACCTTTGAAAAAGCCATTTCCTAAAGAAGAATTGAAAGGCTAATAACCTGTTTGGTCTGCCCATGAACAGAGTTACATAACTTCATGAGAAAAGCAAAGCAATATGCCAATAACAAATGAAAAACCCCATCGACATTTCCACTACTTTTTCCAGCTTCTTCATTCGTGCTAAATCTTTGGTGTTAGTCACGGGCAAGATCATCTACTGTTGCAGCACTGTGTTAACGTGTCGTAATAGTAATACGACTGTGATCACTCACATATGTGATATAGAGAATCACACATGTGCCACTCACATGATAATTCAGATGTATTGATTTTGTTTTCAAATAAGTATCACATGTGAAGTGATATCATAAATGCAACAACCACTAGTCATATCATCAAAACTGCAGCTATGCCACCTTATGAAAGGCCCATTGTAAAACGGAATCAAATCTCCATCAGTGTATATCTATAATTTCGGGTGTATCAAATATCACTGCAATTTGCATAATCTAGTAAATTGTAATATCCAAACCTTTTGTCCACATATTAGCCTTGTATTTATAATATCTAAGTGTTTTAAAATTTTTACACTTCTCTTTCTCTACAAAAAGTAATTTTTACATGTATTTGACTTATTTAATGGCGACAAGAATATCAAGAGAAATTATTAGGTATTTCAAAAATCAATAGTTTTGGAAATTGACACACAAGTCAAATTTAAAATAAAATCGACACTATTGCATGCTCATATGTGTTGATTTGGTCAAAGTCTCAAAAGTACTTAATAATTTTATAGAGAAGTGAAAAAAAAAAAATGGTGCATTAACACTAGGGATGGCAAAAATTCCCAACTCGGCGGGGACCCGCCCCACCCCAACCCAACCCGTTTAGAACGGATTTGGGGAACCGTTTATGTTAATGGAACGGAGATGAGTTTTGTTAGTTAAAACCCGGTCGGTTTCGGGGCGGAGAAGGGGAAAGGTCACCCTGCCCCATTTAAAATCCGCCCCGATTATTCTACACTCAGTATGTTATTATATTATATTACTTATGTGTATATCTACTTAAATAGAAAACTTTAGCCCTAATCTCACTCTTCTCTCCTAGTTTACGATGATTCTTTTCTTGTTTTTGCCATGAAGGATGAAATTTTATGTTAGAGGAATGTATGGTTAGTTTTATATGGTTTTGTTAGAACTTCAAAAAAAATTAATTTTTAAAATATTTGAGTTTTAACTGGTTATGGGACGGGGCGGTTTGGGGCGGGGTGAGTTATGTCGGTTATGGAGCGGGGATGGGGTGAAGGGGAAAATTTATAACCAGTTATGGGGCTGTTATAGGGTTTCCAAAATTAAACGGTTATGGGGATGGGGATCCCCGCCCCATAACCGACCCGTTGCCATCCCTAATTAACACGTGTTCTTGTAATTTGTAGAACGTGCAGGGTTAACTGAGTACTGTCAAAAGGTCTGCAATAATCTTTCCCGCCAAAAGCTACCCTCATTTTTGATTCTTCTTCGACACATTTTCTATCTCTAGTTAGCCTTCGTTTGCACGAATCATCGAAAAAGGGTAGTCACGATGGTAATTCAATCTCCAGATCCTGATTTATATCTCTGCGAGTTTGTATATCAATTGAATTGTCATATCGTCAATACATGTTGTATATATGTTTCGATTGATATGTTTACAAGTCGTTCTAGTTAATTCATAACAAGTAATTAGGGTTTCTGGTGCAATGATTCTGAAAATCCTTCAGAATCCATTGTTTTGTATATTGATAAAATCAGGTTATTATCCCTAAATTTGGAATATGATAGGTACAATCCACTTGAACGTATTTCTCTATATATGTTTATTTATTTAGTTATATATGCATCTATATTAGATTCTTATCGATTTAATTCAGATTATGATAAGTAGAACTCACATAAGTTTGATCTCTCTCGTCTTAGCATGAATTTTAACAAAAATTAGCAGAGAAAAGTATATTTAAGTTGAATTTGATGTTTGAGGTTGTTCTTTGTGTGTAACAATTCTTCTTGTTCCTGTAGCTGGAAATTTGAGTTGAAATTGGAATTAAAGGATATTGTATATGGGAGTGTTCATGACTATAGTTGAATGACTTGCGTCATTTTAGTGGCATGGTAGATTGGGTGTTTGACACAAGTACTAGATTAGCTGCAGAAAGCCAGAAATGACTATCCTCTATGAGTAATTCTCTTGATAGAACTATCCAGGTTGGATTTACTTTTCTGATATTTCTCAGGAAGAAAAATGAGAAAATAAAATTGAGCTCTAACTATTTTTGAAGTGGAATATGATGAACTAAGGTATCCCCCTTAGTGTCTTAAGAAATGTTTCAGTCTCATAATAGTTCTATTGTATCTTCATCATTTAGCGATATTGTTCATGTGCTTCTCCAATTTTTGTGTCATATCTGCACATGAATTTTAGATATTACTGCATTGATCATTGCATATTTGCCTAAGAATCTAACTTCTACTTCTTCATTGATGAAATAGTCTAAGAAAAGAGGACTTTCCTTGGAAGAGAAGCGTGAGAAGATGCTCCAAATCTTTTATGAGTCACAGGATTTCTTCCTTGTGAGTATTGTATCCCTGTGATCATTTTATGTGAAAGGATTACACTAATTACTGCAGAAGGGACTTTATAAATTGCTATTGACAGGACTGTGTTTGATATGCAGGCTTCACTTATTCAATTTCTATATCAACGAGTTAGATTTAGTGCATATTTCTCATTCTGATTTGTTCCTTTGCATTTTTGGATATTTTCAGTGGAGCAATTTCTTTTTCTTTCCTTCTTCTTTTAATAATTCTATAGGTTTTAGTTGCTTCCTAGTGCATCTATTATTGGTTTCCAAATATAAGAAATGTAATTTTTGTTTTTAACTGCAGATGTTTATTGATATTTTTTCAGCGAGAGATATTAGGCAATAAGTTTGGTATTTTCTGCTTTCATGTTGGATTTCTCTATTCAGATACCATCATACCACAAAAAATAAAAATGAAAGTTGGGGTGAAAGAAATTAATTTATGAGTATTTTATTAAGTCCTGTTATATTTTTATGACAGAACTATTACCCCATGCTAATCAGGGGAATTTGAGCAGAGGGATTTTTGTCTAGAGAAAGGGATTTAATAATTTAACTACAAAAAGTTATTGAAAAGTATATTAACATTTACTATTTTTGCAATACTGCTGGTACAGTGGATTGTGGCACATGCAATGCACATTGGGGCCATGTTTTAAAATTTCAATGGCGTGTTTGCATTTTGTTTCTCTGGTGAATTCGTTTTAAAGCAACACTGTGCCTTCCCATAAATTAAACTATAGAATATCATTTACTAGGACTAGTTTTCTGCAAAGGCACAATAGGTTCTTTTTCTTTATAAGTTTTTGACAGATCTTTCTTTTTATTTTTGGCAGGTATTTTAAATTTTTAGGTAAAAGTTAGATAAACATTAAACCAAATGCATTTTCAGTTTGCTATAGGTTTTAGACAAAATCTTTCTGGTTTTCCTTTGGCACTATTTTGAGTTTGACACAAGGATACAAGTTAATCTCTATTGTTCATGTCCCGAGTGTCTTGGTATTTAAGGTTGAGATGATAGGTCTGTTGCATCTTGACCACCAAGAGGTGACAATATTTTTCTAGTAATATTTATATATCCTTCATGGCGCCTTTATTATGCTAAATATCCTGCTTGGGCACCTGATACATTGTTCTTCAAATCCTGTTTCAAGTTTGAACTCGGTTGGTTTATAATCTTTATAATGACATTATTGTAACATTTGTTCATTTTGTCCATGAATTTCAGCTCAAGGAACTTGAGAAGTCGGGCCCCAAGAAAGGGGTTATCATGCAGTCTGTAAAAGATGTTGTGCAAAGTCTAGTGGATGACGACCTTGTTTTGAAAGACAAGATAGGAACTTCTGTGAGTTTATGTTCAGATGGAGTTGCCAAGAAATATGATTTCTTTTTTGGGCTCTGCAGCTGATCACGGGCTTTTTTTTTTCTTTCTTTGCTTGCACATGAAAATTTCGGACTCTTGGTTTGAACAACTGTCCAAGCTATGTTGAAGTTTCTCCATACCATTATATCTAGAATTTCATAATGCTGATTTTTTGAAATTTCAGGTATACTTCTGGAGTCTACCTAGCTGTGCTGGAAATCAGGTAAATTGATGTTCTTTAGCTTGAATTCCTCATTGGTCTCATGTTTATTATAAAATGTCTCCATATTTTCATCTTAACTGTGCTGATAAGTATTTGTTGTTTAATAAGCTGAGGAATGTGTCTCGGAAACTCGAATCTGATCTCCAAACCAGCAATAAGCGATTTGCTGAACTTGTTGAACAGTGTGATGCCTTAAAGAAGGGACGGGAGGAATCTGTATGTACACAAATTCTATATCTTCCTGTACTTTTGATTAAAGTTTACATGGTAAGGATGAACTGTTTGTCTCTTCTCTTTTTAATTATTGCTTTTACCAGGATGAACGAGAGGAAGCCTTAGGTGAGCTAAAAGCCATTGAACAGAAGTATAATGAGTTAAAGGTTGGGTCATATCTTATTCTTCTGCCATGCATTAATGCTGAAATTTTCTTTCATGTTTGTGACTAGCTCATTATCTGATTTTCAGGATGAGATGAGCCAGTACGCAGACAATGATCCAGCTGCGTTTGAGGCAATGAGTTAAGGAATGCTGATACTTCCATTTGATGCTTTAACTGTATTATTGTGTGCAACATCCCTTATTTTATATGAGAACTGAATTTAATTACCGAGGAGTTCTGAAATTTTATGACTTATGAGCATTAAGTCATACTGATCTTTTGATAGAATTGTTGCAGAGAAAGCTATTGAAGTTGCCCATGCAGCAGCGAACAGATGGACAGGTTTTATCTCTAAAAAAATTCATTTTCGCTTCACTTCTTTGGGTTGATAAGAATGGTGAGCTCTTGAGAACTTCTTTGTTCCCTGAATATTATATATACAAATTCGACAGACAACATTTTCACATTGCGTCAATGGTGTTCAAACAATTTTCCTGAGGCAAAAGAGCAGCTTGAGAACATGTACAAGGAGGTATTTTCCTTATTTCTTCAATCTCACGTGATTATCCTTGCAAACTGGGTAGCGGAAGTAAACTCCATCACCATCCCTTCTCCCACCAACAAGGCAAGCGTAGTGTCCCTCCATTATTGCACTGTCACTCAGGAATCTATGAAAGGAGATTACAACTTTGATTCCCACAAACACTCAGTGAGGTTATGCACTGGAAGTCCTGTTGGCAGTTGGAACTTGTTTGTTTCAATTTCACCAAAGAAATATTCAACTGTTTCTGTCTCATTGCGTCCTATGATGTAGGTTCAAGAGCATATTAGAAATGACAGTTTCTGCATATATTTTTCTTCAAATTTCCTATGAATCTGTTGAAAATCGGAGGCCTAGGAATCAATATAAAAGAATCTTTTTTGTTGATTTACTATATGAGTTCCAAAAGGCACAGCTGCAAAGCTTGTTTCTGTTTTATAAACTAGTTACTTTGATTCACAGGTTCTTATTTCCTCTTAATTCTTAACCTTTATCTAATGCAGGTTGGAATAACGGATGATTTTGACTATTTGGAGTTACCAGCTGTTCCACTTGGTCAAGTTGGTGATCAGATGCAGGAAGACAATGCTTAGGTATTGTAGTTTGGCTTTACTTTATAGTAAAAATCTTGTATTGCCACCAAAATATAAGAATCACGTCCTGTCATTGATACTACTCGAGTGGTGTCCTTACTTGGACAGTTATGAAAGGATCATCATCATCCTTGCCTTAATCCCATATGCATAGGGTTGGCCACATGAATTTTCAAGAAGATTTGACATAAAGTGTACAAGTGGTTGTCTACCTGACACTAACTCACCTCCTTTTCACATCCGGCCTTGGGTATTGGCAATGGGAGAGTCAAGAATCCAAGTATGCATCACAGTATATTCAATATAAACTAACAAGATATTCAAGCAATTAATGATAAACTAACAAGATATTCAGATTCCATCTCCTCAACCAGTTCAACATCTCAATGTCTGCTATCTGACACCACCTCCTTAACTGAACTGTTCATTACCAGATTTAGCCCTTAGCCTCAACACTAATCCAGACTTCCATAATATACAAATACCTCAACCCCAAAGCTGTAAACAACTCAACCCAGTTGAGGCAGTATCTAGAAACCTTACGACCAGAGGGATGACACCTTGAGAATGATGCTCTCTTGGTTAAAATGGTTTGTTGGGTTATGCTTGTGTTTCTCAACCTAACACATTCATGGTGCCTTGTATATGTGCTTAGATGTATGCGTGTGAGGCAGTTGGAACTTTTGAGGGGCTGAAACAATTACCTAATGCCACAGATCAACCTATATGTGTCCATGTGCTAAATTGACTTATTATAATTATTATTATTTCTCTCTTTGGTGAGTCATAGTCTGTTTCACTTTCCTCTTGCAAACCTTGTAGGCTTGTGGCTTCCAGCTCAATATGTTTTCCAGTCCCATTGCTTGCTTCTCTGGCTCATGGTTCGATTTTTGTCTGCTACTGAAGTACCAGCTAAACTCTCTTGTAGCTTTTCTTGTCAGCTGCTAATAAAAAGCGTGAACTGTTAGTTTGGTGAATGCAAATACTCTTTTGCCACATAAAGACATTAGGGAAAAACGTGTATGTAATCCTTTGTGGGATTTGCATTTGAACATTTCAGGCCTCCTAGCTTTTAGGTGAAAAAAAAAGAAGGTAAAATGATGGATGATAACAATAATTTAGGATTGAAACAGAAGATTAAAAGAATGTTTGTTTCACTCCTGAAGCACTTTCGATCCTTCTATTTCTTTCAGAGAATATACTGATATTGTTCCCAAAATCATTTGACTTGTTCCCCTGTTTCATTAAGTAGTTATTTGCAATTTCTCAAATGATCATCCTTCTAATTAACATGCATTTGCTTTCTTCATTACCAAATTTAAGATTTAGAGTATATTAAAGTGCTTGTTTGGTATTTTTTTGTATGGTAGAAGTAAAAATGTTTTCCTGGTGTGCCTCCTCAAATGCAAAATTAGGAATAAAAAGTAGATGTAATTATTTGTAAATTAAATATTATTTTAAAGCGGATGATTCTTGTATCAGTTTTGTCCCCCCACACCTGGTAAAGTCAAAGCCACGTGCTTTTAATTTTGTGACCAAAACCAAATGGTCAGAGTCAAAAGCGACAGCGGAGTCATTTTTTAAATTTTACGACTTGAAAATTCAAAATGAGATAATATAAGAAGCATGGACACGGAACACGAGTACGATACGATATGGATACAGCAACACGACAAATTTTAAAAAAACAGGACACGACACAGCGAGAATACGGTTATGAAATAATATATTAATATATATTCAACTAGTTAATCAATATCCACAATATCATAAATCTAACAATAAAAAAATAATAAATCACACAAATACTTTAGTTTATTATTAAGCAATTAATGTATATTCAAAAAGGATATTCATTATATTTAAACTCATTATTAGAATCTTGCATATTACTCATTTTTTTAATAACAAACAAATAGATTTTAAATACAAAATACCAAATAAATCAACATGACTTTATGTTAAATAAAGTTTTATTGGCTTTTTTATTTTTTTGTTTCTAAATTTATTATTTAGGAATTTTATTTAATTTTTTATTTTAGAAAATATTATATTTATATAGAAAAGGGCATAATAGTCGTATTAAATGATGTGTATGTCATTATAGTTATTTCAAGGGGTCAAGATGTCAACTTTTAGAAGATGAGGGGCTTAAATGCTCAAAAAAATAGTTCAAAGGGGCCTTTTTGTAATTTTGGAAAAGTTCAGGGTTTTTTTGCACTTTTAAAAATTACAAAATGTACCTCGCTGTGTCCCCCGCGTGTCCTAAAAAAAAAATTCCAAGACACTTTTAACGAGTGTCCGAGGAGTGTCTAAGTGTTCAAGAAGTGTTCGAGTGTCCGACACGGACACGGCATCCTATACGAAGTGTCCGTGCTTTCTAAGAGAGAACATTTCACGAACCATTTTATTCCAGTGGGTAGGAATTGACACTCATTGGACTAGGTGCACTGAACACAGCTCATCACTGACTGGAGTGAGAACATGCAGCGACTTTCTCCTTGCAGTGGCAACAGTCAACGGTCCAAGAAGGTTCTGAGCATGGGCGGAACTAGCAGTGGGCTATACTGAGGCCACATGGTAGGAATCTGGCGGCAACATTTGGTGAGCCTGAGTGGCCGTTTCTTTCTTGAGACTCTGAGGGTCATGGAGTTTGGTTAGTTGCCTCTTTTTACACCCACAAATCTAAGGTATACATACAATTAAGCATTGTATCTTGGATTTTGGAGAACAGGAAGAGAGATTAACAAAGGAAGTTGGACATTTTTTGGGGGGGGTAACTTGGGATGGACATGTTGACAGTATATTATGTTTTGATGGCACTTGTTTTATCTCACAATCTCTCTCTGAATAAATTGATCAGTGAATTCCTATTTATATTTTTGGGTCCATGTTATAAAATGAGAGCCTACACAGCTTGCTAATGCATGCTAGTTATTGACCTTCATTTTGCAGGACGGTAGTCGACCAAGGAATAGCATGTGTGCTCATGCTGGTTGCTCTAATGCTTACTTCTATCATTTACTGGCCATACATGTGTATACAGAGATTTGAAAATCTCATGATCGCTTCTTACACATTTTTCAGTTTCCTGTTCGTTCTACAACACTAATGAATACGTGATCATGGTGGTTGCTTTACTCCTTACCTATATCTTTCATTGACTGTGTATGTATAGACACAAGTTCAAAATTTATATGATTAATTCATGCATATTTGAATAACCCTATGCCTCCTTGCTAGTGAAGAAAATAAAGTTTTACCCTTGAGCAATTGAATACTTTTTGACATGGTTACCTTGACAATAAGCTATATATTCTATATCTATTGCTTTTCTTGATTTCTTCCTCTTGCTAATGTGGTAGCAGCATCACAGGAAATGTGTGTTCCTCCCTCCCAGCAAAAAGAACTCTTGAACGAACATCGGATCCTGATCCTCTTTTAACATCACTAAAGCCACCCTATCACTTTACAGTATACATGCCTGGAAAATAGTTTTATTCCTTCTTTTTTGAAATGATAAATATATTTGATAACTCGTAGAAACCCAGAGGGCCACAGTTGTCCATGCTCCATACTCCAAACTCAATATTTCACTTGAAGAGCTCTCTCTCTCTCTCTCAAAATAAATGTCAAGGGCTGTAATAATGATACAATACACATTTATTTTTGAAGCGCTTGAAATGGTAATAAAGTCAGATCCTTGAACGTCCCAGAGATCTAGAAATCCATCCATTAGTACACACCCCCCTTTATTCTCACGACAACAGATGATGATATTGCTATACTCGTACAAATATTCATTTATTCATGGAATCCTTCACGGTTAAGAAAAGGACTTAACAATATATATATATATATATAATCTGTGTGTATATATAAGAAAAAGTGGGATGATATTTACACTTCATTTGTGGGCTACACCACAATGGTGGGCCCTTCCACGGGCTGACCTCTAAATAAACTTTGAGGAGGTGGTTACCACATGCAATGAGTAGGATTTACCCCATTGTAATGAGTAAGAATTTAAACGTAAAGAGACCAAGAGCCCATCAATGAAAACTGAGAAGGGAGAAACGTGATTTGTTAAAAGTGTAATGATAGCCATGCGGAATTGGGAAAGTTATTTATGTCAGTGGAATGGTACCACACTAGGTTCTGATGTCATGTCAATGTCTAGGTTATGATGTCATGTCAATATCATGTAATAGAATTCACTATCTCCTCACATAACACATTCAGAAACGAAAAATCATTATTGTTGTGTAGAAATTAAAAAATAAAATAAATTGTGTAGAAATTACTTTCTTGAAAAGAAAAAAAAACCATAAGCTTAAAATGAGTTGAAGGCGAGGATGTTACACAAGAAAAGAATGCATACCAAAGATGCTCCTCCAAACACACCCGTATACTTTATGTATCAGTGTATGAACTTAATGTGAAACTTCTCGCCCCATACAACACATATGAGAGCATATAGAACTAAAATTTGTTTAAAAGTACTGAAAAGCAGAATATAACGTTTAATGGACCATTCCACAGTTTCTGCCACCAATAAATAGGAGTCCGTTTACCAGCAGATTCGGGAGAAACTTGAATGCGTGAAAAAAGCAACAGTTTTTCTCCATCAAAATGCAACCAATCTCTACATGATCTCGTTATTAAAATACCTGTGAACAACTGAGATATCATAACAAACTCTAAATATTACTACAAAATATTACCAACTAAATAGAAGTGTTCCAGTTTAAAATAAATTTAAGCAAACTGCCTCATAATATACACAGAATATTGTTGGAGTAGAGAACAGTTCCGAGTGGAGATTAAAGAAACTATGGTGTTTCCAGTATACCAATAAGTCCATTGATATATTAACTGCTGTTACTACAGCCACTTATAGAACTTGAAAGCACGCTGACAAAATACACAAATCAATTACAAATAACATGGAAAAAGCACCTGCTCAAAGTGCCATTTCTGCCTGTAATGCAGCGAGTTCATCTTCCTCAGCCGTGCGCCTCTGAGGAGCAGGGCGAGCTGGTTGCTTGCCTGCTGGAACTTGCACTGGAGCCGCAGGGGCTGTTGTTGCGGGCTGAAGAAGCTGTTCCTCCAATTCAGCCCCTTCTAATTCTTCGAGTTCAGCTTCCAGTTCATCCTGCAATAACAAGTTAAAACAATGTCAGACATATCGCTGCACTATACAATTACAGATAAAATGAAGGACCATATTAGAAAATGCCCCCTGAATCCATCCAATTGGTGCTTCAAGGGAACCAAAAGATTGTAAATAGATGGTAAACCTCATCAAAATCAGCCGCTGAACCAATAGGTGTGGCCAATGCTTCCTGTATTTGTTTCATGTTCTCAGTTTGCTCGTTTATTTCATCCATCGTCTTATCCACATCATCAATGTTCCTGTAAGATTAGATGCCATTTCAAAAAAAAAAATGTTTCAGTTAGAATAACTACCAAGACAATGAAGACAGTGATGTGGTCCACATTGATGTACTACTAAGGGAAAGGGTTATCATAGTAAGTGAAAAAAATAATAGCAAGATGTTTTAACTAAGGTTATGGCCTTAGATAAAAGAGAATAGTGAAACAAGATTCCAAGGGCCAACCCCGAATAGTTAGGAAAAGTTTTTGTTCAGTTGATCTGTTGGAAAAGGGGTTTTATTTAGTTGAGTAGTTAGCTTAAACCTTAAAGGTCAAATTTATGAATTTCAGGGATGCTAAACAAAGAGGGCTACTTACGTTGCTTTCTGCATTGCCTTCATTGCAGATGCTCCTGTTCTTAATGCATCAACCGTCTCTGTTGTAGCTTTTGCACCTTCTAACATTATCATCTGCAACATCAAAATATATTACACATAAATTGCTGGATCATCATATGCAGCCGAAATTAAACTAGCAAACCTTAAGCACTATATGAATTAGTAACATAATTTAGAAGAAAAGAAAAGGGAAAGAAGCCTTATTTTAAAAAATCTTGGCCTAACCTGATCATGGATACGTAATTGGAAATTTCCAAGCTGCTCAATTTGCTGTTCATAGAGCCTTTTCCTTTTCAAACATTGTATAGCCGCTGCATAATTAGAAATTGATGTTTTAGATTAAAAAATTGAAAGTACTTATATACACCTTGCTTAAGGTTTTCAACTAATATATCAAGAGAACAAAAAATATATCCACATAGAATCAATCCAAAAGCTAAAAGGCACTGCCAAATGCCAAAGCAGTCCATTACCAATAAAACCTTGAGAGGGAACTCCTTGCAAAGTCTTTTAAGTTTTTTAATGATCAATGTTCACCACCTTTGAGGATGGCTACAATGATAACAATAACTAGAAGAGATAGGATTAGTAATCGAATGAGTAAGAGGTAAGATAGGAGTAGCTCCTTTTACTGATAAAATTAGAGAAAATAGGCTTAGATGGTATGGTCATATACAACGTAGATCCGAAGATGCACTGGTTGGAGGAGGAACGGATGTTTTATCTAGAAGGTAAGTGACAAAGAGACCGTCCAAAACTTGCATGAGAAGAAGTAATTAAAAATGATTTTTAAAAGCTAAATATTGTAAGAGATGTGATTTTTAATAGAAAAAATGAAAAAAGAAAATTCATGTGGCCGCCCCATCCATACGAGACAAAGGCAAGGATGATGATATGATGATGATGTTCACCACCTTCAATTTTCTTAGGTAAATTCTGTTTATTGTCAAAATAGGGTGTACAATAGAAAAGCAACAATTATTTATTACATCAAAGCAAGCAAAGAGTATGCTAATGAAAATAGAGTTCTAAAATCAGTGATGCAAACTTATAGCAATAAAAATGATGTTGTGACGTTAATGCTAATAGCATATTGTAACAGGTCGGACGTTTACCAATGATCCAAAAGCCTAAGGTGTTGTTTGATGACTCAATTCAGCACTTAATTCTGAACAGATTAAGCAATCATCCAATTAAGTATGTTTGATAATGCAATTTGAATATCACTGAAAATGGGAAGCACCACTTAAAATGAGATAAAATTTTAAGTGACAGAGACATCACTTATCACTGAATCCTGAAAATTCAAAAAGATATCAAAAAATATTTATTTTTTAATTACCACTTCAGAACTTCAACACTAACAATTTTTAGTACTTATTTTTCAATTTTATCAAACACCACCTAAGCTATTGGGTAGTATTGCATACCACTCCACTCACATAAATAAATTTGCTGACAATATCAAATTATGAACTACCCAATCCATCGTTGTTTTAAAATAATAAACTAAATCTAAAATATGGCCCTCTCAAGAGGAAAGTGCATGAAATCTAAAACCATACCCCTCTTGTTCTTTGCTCTGGTAAATTCCTTGGCCTTCTCAACCTCTGCAGCAGCCTTCTTTTGAAGTACTTTCTCTTTTTTCTCAAGCATTTCAAGTGTCTATACATCATGAAAAGTATAAGACTCAGAATAATCCAAACAGCAATTGGTGTGACAGCAGTAGCAATAAGAATCACAGTGTAAGCAAATAAATTAATAATATAAAAAAATAAATAAAATAAGTTATAAATGCCAATCTCTTTACTAAAAGAAAAATTGGAGCAAAATGTAACACTCCAACATCAACCAGAAGTCGCAACATCCATTCTATCACTTTATATAAAAATCTAACTCAACAAAAAAGCAATCCAATGATAAAACTCAAAAATAAAAACAGCTGACAGAAAAATAGCACTGTAGTTTGGTCACCAACTGCCTTTTCTTGTGAAAACAATCACATATGTGGTAGTTCTAAAAATGAAAAATTCACCGTCTTCACAAGGAGGAATTCAGTTCAGTAGGAGATGAACAAACCATATGACAGCACCTCTCCTTAGATTGAAGGATTTGGAGAGAAAACACCATGATGATTTCATAACATCATGCATAATTTATACATTTCAAAGACTTATGAGAGTACCGTTAACATGTCCAAGTGTTCCAGATCACATAAGAGTAATAAAGAAGCTGTAAATAAGGAACTTTTCTATACTTCTGCTTCCTCAACAATATATTTGTATGTGTACAACAAAATTCTTTTCTCAACAATATACATCCGTTTGTTTCCTTAACCGCTGATTTAAAGTTTTTTTCAAACTGTATAGAAACTTGTCAATCTAAACATTCAATTCTAAAATTGTGAAAACACCACCAGATTGAACCAATTATCGTAATTTGGAAGTGACAAAATTTCTTTCTTACCAGATGCTATATGAGTCTCCAAAAACCCTAATCATTCAACTCTAGTAAAATCAATTAAACCTAAATGTTAAAAAATGACATATTCATCGAATCATATTCCATAACATAAATCAAATTAACAAAAACCAATCAAATATGACGAAGTAAACATTGAGCAAATCACGTATTATGATATTTAGGTCTCATACCTCGTTTAGCTTATCCAGCGTTGCAAGAGCATTGGTCTCTTGCTTGGGTTTGCCGAAAATCCGTGTGAACATGATCGATTCAATATAAAAAAGACTCTCGATACCTCTGAATCAAAAGTTAATGTTGCCGTTATATAAACCCTAATTTTGATCTATCTTTCGATTGTTTCTTTTGAGAAATAAATATAATACCTGTGAATTTGATGCTAGGACTTGCGGGTCAACGATCGATTAATCGATTGACCAAACTATGGGTGTTAGGGCTTCCGATGAGAAGAGAGAGAGAATGGCTGTGAACTTGAGGAAAGTACGAGGAGGAGACGAAATAGCTATGGATGGAGAGAGAGAAAGAGCACTAAGCAATGGCTTTGCCTGTTCTATACGTCGTGTTTCGGATTCCACGCGGACACCACTTTATGGGTTAGAAACGCGTCTGGGTCCGACATTTAAGTACTCGGTGGTCAAATAAACGATGTCGTTTGTTTTGGTTCAGAGTTTACTCTGTTAAAATAAATGCAGAAAGAAAATTAAGAAAAAAGTCGAAAGTTGGTAAATAAAGTCAACCGCTTAATGTCTTTTTAAGCTAGAAAATACACGTGTTCGTAATGCTCTAATATATATTTTTTAAAACATTTCTCAAACACTTTTACACACTCTCTAGACACTTTCGAACAAATACAGATAATGAATGTTCAAGTATTTAAAAAAAAAATTATATGCTATTAAATTATGATTATAAATCTAAGTTAAACATATAGAAATAACTATAATTCTTTAATTTATTTGTCTATTTTTGTTTATTAGTTTATTTGATTTTAATTACTTGATGATAAATTGAAGTATTTATGTAATGTAATTTTTTTTAATTTAATAATTAATATATATTAATATATTATATTATTATTTTATAGTTGTATTTTCTCTGTGTTCGTGTTCTATTTTTTAAAAATTTTTCGTATTACCATATATGTGCCGTGTCGTACTCGTATGTGTGTTCGTACTTCTTAACTTTTAAGTAATTGTTAAATGTACTATAAAATTGTCAAATTATTCTTAAATTTAATTGTGTAAATCTATTGAAATAAAAAAAAAAAAAAGTTTAGTATAAAAATTTAAACGTATAAAATCTGGTGTGCTTCTCTAACATTTGCCTATTGTGCTTTCATGTGCCATATGGTTTCTCAATCGACTGTACCCATCTTTGGTTGATTGCAATAAAACAATTCAAGTATTCTTTGCTTGCCATGGAATATATATAATAATATATATTTATACATATATTAGAGTTCTTTAGTATAACTGAGTTGTTTCGTTGCAGCTTCTGTTATATGTTTCTTGTAAAACTACAGAAATCAAGGATGTTAATTTAACACCCTCTTTTTTTATATTGGGATGGATTTATGAACATGATACAGTTTAAAAATCTTCTTGCATTGATTGAACTTGTCTTGATTAATTATAAATATATATATATAAATATTATTTTATTAGTTTGAGTTTTTTTTCTTTTCTTTTCGGACCTTTTTATTTTAACAACACTTTTTAAAATGTAATGTATGAGAAGGAATTTTAAGAAAAATGGCTAGAATATATTGATTTGGACCAACTTTTAATACCGTAAGTAGATTTAATTTAATATGCATTATGTGAAAATTGGAGGGTTGGGACATGATTATGAAAAATTGCAAATTGTGGATTTAGTAAAGAGTAGTGATAGGGAACGGAAGGTAAATGAGTATCCTAGCAATCCTGTCTGCTCTATCAAGGAAGATCCCAGGTGGTGTAAATGTTTCAACTTGTAAATTCTTTTGTTATTATCTAATTGTCGCATTTCCTTTTTTTATAAAAAAAAAAAAAAAAAAAATGGATGTCCATAAAAATGCTATTCAGGAATGTGGATACATACATGAGAGAATTTGAAATCAAATTCTATTATTTATTTAAAAGATAAAAAAAAAAAAAAAAAAAAACTCAGCAGACATACATGGCACTGTGGTTGAGTGATTAAAGGCCAGCTCACTGAGCTTACCTGTCCGTCTTCGATTTTTCTCTCCCCCACTAACAGTATCCACTGTGGGATCTTTAAATTTGGTTCTCCAAATTTGAATTTTAGGTAGTCATCTCAATATTTTAGTCAGCCACATCATCATGTCAGGATATTTAAATTTTGACTCCACAACCCGTTCTCCAGATTTGAATTTTAGCCAGCCACATCATAATCTCTAAATTTTGACTCCACAACAGGTTCTCCAGATTTTCCCTACCCACACAATTAAATAATCTTACACAATTAAATTAATTTAAAATTTTATGTATATACATATTTATATTAAATTTTTTTATACTTTTTTAACTTGAAAAATTCATAATTTTTTCGTTTTAAGTCAAAAAATAGCTTAAGTAGTACTCAAATTAAAGCTCTCAAAATTATCTTCTAACTGAATTAGTTTCATCAAAAAATTCAATTTGTAGTGAAAGTTATTGACATTTAGGTAAATGATACACACACACACACACATATATATATATATATATATATACATGGCAAGCATTTTTATAAAAAAAGACAAAAATAAATAAAAAATTATATTTGGATAGCTATGTGATTGGCCGGATTTAGCCAACCACTTAGCTAACCAATGCTGAGTCTCACAATTTTAGCTAACTTGTTGTACTGTTACCGTAGAATTTTGTTGGCCAAATTGGTGTTTGGCTATCCCATTGGTGGTGCTTTAACCCCTAACAACTAATGGTTGCCGTGATAAATAATAATAATAATAATAATGATGTAGCACACCACCATCAATATTGGATAGTGAGCTGATATTCTACACATATTCCCTTTTTGTTTTGATAAATATATTGACTATCATACCCTTTTAGTATTCTATTTTAATTAGAAAAATTATCCAAGTATTGATTTGTTCATTCTCTTTATTTTTTTATTATTAAAAATTCTCTCTAACTTAACTCTATATAGCGTTAAAAAGTTTTTGAATCAAATATAAAAGAAATTGAGTTGCATACTTACTACGAGCAGAAGAAATCAAACTAATAATAAGTTTTTATATTTCTTTTTCTTTTCTTAATTCAAAAGCATTATTCTTTTGCTATCTTTCCTTGACTACTTCTCATAATTCAAAAAGTGTAGAATGTATAAGAGAAATCGGCACTCTGAGTCCCAAATTCAATTAATGTTAAAAATAAAACATATAAATTCAAAATTTTTAGTTTTGAAAGTACTTATTTTTCTCATAAAAGGCTTTTAAAAGTACTAATTTTGGTTCTAAAAGCAAATATCACTATGAATTGTTTTAAGAAGCAATATTCTTCCGTTCTAAAAAGCCAACCAAACAAGACATTAGGAACACAAAAACACAAACCAGATTAAAAAGTTCTAAAAATACCACAACATAATACATAGGGGAAGAAAAAAAACTCCACTGAATCAAATTCATGATTATCAGAAAAATCACTTATTGGTACAATAATAGAGCATGTACGGTACGTAATCGGCAAAATATAAAAAGAAAATAAACTACTATAAAAACTCCTCCATCTTGAAAACGAAGAGATATGTAACAGAAATTTTTAATTTTTTTGTTAGTTTAATTTCTTGAGAGGGTAGTTAACTATCATAACTTTTGATTTTTTACTATTTTTTTTTTTTTGATTTGATATTTTTTAACACTAAGATGAAGTTAAGCTTTGTGGGAGTCAATACAGAACTTGAAAGGAAGTTTGACAAGTCAACCTATGCCAACTTGGCAACCACGTCACGAGTAAAAAAGGCCTATATCCTGAGGCCTCGAGCACTACGGATTGAGCTCTTAGGCCCACCCTTCAGACGTAATGGCCCAAGCCCATTGCTAAAAAAATCATCATCTAAAGCCTTCGAAACCGCACCGCCCTAATGCTACAGTTCAGGTCATCGAGGACTACACCTCGAGCGCTGTCAATAAAGCCTCGAGGGCTATATCTCGAACACTGCCAACAAAGCCTCGAGGACTACACCTCGAGCGCTGTCAATAAAGCCTCGAGGGCTATATCTTGAGCACTGCCAGCAAAGCCTCGAGGGCTATCCCTCGAGCACTGTCAACGAAGCCTCAAGGGCTATATCTCGAGCACTGCCAACAAAGCCTCGAGGGCTATCCCTCGAGCACTGTCAACGAAGCCTCAAGGGCTATCTCTCAAGCACCGTCAACAAAGCCTCGAGGGCTACACCCCGAGTACCATCAATAAAGCCTCGAGACCTATATCTCGAGCACCGTCAACAAAGCCTCGAGGGCTACACCTCGAGCACTATCAATAAAGTCTCGAGGGCTACACCTTGAGCACTATCAATAAAGCCTCGAGACCTATATCTCGAGCACCATAAATAAAGTCTCGAGGGCTACACCTCGAGCACTATCAATAAAGCCTCGAGACCTATATCTCGAGCACCATCAATAAAGTCTTGAGGGCTACACCTCGAGCACTATCAATAAAGCCTCGAGATCTATATCTCGAGCACCGTCAACAAAGCCTCGAGGGCTACACCTCGAGCACTATCAATAAAGCCTCGAGACCACACCTCGAGCACTATCAACAAAGCCTCGGGGACCACACCTCGAGCACTATCAGTAAGGCCTCGAGGACCATACCTCGAGCACTGACAATAAAGCCCTGGGGACTGTACCTCGAGCACTGCCAATGAAGCCTCGGGAGCTATACCTCGAGCACTGTTAATAAAGTCTCGAGGTCAATCCCTCGAGCACAGACACCAAAGCCTCGGAGCCTATCTCTCAGGCATCGCACACAAACATTAAATATACGAGAACATTCTCGCATATGAACGAACGAACCCCACAGCTCGACAAGGTTAGGGATCGGTAGGTCCCGCCCTTGCAGCCATGTAAATAGGGTCCAAACGGGATACCAGAAGGGTTTTGGATTGGAGGATGAACAATAGAGAAAGCCCAACTAAATCATGGGGGCCTAGTTAGTGGAACAGTGAGCGATGCTTTGCCATAACAGAGACTCTTACCATCACCATTAATGCTCTGTCAAAGAGTAATTAATGTGGCCAACTACCGCCGCTAAAGGATGTTTGAGAACATTCAATGCAAAAGAAAAGAGGTGACACGTTAGGTGTTTAGGGCACTCATGACCTAAGCACCCTCGACCCGTTTAGGGTGACCCGAGACCGATGACTTTCTATAAATAGAGAACTCTGTAATAATGGCAAGGTAAGGTCCTACCCTCACTATCTTCCCCATTAACTAGCTCTAATTATTTCCCCTCTGGTCTAGATACTATCTGGCTCCCTCACAGTTGTGTTAACTATCCCATTTATTATATACGTTACTATTGTCAATAACGAACCCCTACAAGCTTCAGCAAAGAGAGATTAAAAATGAACAAATTAACACCTAGAAAGAAAGCAATAACTAAGTGTATTTGGATTTGGATTTTGGGTGGTCCTAACCAGAGAAATTGGTTTGTTAAAGACGTTTGCATTGAGTCCACATTTGGTGCATTCAGTTTAGCAGTTGGTTTGTCAAAGACTTTGTTTATTCTATGGTGCAATTGTTTCACATTTTTTTATTCTACGATGGGTCCACATTTGATATTGCTTTAAACTTTTAACTTCTTTATTAATTTAATACAAGAAAAGTAAATTAAGAAAGCTGTAAAAAATTGCGCATTGAACTTTGAAATTGGACAATTATTTTGTGACGGTCAAAAAAAAAAAAAAAGTGAACAATTAAAATGGGACGGAGGGACTAATTGATATCATGTTTATGATTTAAAAAGTTGAGACAGGTTGTTGAAATTGTGCAATACGTTCAGAGTTTCTTGTGATTTATAAACTTTGTTTAAAGTTATTCTTACGTGAAAAACACATTATTATATGTTTTTTTTTCCATTCATCATTTTAAGATGATGTAATTTTTCATATGGAGTGTCCTTTAAATGCTAATATTGACCTCCTTGTTGAGAATTCATAGGGGTGCAGACAGAATATTGTTGTGGGATGGTTGTACATTTTTCTTCAAGAGAGCTTGGGACAAGTGAAGGCAACATCGTCCTTTAGTTCATTGGAATAAAGGAATGCCTAGTACCTGTTCTACAGTTTTGACCAATATTTAAATTGGTTTGTGCAGTCTACTAACCCTAGTTCAACAAAATCGTGTGCAGGTCTGCAGTGGAGATGTATATAAAGGGTCAGTTCTAAGCATGGGAGTCGAAAATTTTCTTTTCGGAATCTTAAAATCGACTCTTGAACGTGAATTCTGACCAATAAAATCGATTAACTCTTCTACCTCCTCCCCTCTAATTTTTCCCATTCCAACTTACCCGAGGGCAGATCATATTAATATAATTTCTTTTTGTCAGGAAAAAAATATTAGAATTTTAGCAATCCAATAATTCTTTACAAGCCAACGGTTGAGACTTTGATTAAATTTGGTTGATTAGAGAATGCTCTAGAGATCTTAGTCTTGTCATTCTCATAGAAGTGGCTCACTTCACACTCATATAGGTGATTCTCTATTAAAAGTATCATGCCATATTCTACTTGAATTTTCAAGATATAAGAATCACTAAAATCATTTGCTTATACCCACGACAAGCAGCACTATGCCATCATAAGAATGGGTACAAGACAAAATCTTTCAATACTACTGGTAAGTTACTTAAAATTTTAGTTGTCCCTTTGAATCTAGATCTTGGGATCTCCAGTCAGCTAGATAGGGTTTCTATTAAGGTGACTCGTTAGTTTTAGGCTTTAAGTCCATTCCTTTTAATGACGTCGTCACTTGCTTTCTGGTTCAATCTTTTATATATGTGGCCACCGGATTGTTCTTTGATATATACACTTTATAGAGATTTTCTCATTTGAGAGCAAATGCGCAGGTGTTAGCCAATTTGGAATATCCTTTAAGAATTTTCACAACTTCTTAATTATTCTTGTTTTATTTAAAGTAACTATCTTATATTCCATGACTACACATTTAATATTAAAGACATGTCTATTCGTGAATCTAAAGTCTTTTATATCCCTTAATTTTAATGTCAGTTATTGATAAATGCAATCATTAATTTCAAGATGGATCTCAATCACCTCAGTACACTTAATATTCTCTCGAATTGCTTGTATATCAAGTTATGTGTAACTTGTCACTTGGATCACAACAACATAGTTAAAAAACATATCCATCTAGAGTATCTTTAGCATGCATCATACTCATTGACATATAACCACCTAACCTATGTCATTGATTTAGTGCTTGTTTCAATCTACACATAAATTTTTCAAGTTTGCACTCTTTGTTCATGATCTAAAATTATGAACCATCTTTGGTTATTTCAAATCAATTTTCCATTAATAGAATTTCGTTTTATATTTCTTGAATTAGGTACAAGATATATCTCATTAATATCCTAATAATTTTAGGATTTAAATATTATCACATTATATAGA
Source organism: Cornus controversa (assembly GCA_026545225.1). Lineage (NCBI taxonomy): Eukaryota > Viridiplantae > Streptophyta > Magnoliopsida > Cornales > Cornaceae > Cornus > Cornus controversa. The sequence continues at coordinate 46,211,978 of CM048851.1, forward strand.
CACCCACACATTTTTAAGTATTTATAGAAAGATATAAGATCTTTTTATATATCAATCAACTAATATCTTAATAATTTTCTTAATAAGGTATAAGAATAAATTTGACGATAGTTGAGTTTCCCCTACAACTTCTGGGTAATTCAGAATTTTTCTACAAATTATTTGTACTTCATGGTACTTGCATTTTAGCAGCATCATTTCAATTAAATTGCTAAATTGATTCTCAATCTCATTCTCAAATTTTGCTTCACATATTGTGTAATTCCTATCAAAGTATTAAATACTTTTTTTCCATCCCTCGTGTGCACATATATATTAAGTCACATATATCATTGTGATTTAACGCTAGAGGTACAACACTCTTTTGTACGAGTAAAAATAATAATTTTCTTTCACGTGTGCCAAATTTAAGTTAGGACATCCACACAAGTAGGAAAATTAACTTGATTCCAAGTTTAGGATATATCTCCTACACACCCTTTAATTTAATACACATTAACTCATTGAAGAACGAGTTTTCTCCCTAAGGTTATTTTTCATGCAACCTTATTTTGTTAGTATAGAAATTTCTTAAAAAGATTTAACTTTCATATTTGATAAATAATACAATTCTCTTATCAGAGCAAATATGATGAGGAATATCGACTCACCCTCTGATTTGACTACCAGGTTGATTTTAGAAATCATAATAAATACCATTTATCATATGTACCCTCAATGGTCTTATATGGTGTGTATCTCTTTCTAACACCCAATTATTCCTCTAGCACAACATGTGCTTTGGAGAATATTTCAAAAAAATTTCTTATTTTCGACAAGAATAATTATCTCTATTACACTTGTCATTCGTCACATTATAGAAATATTGATAAATATAACACTAATTTAAATATAATTCTAGATTAATATTTTATAAATATTGAATAACATGTATCATATTTAAACTTATCACCGAGATATAAGCATATTACATGCAAATCATAAAACTGCCAGATAAAGACATTTAACTCAAATCATATGATTTACATATAGATGAATTTACAAAATAATAAAATGTATATTCAATATTACACTAAATATTGAATTAAGGCATTCCACAAACTTAAACAATATTATATCACAAATATTGAATTTTACAAAATAAACAATACTCTATGTGGTACTATATTTCACAAATATTTAACTAATATTGAACTCATCAATATTTTATACTTCGTATAAAATCACTATCTTAAATAGTATAATATATACAACAACAGAGCATGATTAATTGTCTTAAAATTGTTGGAAAATAAATGCGTATATGATACTATTTAAGATATAAAATAATTATAAAATGCATAAATACTAAAGAACATGTAGATTGAGGCTAGAGTTAGACTCTATATCCTTAACACAGCTATTGCCCCGGAATAGTGTTGAACGGACCATTGGCGATTGTCTCCTAGGATACAACGATTTTTCAAACCAATTAAATTTCTACGAACCACATATGTGTTAGTACTCTCTTGAACTTGACTCTCCTAACCCGTTGGTGAAAACCAGACCACTAAGACTCATTGGAGTACGACTTGATTAAAATTTTATGTTTACAAATAAAGATAAATGATCTATTTATAGGCATACTGATACCCTTTCAAAAGTATCGAATAGGTATAAGACATGTACTTTGGTGCAAAAGGTTGCGAATTATACTGTTTCAACTTCAATCAACACGTGTCTATTCGATAGTAATAGACACTTTTGGTGTCTATTCAGTGTGAATCACAATGTTTCACCTTCAATCAATACTAACGTATCCATGTTATATCCTAACCTAACTCATGCGATATAATCTCTCATTGCACATCTTTAATTTTCATTCAATTTTTCTAACATCAAGGACATAGAATCTAGCTCTAGCCTCGATCTACAGGTTCTTCAGTATTTATTTTATTTTAAGATTATCTAAATTGCAGAGTAATATAATTTGCATGACTTATTTGATTTTATTGTGTCATATTATATGTTAATATAATTTATGTGATTTTGGTATGTTAATATAATTATCATATTATCTTAAATAATATCATATCATGCATATATTTTTTTAAAAAAGAAACTAAAATCTAAACTATTTTTTATTTTATTTCTCGAGTACAAAAATTTGTTTCACAAAACCAAACCCCGAAGATTCTCTCTCTTTTTTTTTTGTTCTCTATCAGTAAAATTAATTACACTATATATTTATGTTTGGTGCTGCATTTTGGGCTGAAAATCACCTTTGTTGCGTTTGAAAGCACTGAATTGACAATTTGAGGTTGGAATTGGAAGAAATTTAATTCAGAATTTGTACTAAAAATCCTCTAATTCCAATTTCGATTCAATGCCCCAAACATAGCATTTATATTTGATAACTACTTTCTAGAAGTGCTTGGCGGTAAAGGTTTCTGCACCATGGATCTTTTTTGCATAAACTCATATATAATACTTTTGGAATTGAAGTTATAAAATAAAAGATGAAATTTATAGAATGAAGTATACATGAAGAACTTTTACGAGAAGTGTTTTAATTTTTACGTGTTGCATTCCAATTTCAGCATGATTAACATAACAGAACTTGATCAGCGAGAATGAAATGATGGTTCAAATAACGAGCCTCGCAGGTACAAAATCTCTCCCTATCTCAAGAGAATATCTTTTATTTATTTATTTTTATCTTAGCATATAACACACTCAATTTTCTTTATTCATCATATTGGATGAGTCTTTTTTTTTCTTCTACAATATGTCACTTATTGAGTTTTTTTATTGAACAACATTAAACAAAGATTCGAGGAAAACTTAAATGAAAAAAGCTCAAACAAAATTTTGCCACTCCCAATTTATCAAATGACAAAAACACTATATCTATTATTTGCAAACTCAGAATATGTACAATCACTCACAAATCACACATATCATTTACTTTTTTCTAAGTGTTAAAATAACATTATTGACACTTTGCAAGAATAGGAGTGCAAATATGAGAATAATCACTTCATGGAAAAAAGTGAAAGGTTGTATTTAATCTACCTTCCCACTATCCCCCAAAAAAAAAAAAAAAAAAGAGTAAATACCACTTACACCCTTTCAGTTTAGGCAATATCCCGACTAAAACCCATTTAGTTTCAATAATTTCGACTACACCTCCTGCAACTACCGTCCATCATTTTGACTAACGGTTTTTGGTAATTTTACAAATTTTCCCCTAATTGATTTATTTAATTTAATAAATAAAAATTGGTGATGCTAAAAAATCGAATTGCCCCCTCTCTCTCCTTCTTGATTTCTCTTCCATTATCTCTCTCCACTGTCGAGCTCCATCCAAAGCGTACCACCAAGCTCAACTGGCCACCATCACCTGGAGCACCATCGTTAGAAAAAATGGAAGACGCTAGAATATAGTGTTAGTGAAACCCACCACCGAAATGAGTCTTCTCATCTTCATGGGTATTTGCACCTCATTTTCTTTCTTTTCTTTTCTATTATCCTTTTGTTTTTCAGAATTATTCTCTCTTCTCCCTGGGTTGGTTACTCTCTTCTTCTTTCTTTCTCAGCTGCCACCATTGGTTAGTGGTGATAATGGCTATACGGTGGTGCGCGAATACGGTGAGATGAAAACATAGGTCTTCAATGGTGGCTTGAGGTGAAGCATGTGGCAATGACATCAATGCCATCACCATCGTCTTCGGCATGTTAGTGTATATTGTAGTTAGTATATACATATATTATTATACCATTTCTTAAACCATTTAGGACTAGGAGTTTTGTCTCTTCAGTTTATTTAGCCTCCAAGATTATTTGCTTATAAATAGACCTTTATGTATTCTTTATAAATCAATCAATTCAATATACAATTTTTCTATATTTCTAACATGGTATCAGAGCCAACCGGTCTTTAGTAGAGTTCTCTTAGTCTCTCGTCGTCTCCGCCGAGGATGTCTTCATTACCTTCATTCCCGACGGGTAATCATAAACATCCTATAAAACATCTTTAGGTTTTTGTTTCATTCTTCTAAGTGTCCTTTTGAGTCCCATAAAACCTCTTTCGAAAGAACTTAAGAAATTCATCCCAAAGCCACTGGAATTAGTCCAGCGGAGTCTCCACGCGCCCCGAATCTCCACTTTGTTGTTAGCCGAGCCCCATGATTTTCGACACCAAAGACCCATAACCACTGATGTCACTATTTCATCATCAAGCAACAACCCAACGCCAAGCCAAACATGGCTATTTCTTCACCGTCAAGCAACATCACCACCGGATTCCACCACTGCCTCACTCCAATGTTCATTGCCGAAACTCCAACCACGGGTATGTCTTAGTATTTTGACAAACCACTTCGACGTCCGTTAAATACCTACTGCCAGAACCACCACCTAAAAGCTTTGGGCCATCTCTACCGTTCGAACCTACCAAAACACCACTTGTACCGAAAAGCACAACCACTAATGAAGCTCCACTACCTGCTGAAATATCTACTTCGCTACCGCCCAGGGGTGGATCCATAATTTTAGTTCAGGGGCATAGTGTATTTGATGAGAGAAAAAAAAAATTAGAGTAACAAATATAATTTTTTCACATAAAAATGCAAACGAGAAACAAAAAACTATGATTGAATGTATCTGGGTTTTTTTAACACTAAGATGAAGTTAAGTTTTAGTAGAGAGTGAGAATTTTTAGTAAAAAAATAAATAGAGTGAACAAATTAACACATAAAAAGAAAGTTTTTCTAATTGAAATAGAATACTAAGGAGACACGTTTGTCATTATATCTACGAAAATAATAAGTTAGAGGGCCAGTGGATAAAGTAATTTGTAATTAGATATTTAATGCAACCAGCAAACAAATGCGTGTCCAGCCACTCCCTTATTCAATCACAACCATAATTTTCTCTCATTATTTCTTGGAGGAAAAAGAGAATAATTAGTGATGGGTTAATATCTAATTATATAACAAGATTTAATCAATTTGAACATACAGCAAAACGAGATGTTGCATGGAATATTTACTCAAAACCAATTAAACTCATGATTTAATATTCGGGGTGCAACTCGGATAGGTTGAAATTACAACTAAGATTCAGCTCAATATATGAAATATTCAAATTCTAATTTGGCATTTAAGTCAATCTAATCAATCCAAACCCAATTTATTTATTTTAGTTTGGGTTAAATTCGGGTCTACAACTTGGATTGAGATTTTGAGTTAGAATTCGAATTGACACACTAACTTTATTATATAAACATTTTGTACCATGTTGACTTTATGCAACTTGTAAATTACTTTCTCATCCTTTTAAGTGCTTATAATGCACATCATCTACCACCAGATATAATTACTCTAAATACTAAAAGATGAACAATATTAATTGTTTCATATTTGAAATAATTAAAGATATTGGTGAGTAAATCTAACATAATAACAATTGAACCACTAATCAGATCAACACGATCATAATATGAAATATATACACATATAGTATATTTAAAATAAAAGTAAAATTTAGGTTTGGATTGGGTTCAAATTACTGGCACGTTAACCTTAATTAAATTTGGATTGAATTTTTTTAACTTCAGTCAAATTCTAATTATAAAAGTAATTGTTAAAATTTGTGAAAAAATTCAGCAGACTTGAGATATCTTGCCCAAGTTACATCCTGTTTAATACAAGATTAATTGCAGATATACCTAAATAGTGTAGCCGAATGGGAAGGCAAAGTAGGGTTGCGATTCGGGCGGGTTGGGTGGTTTAGAGGTACAACTCGGGTTCAATGCTACATATGAAATGCTTTAAACCTAACCCTACTTCTAACCCTAACTACTCAACCCTAACCTAACCCATCATTAAATTTTTAAACTTGGGTTGAGATTTCGAGTTAAAAAGTTGGGTTAATTCGGGTTATTTATATCGCTAATCTTGTTGTTGAAAATTTAAAGTGATCTTTATTAAGTTTCACATTAGATTACTCCTAAACACACACAAAATTAAGAACTTGATACAAATTTTTAAAAAATTACAAACAAATTTTTAGGAAATTAATTATCTAAAGTGTTAACATACAATAAATTAAGATTTAAATAAAGGAAGTTGAAAAAAAAAGTTATTATAATTTGAATATTAAATATAATATATTTAAAATAAAAAATATATATAAAAATAGTATTACAATTCGGGTTCGGATTGAGTTTGGGTTGTTGGCACCTCAACTTAAGTACAATCCAAATTAAGTTCAGATTGAAGTTTTTCAACCCAAGTAACAACTCTAATTGTAAAAATAATTATCCAAATTTGTAAAAAATTAAATTCAACCTGATTGAATTCGACCTAGGCAAAGTAATTCCTCCTTTAGATACATCGAAGGGGACATTTGGGACTCAAAATCTTTATTATATATTTTGGGACAGGGAAGTCCAAGAGGACCAAGACTAATGCCATCAACAATCACTATTTAGCCTGCCGTCCTCTCCCTGCAAAGTTTTTTTTGGGAAAAACTTCTTACAAAAGAATATTTTCTTCCCAAAAAATATTGGTTGCGTCTGGCAACGTATTATCGGACGTCACTGAGAGTAAGTGTAGTGCACAGAGCGCGCCAGAATGCGCCCGTGCATGGGGCCTGGCGCACTGAATATCTCCACCTCCCCCACAAGTCTAATGTTGTTTCCTTTTATCAAGTACTCGTAATTCGTACACAGCCCCAACAAAAAAAAAAAAGTCAAATACCATCACTCCTTGCCTTTTGCTACATTCAATTTATTTCTCACATCCAATCCAGATTTCTGAACTTAGTTGCAGGATTACATGGGGTTCTTCAAGTGGATCTCTCTGGTTTCCACTCTTTGCTTGTGTTTATCTATACCCACTCTCTCAAATTCCTTTTTGAGCAAAGAAGGGTTATCTGAAATCCCTTTGAATTTCCTCAATTTGGCCAAAAAACCAGAGATTGTGGATTGGATGGTGGGTATTAGGAGGACAATACATGAAAACCCAGAACTTGGTTTTGAAGAATTTGAGACCAGTAAGCTTATCAGGGCTGAGCTTGATAAAATGGGCATACGCTATAAATATCCGGTGGCTGTTACCGGGATCGTTGGCTTCATCGGAACCGGTGAACCGCCTTTTGTCGCCGTAAGAGCAGATATGGATGCTCTAGCTATGCAGGTTTGTTTGAGTTATGGCGGCCAGTATACATGATTTTATATACATACAATAAAAACAGAGATGCATGTTTCAGTGCAAACATATGTAATTGCATATATACAAATATATAAATAGGAAGGATCAAATTATTATTTCTGTGAAATTTTTAAATGTTATATTGGTGGTGCGTTTTGGGTTCAAATGAAGGTTTATTGTTCTTTGATGTGTGAATAATTGCCAATTCAACACTATTGTTCAGTGTTAGAAGTTGGAATCTAATTGTTAATGAATTTTATATGAATCTTATTTAGAGGGATTGTTGGAAATTAACGAGGGTTTTGATCGGTACAGGAGGGTGTAGAATGGAAGCACAAGAGTAAAATTCTTGGAAAGATGCATGCTTGTGGACATGACGCACATGTTGCGATGCTTCTTGGTGCAGCAAAGATGCTTCAGGAACATCGTAGTGATTTACAGGTTCCTTTTTTTTTTTTTTCTTTCTACCTTTGTAGTAACTTGATTATGAATTTAAATGAACTCTTTATAATATAAAATATCTTTTATATCTCAATCTATGATTGGTTTGTCACCACGTGTTTTTAATGATTCAATCTATATTAATTTTGCTAGGAGAATTTGGACATCCTGTGCAAATGAATTAATTTCTTTGCATTCACATGACAAATGTACATGCTAGTGGGTTGTATAGAATTATGTCCAACTGCAATTAGAAAATAATAAAAATAAAGTAGAAATGAAGTCATCTAGGATACCCTTAAATGACCTCTTTTTTAACAATTGTAAAAAGAACAAATCGAGTCCCTCCTATCTCACATTTCGATTTGTTGCCTGTCTTGACTCCAATTACACTTTCCAAAACCTCCTCCTTGCATTAGTGGTCTCACTGTTTAAGTATTTCATTTTCCATATATGGATATAAAACATATCTGTCACCAATGGACATCCTGGCATGAAAATTATGAAATCATGCATTTCATTAATTGCTGCCATAGTTTCTGTGTTATGTTTTTGTTCCTCCCACAGGAAGTGGAAGTGAAACTGTACTTATGCTAGGTTAGCAACCAAAGCACTCTTCAAACATGGAAGATCCTTTCAAGATTAGCCTTCTATCTTTTGTTCCACTTACTCGCGTACTCATACTTTAGTGAATATATATATATATATATATATATATTTCTATTTTGTGTCAAAGTGGCCCTGTGTTCTTATTAGAGATACTGTACATCTGAAATTGTATATTTAAGTGGGTGCATTCTGTTTGTATTTTATTGTAATTAGTGAGGCATGCCAGTGAACGTGTGTGTGTGTGTGTGAGAGAGAGAGAGAGAGAGTAGGATCAAGCATGTTGCAGTAATGGAGCGTTAGAGATAGACTAAGTTTTAGTAAAAAAATGTGTCAAACAACATCACATGACAAACTATATTTTTCCTGTTAATTTGGAAGAAGTATGGATGTGTTATGAAGTGTCCCGGGAAAGTCCATCTTCCACTAAAAGATAATGTATTACCTGATCTTGAAAACAAGAATACAAGAGAAATGTTGGCAGTACTTCGATCTGAAACAGATAGAGCAGAGTAACCAGTAACAAAAGATGTAGCTGGATTTGTTTTATCGTGTTCATTCCATAAGCTGCAAATTTTATGCACATTGCAATGAAGGATGTAACTGCTGTATTCTGCCTGTTATAAAAGTTGTGTCAGGTTTCATGGAATTACTTGTACTAGATTTGGTGTAATTGGTAGATACACCGGAAGTTTTACTTTTATTACTTACTGTCCTTTGTAAATATTTCGAGACCAAGTAGTGCATGCCTAGGTGGTGCATAAATGTTAAGAAGCAAGTTACTTCTAGCAAATGTTTATTAATGAGTAGTCCTGTGGATTGTTGTACACGATGTGCAGCTGTTCATTATGCCCCTTCTGTAACATTTCCACAATGGGGGTTCTGTTTAGAAAATTCTGTTTCCTCTGAACCAGCGTCGCAGTTATGCTATGTTATATCCCTTTATATGTTGTTGCATCAGACAGCCGATAATCTATATTGCAGAAAGTACAAGTGTAATCATACAAGAAATTGCCATAATCTTTTTCTTGTTTTCAATAGGGAACGGTAGTTCTGGTTTTCCAACCAGCCGAGGAAGGACTTGGAGGAGCGAAGAAAATGCTAGAAGCTGGGGTACTGGAGAATATTGATGCCATCTTTGGGCTGCATGTCTCTAGTAGATTTCCTATTGGTGCAGTCGCCACCAGACCTGGCCCTCTTTTGGCTGGGAATGTTTTCTTTGAGGCTGTAATAAGTGGGAAGGGGGGTCATGCAGCCATTCCCCAACACACTATAGACCCAATCTTAGCAGCTTCCAATGTCATTGTTAGTCTGCAACATCTTGTTTCACGTGAAGCTGATCCCCTGGATTCACAGGTCTATCTCTCTCTCTCTCTCTCTCCAAGCAGTTAATGGCTTATGATTTATGAAAGATATACCTAATCATTTAGGAGGTGCTTCTAACATATATTAAATTACTTTTGTGACATCAAAGAATTAGAAGTAATTCTTTTCCCTTCTTTTTCTTCATCTTCCATTTTTTAAGGTACAGGTTCCATGGAAGTTTGATCTTTCCTTTGTCTAACCACTCTTTCACTACTTTAAAAATCAAATAGTCAGTGGTCTTCTAACTGTATTGTGCATGTGCTGGAAAAACATTTCTTTTTGGAGTTGGAGTATTTTCAATATCAAAGCATTATCTTGCAGGTAGTGACAGTTGCGAAAATCCAAGGTGGCGGTGCATTCAATGTTATTCCTGATTCAGTGACAATTGCTGGAACCTTCAGGGCATTTTCAAAAGAAAGTTTGATGCAACTTAAACAACGAATAAAAGAGGTAAATTTGTTAAAAAAAGGAAAAAAAAAGGAACTGATTCAGATGCTCTCTACTGTTTAAACTGGAGCAAGCAATTAGTTCAGAGAAGTTATAATTACTCTTTTTTCATCAAAAAAAAAGAAGAAGAAGAAGAAGAAGTTATAATAACTATTTGTTTCAGATTTATAGTGAGAGGAAGTTAATAATTTTTCAATAGCAGCAACCTCAGATTATTTATAGCATAACGACTCGTCACGAATGTTAATTCTTTTCCTATGCAATTGGCAGGTTATCACAGGCCAAGCATCTGTACAGAGGTGCAATGCAACTGTTATCTTCAATGAACCCTTTTACCCAGTAACTGTAAATGACAAAGTTTTGCATGAGCACTTCCGAAATGTAGCAGGTGATATGCTGGGTGCCGAGAACATTTTAGAAATGCAACCACTGATGGGTGCTGAAGACTTCTCATTTTTTGCGGAGGTGATTCCAGGCTACTTCTATTTCGTCGGAATGCATAATGAGAGTCGAGGACAGCTTCCAGCATCGCACTCCCCGGACTATATACTAAACGAAGATGTACTTCCATATGGTGCTGCATTCCATGCATCACTGGCTACAAGGTACCTCCTTAAAAATCAAATCAAGCTTACTTCACCAGGAGGAAGTTTTCGTGATGAACTGTAGGGTTGAAGGGTTCCTTTTATAATTTGAGAGACTTTTGGCGGGTAATATGCATCAGAGCCCCCAAACAAGCATTTAAAGCGCCAAGACTTGTACAATCTCAAACTGCATGTAAATTCTGTTCTAGGAACAACTACAGTAAGTTTTAATAGAATTTGTTGTTACCTGTCATTTTGCCAATTCATCTCACAATGCTTTTCTATAAATGTTTTAATTTAAAATTTTGGAAAATATAAAAGAATTGGCAGGTTAATTTAAAATTTTGGTTTCCTTCTCCTGCGATCTAAAGTTGGAATGAAAACAGCAGCAACTTCACGATGACTGGACAGCTAGAGAACACTCGACCTGAGAGACCTTGTTGTTTTATGTATGAAACTTGCTAGGCTTGGTAAACAGAAAATTACGTCTTCAAATCATTTGAGAGTGACCAGGGGCTGTAGTTTGAGAGTTCAAGTTTTCGTGTAGATTCAGAATTGGGTATGAAAAAACATGAGAAGGAATTGTGGGGAATTTATATATATATATATATATATATAAAACGACGAAGAAAACATTGTTCGAGAAAATTATATTATATATCCAAAAATAAATTAAAATAAATTCATGGAGCAAATTCAAATTGGAAAATATTCTATTTAGGTCTTGTATCCTTTAGCCTATTCACATTGGTGCTTGACTTTGCCGAAAAAAAAAGAATGAAGAAAAAAAAAAATTATGGAGCAAATTATCTACCCATAAAACGGGAAAAAAATAAAAAATGATAGAGCAAATCGTACAATTTGCTATTTAGGTCTCGATAGTTGCTTAGAGATGCAGTAGCTTCGATATACCCTTCATGTGACCACAAGTACTGAAGACCAATTGAGACATCACATGAAATTTCATCCCTATTTTTTTTTTTTTTCAAAATTCACCTATTTATTTATTTATAAAATTTTAAACTTGATTTAGATATATATTTAGAAAACGATGGGTAGGCAGAATTGCCATACTTATACTTTTTCATTCATAAAATACATGTGGTACCAGAAAATGTAGGTATACAATTATGCTTAAATATCATGGTCCATATATTTATAGTGTTTTAAATTTAATTACTTGTTGGGCAAGCATTAATATTATTTATCATCCAATATTAACGAGGCATGTCTAACTCCAATTACTAGCTAGTTAGATAAGAAGAATAGAAATCCTTTAACCCACTGCATACTTGTCCTTTGAAAAACTTAAACAATATCGAAAGTAAGAAAATAAAAAATAAATCAAAAAAATCTTACAGTATTTAGAGATTTAATGAAAAGAGTCTTGAGAGATGATACACATAAAAAATTTTAATTTGAATTCTAAGTTATTGAATTACTAGAGTACCTTTAAAATATAACAAATTGTCAAATAACAAAGTAAGTAACCGCAAATAACAAGCCATGTAATTCAACATACTAAGGCCCTGTTTGGATTGGGTTTTGAAAATCAACTTTCGGCTTCTCAAGCTCAAAAGTTGTTTTGGAGAGTGTTTGGATTGGTAAGGCGGAAGAGTTTCAGAGACAAAAAAAAAAGCGTGGAAACGGGTAGATATCAGCTTCCTAATTTAGCTTCTGCTTCTCTTTTTCTTCTACGTAAAAATCAAAATTCTGCCAAAGAGGACCTAAATCTTGAATTATATTTGTGAAGTTTAGAAAAATAAAATCTTAGATTTTTGTTGAGCAATATATAAAGCACTTGATTGGTCACCCATTTTATATTTATTACCAAAGGTATGTTTTTGATATGATAATGTTGGGAGTTGAAGTTCACTTATTTTTATAAAAAAAATTCTTCAGATTCTCTCATTACCATTTAAGCACCAAGAAAATTAGCAGACTCCCAAAACTATGAATTTTTTTTTTTTGTCCCATTACCTTACAATGCAACTCTTTTATTTGTTTTTTTCATTTTTTTTTCCACCACAATAACAACACAACAAATGATAACCAAGAAAGAGCACATCTGAACTTCCAAGTCTTCCGTGCTTTTTTTAAAAAAATACTTCCCAAGTCTTCCATGCTTTTTTTTAAAACACTATAGAACGCTTATCCTATGCTTGAAATGAAAAAGAATGAAAATTTATTCCACTATTTCACCGATGGAATGATCATTCCATTCCCAATAAGCACTAAAAATAAAATCTAGTTATAAAAAATAATGTAATCATCATTCCATTTATGCATCATTTCATATTTGAAACCAAACAATAGAATAAGAGTGACAATTCCATTTTATTCTCATTTCTTTCTCACTTTAATGGAATGCTCATTCCATTCTATTGTTGCGTACCAAACACAACATTAGAACCGCTTACTACCAAAAACATTTGCAAGAGAACAAATGCAACATTTGCAAAATTCATCAAATTGGACCAACAATAAACAACATTATGAAAGAAACTCTGTTATTAATTAAAAAGGCCATTTCTTAGCAGGTACTACTACTACTATTCATTTGTCAAGAATGTGTCAGCAATTTGAGGCATTAACCACAAAAATGAATATCGAAATAGTCAGCCACCAATATAAATTATAGGCTATTCAGCCACTTCAAAGTAGAGTAGAGGATTTAGGAAAATTAATATTAATCCAGTTAAATTTCAACCAAATAGAGATTCGTCACATACATAACAACGAATATGCATGAACTGAAAGACAATGCTTCTAATTTTTGATTTAACGAAGTCAGCATAAATTTTAACACAGTTCAGCCAAAAGTTGATATTGCAATAGCAGTGAACTCCAGTATTTAGAATACAAAATGATATGCTAGAATTAACTAGGAGACAGACCCAACCAGTGCTTGCCTTGAACTAATCATATATCCCATGCTTACTTCTCCGATGAGTTTGGTCCCCGCTTCTTGCCAAAGCCAACAACTGCAAACAACATTTATAGTCATACTCATCAGCATAGGCTTTTGAACTACATTTCAAGGTTTCTCACTTATACCTCTGTTTGGTAACTATGAGATGAAGAAACAAAAAAAAAAGAACTTGAGAACACTATAAACGATTTTCAGTATTTTATACCTCAAACGCACCACTGATGTGAATTTTGGACCTTAAAAAGCCCCCAATTTCATTTCTTAAAAACCGATACACAGTATATACTGTGTATATCTTATATTTCATTTTCCTTCCTTGTGTCTTCTTAGTAACCAGGAACAGTGTAATTAAACTTGTAGTCAAGATTACTAAGTATCTAAAACCAGATCTAAACTAAACCAGCATAAGCATTGATACAAGTAGATTTAAGAACATAAACAAAATATTCCTACGTTATACATCTACTGATCTACAAACACATATATGCATAAAGATGTGAATTTACGGACTGATACAGATATATATATATATATATATATATATATATATAAAGTAAATGAAACAATATAAATTACCGGCAGTGACGAATCGGCGGTTGTACTGCATGCGCTTGTGAGCCCGACCACGAGGCTTCTTCTTCTTGTCCTGCTTAGCAACCTTAGGTGTTTGGCCTCTCACCTTACCAGCACGTGCCAGTGATCCGTGAACCTTCCCTGCAAATTCAACACCTCAATACGTCAATCAATCGGATGAAACACCAAAGCACACATACAAACATAGATTAGACGCAAATATGAGAAACCCTGGATTGAATCGTAATGAAAAACTGAAAAGAGTGAGACTTTGGGCTTACCCATGTTGGATTGTCAGTTGTTGCTCAGGTAGCTGCTAGAGTTACGCGATTAAAGCGATCTATGCAGATATTGTAAACTTTTAGGGTTAGGGTTTCGCTGGGATTATATTCAGTGTGGTGGGCCTGGTGGATGTTCAGATTGGATTTGGGCCAATGATTGGACTGGATTGAATACAGCACTCATTTGGGCTTTATCCAGTCGAATGGCATGCTGAAAATTTATTGGGTATTCGTGGTAGTATGGCAATGCAGTATTTCATGTCAATGAATACTCAATATAATTTTCTAGTAAAAAATAATAATAATTCATCTTAGGGTAGTAAGTAAATTCAAACAGAGACACTAAAAAATTTGGGCCTGTTTGAAAGTGCTTTTTAATTCTAAAATTTCTTTGATTTAAAAGGCGTTTGAAAATGTCTTCAATAAAAAGAATTTAAAAGAAAAAAGTTGTTTAGTTAATATATTTTTTTAAATTCCTTCCACGATTAACACATTTTTAACCTAACAAATTTATTCTTAATAATTACTCCCAATAGACAAGTTTCACGAAATAAAAGAAGGCAAAATTGTTAATAAAATTTGTTACTTAAAATAATTCTAGTTTCCTTCCAAAACCTGACTTCTTTTGAACTGACTTTTTTAGGATTTCGACTTTTATTAGAAGTCTATTTTTTTATTTCATGAAACAATGACATTTTTTTTAAGGACTTTTTTGGATTTAGAAGTCGTTTCAATCCCTGAGAAAGTAGGGGTGCACAAAAAACCATAGGAACTAGAACCGGAACCGGAACCGAGAGGAACCGTACAGGAACTGTTCCGAACCGTGACTACGGTTCTGGTTCCGGTTCCTAAAATTAGGAACCGTTACCAACGGTTCCAGTTTTGGTTCCAGGACCAGTGGAACCGTACCGGAACCGAAACCGTTGGAAGTAACGATTCCCTGGAATCGAACCGGAAGCGTTTTATATTAAATATGTGTATATATATATAATATAATAACTATATAATATATATATATATATATATACATTACATGTAATAATTATATATAATAATTATATTATATATAATAATTATATATATATATATATATAGGGTGCCATTTTTAGATTGTAGGTCTCACATTTATTTAATGAATATATATATATTTTTTGTATTTTCAAGCTTCATTGAAAAAAAAAACCTAAGGAACCGCGGTTCGGAACCGGAATCTAACCGAAAACCGCGGTTCGATTTCTCACAGTTCCAACCCTTAACGGTTCCGGTTTCGAAAATTAGGAACCGTTGATAACGATTCCGGTTCCGGTTCTACCAAGAACCGTGGGGAACCGTACTGTATGCACCCCTATGAGAAAGCTTCTCTAGACGGACACTTGTTATTTGAGAAGTTCACTGTCTTGCAATGTTTTCTTATTTCTTTTATATTCATTTTTGAAATACAATTATTCTATGATTTCTTCCTCAATCGAGGGAAAATGCATGATTTCCTCCTCAATCACATTACATGGATCGTGCTAATTTTGGTTAATCAATTTCGAATCTTTAGTTATTGATTTCTTCTTTGTTGTCAATGTAGACCTTCCAAGATGAGGTGACTACCAAAGTCATTATCTCGTCGAACTTCACACGTGTCACTTTCTCACTAGTTGAATATTTTCCTCCATACCAAGTATCGGAGTCCATCAAATTTTAGAGTAACTAAAACTCTCTCAACATTATCCTTGTTGTGCCTGAGAGAGATAGAAACAACCTAACAATGAGTGAGATGATTTTTCCACATTTGACATTAAATTGGTGAAACATTCATAAGTTTCGCAATGTGAAAATAAAAAAAATGAAAACCATGGTAAAACAAAAAGTTAGTTGAGTATAGAAGGTGTAACATAATTTGATGCGTGATAATGTTCTAGCAAATATTTTTGGACAAGAAACAATTATGTGCTTGTCAGTGTTACACAAACATAACTAAGGAAGAACAGCAAAGAAAAGTAAAACGTATGGGATGGCATTGATTGTGGGGATTTATTTGTTTTCAAAAAGGCATTTATGGAAACAAAATCAAGAGAAATTTCATGTTTGGATTTCAAAATAATGCAAATTATTCAAGTATATGTACAAATCAAATTACAAAGAAAACATCGAGTAAAAGCTATCTTCCGAATCGGATTCGCCACGAATCGAATCTTACAAAAACGCTCCAAAAGCAATACAAACTACAATCCGATCAAAAGACAAACGCTTAGTAGGGTTGAACGACTGCTCTCTCTCTCCTAAAGTGTCTCAACCACGCAGTGTCAGAGACGACAAACCACACAGACCAAAATGTCTGCGCCGCCGGTGGAGCTAACGTCCGGCGTGACACCAGACGACGCCGTCATGGAGGCCCAGTTCTCAAAGCGAGTCCTGATACGGACCATTCTGGGTCGGGGCGACAGCGGGGCTGGGCTGGCGGGCCAGAAGGTGAGGATCGGGGGCTGGGTGAAAACGGGGCGAGAGCAAGGCAAGGGTTCGTTCGCCTTCCTGGAGCTCAACGACGGCTCGTGCCCGGCGAACCTCCAGGTCATCGTCGACGCCTCCGTCGCTCCTCTCGCCCAGTTGGTTCCGACTGGCACGTGCGTTCACGTGGAGGGAGAGCTGAAAGTGCCTCCTGAAGGGACGAAGCAGAGAATCGAACTTAGGGTTCAGAAGATTCTTGATGTGGGAACTGTCGATCCGGCCAAGTATCCCTTGCCTAAAACCAAACTAACACTCGAGTTTCTCAGGGATTATGTCCATCTTCGCCCCAGAACCAATACGGTATATGTACCCTCTCTCTCTCTCTATATATACACACACACACATCTTTGTGTTTGTATTGCAGATGGTGTTTGATGCAAATTCAAAATCGAAATGCATAATTTTTTTATTCAAGCTTACGGTCCATGAGGTGAAATGGACGTCATATTGAAGTGATGTAACTGAAAGATTGCACAAGAACAGTTTCCCTAATTTCTTCTATATATATATATAGAGAGAGAGAGAGAGAGAGACAGAGAGAGTTATAATATTTATTGTTTTCAGAATCTTTTGTATGAATAGTTAGAGCTAAATTGCCTGCTGTGGTTTTTTTTTTTGTTAGTGATAATTAATTGTCTGTGCTTGGAATTAGATTTCTGCAATTGCTCGAATTCGGAATGCACTGGCTTATGCAACCCACACATTCTTTCAAAAGCATGGGTTTCTCTATGTGCATACTCCGATTATCACCACTAGTGATTGTGAGGGTGCTGGTGAGATGTTTCAAGTCACAACTTTGATCAACGATGCCGAAAGATTGGAGAAGGAGCTGATAAAGAATCCTCCTCCATCAGAAGCTGATGTGGAAGCTGCTAAGCTTCTTGTCAAGGAGAAAGGAGAAGCTGTCGGGCGACTAAAATCTGCTAAAGCAAGTAAAGAGGAGATTAGTGCCTCTGTGGCTGAGCTCACAAAGGCTAAGGAGAATCTCTCAGTGGTGGAAGAGAGATCTAAGCTTAAACCTGGTATACCTCAAAAGGATGGGAAGATTGATTATTCCCGAGATTTCTTTGCCCGTCAAGCATTTTTGACTGTTTCTGGACAACTACAAGTTGAAACTTTTGCATGTGCCCTGAGTAGTGTCTATACGTTTGGGCCAACTTTTCGAGCTGAACACTCTCACACCTCAAGGCATCTAGCGGAATTCTGGATGGTGGAGCCTGAAATAGCATTTGCAGATCTTGAGGTATAAGGGATCGAAATTTATTACTATTTAACTCTATTAATTAAGTGTTTGAGATGACTGGCTGAAAATTGGTTTCTCAGATTGGCCAAAAATTAGCAGTTGATTTGGAATCGAATTGTTAGAATTATATAAATTTGATAACATGTACTGAAAAAATGAAACAAGAATATTGAATATATGTATTATTGTTTGCACAAATGAATTTTTTATATGTGTAAATGTCATGTTTTAGCCAGCTGCTCGCTGGAATACGGCCTTAGTGGGTGTCAAATGCCATATAGAAATTGGCTAAGAATAAGTATTAAAGGGCTGGGAATGCCATTGTTAAAACTATTATCGAAATAGTAAAATGAAAGCATGATTAATATTTGATAGAAAACCATTTTTTTTCTTACACTAGAGTAGAGGCTTAATAGCGAAGGAGACTTTAAATGTCATACATCCCTCCGGTCATGGAAAAACCCAATCCATGCTTGTAACATCTTATACAACAAAGTAATCAGTTGGAGATCGGAACAAGGAGAGGTTTTGCTTGAAAATTGAAGACAGATTATACTGCTAACTCTTGTTGAATTGCTATGTGGAATGTGATAACTGATAGATCAATCCCATTTCATTGGGCATCTAAAACGGCTATAAAACTTTTTATTCGCTGTGGTTGTAGGTTTTCTGAATTGTTCAATCATAATATTTTGGATGTCAAGGTTTGTGTTCTTTGCAGGATGATATGAAGTGTGCGGAGGCATATGTGAAATTTTTGTGTCAGTGGTTGCTTGACAATTGCCTTGATGATATGGAATTTATGGTTAAGAATTTTGATAAAGGTGCCATTGATCGCTTAAGAATGGTTGCTTCAACTGACTTCGTTCGCATTTCTTACACGGAAGCAGTGGCCATTCTTGAGGAGACATCAAAAGAGAGGCAGTTTGAGAATAAAGTGGAATGGGGAATTGATTTGGCATCTGAACATGAAAGGTGTGTTGTAAAAGACTCTGCATCTTGATTTCGCGTGCATATACTGATGTCATTGTTTGCCTAATCATGTAGGTATTTGACTGAAGTGAAATTTAAATCACCTGTTATTGTGTATAATTACCCAAAAGGGATTAAAGCATTCTATATGAAGGTCAATTCAGACAACAAGACTGTTGCTGCCATGGATGTGCTTGTGCCGAAGGTAGCGTCATTTTATTTGGTTCACATGTCTGATGCTTAGTTGCTTACTTGTCATGTATTTCATTTGATACCAAGCTGTTCTAGAATCTACATAACTCATGACAACAAGATTAAGCCTTCAGATGATGTGTTAAACATAATGCAATATTCGTGTTTATTACAGTCAATTTTCTTCCTTTTTCAGGTGGGAGAATTAATTGGAGGAAGCCAAAGGGAAGAACGTTATGAGGTCATTAAAGAAAGGTATGAAAAATTGTTATGCTCGATTCTGATTTATTTATAATATTTAGAAAAAAGCATACTTTTGTAAATTCCGCTGTTGTATCTTGTTCTTATGCTAATTGTTATTGGAGTTCCTAGGATTGCAATTGCTTGTGAACCGTTGAAGGAATTTTAATGTGGATGGTTTTCTTCATTGCAGAATATTGGAGATGGGTCTTCCCCTTGAGCCTTATGAGTGGTACCTTGACCTGCGGCGCTATGGGACTGTAAAGCATAGTGGTTTTGGTTTAGGCTTTGAAAGGATGATTCTTTTTGCTACTGGGATAGACAATATTAGAGAT
This sequence comes from Cornus controversa, assembly GCA_026545225.1. NCBI lineage: Eukaryota > Viridiplantae > Streptophyta > Magnoliopsida > Cornales > Cornaceae > Cornus > Cornus controversa. The sequence goes on from CM048851.1 coordinate 46,231,881, forward strand.
GTTATTCCTTTCCCCAGATACCCAGGAAGAGCAGATCTGTAAGATTTAATCCAATATCCTAAACATGGATGCTAGGGTGTGAATCTATTAGTTGGTTTTGCTTATCCATATAGTTATTATTCCCACTTCTCATTCTAAACAAAATTGAATACAGAGACTATGATAGTGAGTTTGTTGCTTTTTGGAATCTTTGTGCTACTTTCTTGTGATGTTATTCCTTGGGATCCTCAGTTTAATCCCCGTCATTGTTTCAGAACCTTGCTGTCTTCTGTTGTTTGGGTATTCTTGTTGGTTTTTTTAAGGACTGTGTTAAAAATTGGTACTGTATTTTTTTTTAATAAAAAATTATTTATTTCTTTGGAAATCAGTGTTAGAATTCAGTGCTTCACATGTTAAAGAAATGGCTACTGACCAATTTTTGATGCAGTATGATTTAGATGGTTTCCACCACCTCCTTGTGTATCTGGTCACTATTGTCCTACAGTTCAATTTGTTGCGTGTTGAAAGATAGAAACCTCCTACTGTAAGAAACTAAAAGGTAAGAAACTAAAAGGGACCAATTTTCGCTGTACTCTCCTACTGTAAGAAATTACAAGAGGCCAATTTTCGCTACGCCACCACAGTTGGTTTCCAGTTTCCACCATCTCCTCGCGTATTATTTGGTCAATATGGTCTTATAGTTCAATCTGTTTACTAACAGTATTCTCTAGTAAAATGAGAAGTGGTGGCATGGATGAAGCAAATGCTCCTTTCTTTCATTTCCCCCATTCAGCAAAATTTCAAAAATAATATATATATATAGGAGTCATAAATCTGATAATCTTGTGTGATTAATTTTTTGATGCAAGAAATTTTGCAATGATTATTGAAGAAAACAATTCTTTTCCTTCTACTCTTGACGATTTTCATCCCTTCAATTCTCAAGGTCTCTCTATAATATATTATTATGCGTGCATGAATAACTTCAAATTAGATAGTGGTTTTTTCCCCCTATTTAATTAGATTGTGGCTTTATTACTGCTCTCTGAGAAACTTTGGCTGTCTGCTTGGATTAACAGAATAGAAGCTACTAAGTAAGCTAGCTCAATCATTCGAGAGGAGTCAATCTCAACAGTCTTTTAAGAACACTCACTCGACTTATTCAGCCGAAGTAAAAAGCATTTTTGTATAAAATAATTAATTTAAGAATCACTATTACCTCCAATGTAAAAAAGATAATTGGCGCTACAAGGCATCACCGGTTCACCACACACACTTCATAATTTCCATGTGATATAGGTAGAAACTTCAACTCCAGAACCTATATATATATATATATAAATCATGTTCTTTCGAATACTTCTCTTTGTTTTTAAGGTAAAGATTGTTAGGTTTTTATTATGGCAAAAACACATCAATTGCCCTACAGCCATGACTGTTCGTACTACAGCCATGACTTGAATGTCTCAAGGGAAAAAGAAAATTGTATAAAATATATTATTGCAAAACAAAACACAGGACATAAAAAACACGCTGTTCCTGTAAACATAAAATGGGAAACTGCATCAATGCTTCAATCTCACTGGTAATAACCTCCAACCGCTTCTTCAATCTAACCGGTGCTGCAACTTCAACGGTTCAACCTAAAAAGTAACAATGCAGAGGCACAAATGGAAAAAGTCTAGAGGATCAAACATCTACCGTTTAGGTTCCTTGACAACCTATTGTTTTTCTGTATAAGATCACAACAGTAGGCACTTCAGCTTTAGTATTCTCACTCCACGACAAGAATGTAACTGCTATATATATTAGTTGTATTTTATTTTATCTCTACTGTGCAAACTAAAGAAGACTTGAAAAGGAATTCATACAAACTAGGAAAGAGTGGAAACACAAACAGAGGATAATTGTATTAATAGAACCAAAACAAAGTTACCAAAGTATCATTTTCTAAGCAAAAAATGACCAAATATCAGAAAATTAATCAGTCTCATAAATACTCGACACTTGAAAAACTCTCATCTATCATTACTCCCACATATGGAGAACAAAAATCAGTCGTCTTCCTCAATGATCTTGGTGCCAAGCCCTTTCAGCCCTTCTGGCGGGATTTCAGCAACAGTAACAAGAGAGTAGAGCTCTTCCTTTGCATCCTCATCATCATTCCTCTTGCGAGCAACACGAACTCTGACCCGTCTTGGGACACTTCGGATTCCCCTGCTCCAGACGTACTTGTTTAGCTTCACGTCCACTCTAACATCCTTGGTCCCCATCACTTTCTGTGCAAATTTCCTTATCTCCTTTATGGCGTTAGGAGCCTTCTTCTTGAATGTGCTGTTGTTCACAATGATAAAATATATAGTATAAATCAAGCCTTTCTCGTCAAATCAAAGAACTAGAAACTAAACAGTTCCATTATGTAAAGATAATTAATTCCCTTTCTTTCAGTGCATCCATTAGGCTAATCTCAGTCATTAATTCAATCAAATTCAATCAATGTATGCAAACGCTGTAGAGATCGTGAACCATGCTCACCATATACCACCATGACAGAATTCACAAGAAGATGAACATAAAAACCACTATTGTCCATTTGGTTGGGCAATGTATTGGGATAAGGCAAAAAAAAAGTATATGATAACAATCTGCCCATATAAAATAACATTTTCACCAGTTAATTTGTATTTTGTTTGTTTGATCGATTAATGAAAACTAACAAACAGCTTCCATAAGAGAGACTAGAAGTAAGGTACGACTAACGACTAACACTATTCATATTGATAACATGGATAAATGGATACATCTGCAAACACGAATAATTTCTATGAGCTCTCAAAGCAATTATATCAGAACCAGAATAACACTACAAAGTTTTTGATAAGTTGTATATTAAAGAATATATAAAATGTAGTGCTGTCGTTTAACTCCAATCTCGTAGTTGCAAGAGAAGAAGCCTTTATCAACACACAATCTATTAGTTTTTCAGACTCCACACCCACCGTTTAGTTAAAAGGGTAAGAGTATAGTTAAAACTCAATATCTGCCAATGCTCTTGTAAGTAAGCAAACACATGATCCATTGAACTTAGAATTCATTCTTATGGCGAGCATTCTACTTCATAGAGCCTCCAAAAATTGATTTCTTATAATGAATTTATAGTCATAATCCCAACAGCGTATCCAAAAATGCTACTAAACAATTTCTAATCTCACATTTCCATTTGTAAGGCAATGCATTGGGAGAAGGCAACAAAAATAATTCACAGTTAGGTTGTTTGCTTGATTACTGAAGACCACCAGCTTCCATAACAGAGATTAGGATTAAGGTAAGATTAACACCATTCATATTAATCACATGGATAAATAGGTACATCTGCAAACACAAATAATTTCTATGAGAACTCTCAGAGCAATTATAACAGAACCCAGAATAAGCAATTGGGTAGAAGACTGCACCCAAAATACAGAACCAACCAGCTTTGAACAGCTATTGTTTAACCAAATGAAAATTATGAGTCTGTTTTAAAGTAGGTTGTACATAAAAAGAAGTAATAAATATATCAAATGTAGTGCTGTCATTTAACTCCAATCTCGTAGAATATGCAGGAGAAGAAGCTGATATCAACACAAGATCTATGAGTTTTTCAGACTCCACACCCACCGTTTAGTTAAAAGGGTAAGAGTATAGTTAAAACTCAATATCTGTCAATTCTGACAACTGTCAATTCTGTTGTCAGTAAGCCAACACATGATATATTGAACTTGGATTTCATTCTTATGGTGAGCATTCTACTTAATAGAGCCTCCAAAAATTGATTTTTCAGATATCCGAAATGCTACTAAACATCTTATAATCTCACATAGATCCCCAAATTTCAGTAGCTACATCATATTTGCATTTACTTGAAACTACTACACTTGTTTTTTCACTGATAATTCAGACTAAAGATTAAGCATATCGACGGAAACGATGAACCAATTTTACGACTGCACAACAAGTCATTAGAAACTAGTTGGGAAAAGGCTTTGTTGAGTTAAGTATAACATTTTATTAGAATGATGAAGAATAGGTAGTGAAAATCACAAGCTACCAACATTTAGAGTACTTGGTAGACCCAAGAACGAAAATCTCACACGGGAAAGAGAATAACGCTATAGATATATAAGGTACGAAAGAATCAGAGAGTGGCATTACCAGCCATGCAAGCGCTTGTGAAGGTTGATGGTGTACTCCCTAGTCACCACTTCCTCCTTCCTTCCTTTTGTTTTGTCGACCATTTTCACCCTCTCTCCGACTAGTCCTCAAAGGTACCTGCATTCAACCACACGAACAAATACATAAATTCGGCTGATTTTCTACAAAAATCATTTCTTCGATTTACAGAGTTTGTTTTCCCTAATTTTCATCTAGATCTACTATAGCAAACGAAAAAGAGCGAACAAATGACAAGAAGCAGAGAAATATCAATAAACATACACAGATATATATATATATATATATATACATATACGTATATTTGTAAAGAAAAGAATCTAAACCAATTCTTTTATGAATTGAAACGCTTTGAACAGAGAGAGAGAGGGGACGAACCTAGGTTTGAAGGTGGTTACGAGAGGAGCCGAAAACGGATGGTAGTGACCGATTATAAACCCTAAAACTCACACTTTTATAACAGTGTAGGAGTGCAAGTTGGGCCGGCCCAATCCGACCTCAACCCGATTTCGGGTTACTTCGGGCCAGCCCAACCCTAACCCAACTCCGGATTGAAGTGGTCAACTCAGCCCAAAACGTTTGGGTCAGGTGGTTTTTCTGGCTGACCTTTTTTTAAACTGACGCCATAAAAGGTAACGTGCAGGATTTCGAGTGCATAACAGTACCATATGCATTAACATACACCAGTATATATGTGTGTGTATATATATATCTCTCTTATCACATGCATAAAGTTTAGGTATGGTGTGAATAGCAGGATCTCATTTTTAGTGTCGAATGTGGAATAAGTACGCCATACAATACAAGCATCCTTCAAATATCCATTAATCCATTTTAAATTCTTCATAGTCCATTCATCTCCTTCTTCATTACTCCATCACCAAAGTTCATTATCTTTCTCTTTCCATTCAACCATGGCCTCATCAAGCATTAAACAAAAAATAATAATCTTCTATATGTCTCTATATAATAATTTAATGATCACCATTTTCAGTACATGATAGTGTGATAGTCATGAGTATACCCTAGTATATATGTGTATGTATATATCTATCATGCATAAAGTTTAGGTAAAACAGTTCTGTGTGAACAATAAGATCTCATTTTTAGTGTATAATGTGATAAGTATGCCATACAATACAAGCATCCTTCAAATATCCATTAATCTATTTTAAATTCTTCATAGTCCATTCATCTCCTTCATTACTCCATCAACAAAAGTTCACTCTCTCTCTCTTTCCGTTCACCCATGGCCTCATCAAGCATAAAACAAAAAATAATAATCATCCAGGTGTAGAACCAAGAATTCCACAAAAGTGGTAATTTTCCATAAATAAAAAGAAAAGTTGAATTCCACTACCACCAACAAACCCTTTTTTTGTCTCTTTATCTTCAAGATAAATAAAAAAAAATGAACTCAAATCTTGAAAAAAACAACAGAAACTTCCCAAACACTAAATTTTCCACCACATTCCAGGAAACTCCAAGCAAATTAGACTCAAAAGAGAAGAAAAATGAAGGGTCTTTTTCCTTTTATACAAATGAAGCAGATGTCTCACATTGATAACATCCCATCAACCCTTGACAAAGTTAAAGATGGAGAAATCTCCACATGTGATCAGAAGATCGGTGGCGAAGAGAGCAAGCGGAGACCACGAGAGCAGGCTGCAACAGTGAGAGCAGGCGGTGGCAGAGAGAGTGGGTGGAGATGGATTCTCAGTACAATAAAGAGAGAAAAAAATTAAGTTACAACACCAAGAGTCCGAGTAATGATAGGGATGCCGTTTATGTGAGTGAGAGTGGTGAAAGTAAAATCATTATTTTAACTATCACAAAGAGATGTTATTATCATGTTACAGTGTTTATTATTTGAGAAATGCTAAACGTCATGAAATTATTTCATGAATTTGTATCATGAATGATGTGGTAAGTAACGTAGAGAGTTAGTATTGGTGGGATTTAGTGATAATATCATGGGACAATGTGTATGGGGGGAATCCTACCAATACTAACTCTTCACATTACCTGCCACATCATTCATGATACAAATTCATGAAATTATTTCATGACGTGTAGCATTGCTCTTATTATTTATTACTCTTTTTTTTTTTTCAGACAACTGTAGTGTTTCATAATTCACCTCCAATAAATTCAAACTCCCAACCTCTTTTTGTAATTAGACTATTCGTTTGAATTTTATTTTTATTTTTAACTCGAACACTACTTTAGACGTGACTTTAACTCTTAAATTTGCATTTCAAAAAGTGCCGAGATACTTAATTACACTCCTTAATGATACTATTACTTATTACTTACAACTATTACATGTTTAGCAACACATCACCTTACAAATATTACTTGTTAATCACAAGGCAACACATCACATAATCTATTTCTACGATGACTTGAACCAGAAAGTTAACACTGACAGAGCTCACTTAAGCTGATTAAATAATTGAAAATTTATAGTATTGTAGTTTGTTTTTAATTTCTTTTGTCTGTAAGACATGAAAAAGAACGGTCTAATTAAAATATAATAAGTGGCTAAATTTAATTCAGTGGGAGCAATAAAAAATAACAATATGATAAAATTTTGGTTGAACCAAAATAATAAATACTAAGATTTAATTATTAATTTATAATATTTTCAATCAATACATTTTTAATTGTTCTCAACGAATTTTCATCTCTGAAAGTGTTCACGGTAAACACTATAAATACAATTTAATTTTTTTCTCAAACAATTTATTGATTTTAACAAAATCTTGCTCCTTTTTCCTTTTTTTTTTCTTTTCAAAATTAAAAATTTTATTTTGCGGAAAGAAAAATATTAGATAGAAAAGGGTTTCTATTTTATTGCATACCGATTTGGGCTTGAAAAATCTATTAAAAAAAAAAAAGAAGATTTTATAATTCTTTCACTTTGTGCTTTTACTTTATACTGAGAACTAGAGAGGAAAAGAAAGTGATGATAAAGGAGATAAACTTGGTGTGAGTCATGAGAACGAGGGACATGGAACATTTGCTAAAGAAAAGAGAAAAAGTTGGTAGAAAAAAAATCAGTCCCAGTGGGACATAGAGCATTTTGAATGGGGGCAAGTTCACAATTTCAAAATAATATACATAGAAAATATAAATAACAAAAAGATCAATTCATGATGATTAATACATCTTATGTTTTCCCCTTTTTTTAATATATATATATATATATATTTTTTATTCTGGGGTGAAAATATAATTACAAGGAAGGGATGGAGAGGTCAGCCTCAGTGGCTTGAATCAACAACCACTGAGGCCAATCTTTCCAAACACCCTCATTCATTTTACATAGAGAGACCCTTTGGACAATACAGTGATTAACTGAAAACAAGCACAACATTTACGTTATTTAGAAAGTGACATATTTATGTCAGTTCGTTACAAAGTATATTTCCAACTTCAATCAAGTCCATCAAACTTCAAATATATACACATACACACGCTTCACTCCCAGCATTGAAAGGAGGCAGCCTCGTGTCAATACGAGCTCACCCGTGATTTAGCTGTTGCAAGCTCCTCGCTTTCTGCTAGACTCGCCCTCTAGCTATAGACGTTTTAAAATTCAATGAATCATTCCAACAGGGTTCTTCTCATATACAGAAATAAAATCATACGCCCAATTAAAAGATAAAATTATAAAAGGATTCAAGTTTCAGTTTACATAGATTATGAAGTTTGTAGCTAATCTCAATAACATATATAACAAATTAAGCCCATCATGGAAGTGCAGGAACAACTCGTTTGCACACAAGCCTCACTCAATCCTATTGTATCACCAGGATGCCACAGTTTACATCTTTGGCTGATTGATGCACACCACACAAAGCAGTGGGCAGTCAACTGGCTCCCAAGACTTCATACATGATCAATGCAGAGATACCTTCTGAACTATTAACTTTATCTCTTTCATCCTTATATCAACTAGTTGCCGCAGCTGTTCTTCTGGACTAATTTGATTTTCATCCATCTCAATGCTACTAGCTTCACCATTCTGTGACCTGAACAAGACAAATGACATTTCCTGATCATAATCAGTTGGGACTTCAATCACCCGCTTCCCAGCAGGGCCAGTCTCTTTCCCTATGACATCAGCCTTTATACGATCTGAAATGATTGTCCTGTAAGATTCCATGTATTTGTCAATAGGATCAAGGCTGACATAGATGAGCACTTCCCAACACTGTAAAAACTGTTTCCTGTTGATTCTCAAACTATTCCTGACATCTTCAACAGCACTCACAGGTGGACCAAAATGGCAAGATTGGCTTTTCTTTGACAGATTTTCTTGCTTCAGACGCAGAGTTACTGAATTAAGTGCATGCTGGATTGGGTCAAAAACATGTAGGCGTAGCACATCAATACAGGTCCGCACATGTTGTAAGGAGTCCGATGGCTCTTCAACTGTCAAGTCATAAACATTTTCACGAATGGCAACACTGTTAAGCACCTCTAGAAGGCAACGGCCATAACCCTTGTGTTGGTAAGGAGGCAGTACAAGTATCTGCCATCAACAAAAACTAATCAAAAGCTATTAACAGCCAAGAAACACATCAGAATACACAATAAAAAATATTCACAGGTGCATCTATATAGAACACCAAAACATTTTTTTTTTCTTTTTTTTTTTTCAGTTTGTCAAACAAGTAGTCAATGTAAAGAATATTGAACCTGACTAAGTCGCAGGCGTAGACCGTCAGGGTAATGGTAAAAACGATATAAAGCTGCAAAACCAAGCAATCTAAGCTGATTGTCCCCCTGCTGATCAATTTTCTTCTGAACCGAAAGATAGATCTCCCAACTTGGATCTGTAATATCTATAGGATTGCTACCTGATTCAGAACCACTAGTTAGGAACTGAAGCTGTACTTTTGTGGCCTGTTTGGATGCCCCCTTAAAGTTGAGTGGCCACATTCACTTTTCACATATCACTCATCTCAAATGGACCCACTAGAGATTATGTCAAGAATCGCAAAAATGATACTCGATATTTTCTATTACGAGATTCTAAGGAAACCTAAAAACAACAGCATAGAAAGAAATATGGTGAAGTCCATCTTTCTGAATACACCAATTCAAGATGGAATTCTGTATTAAATTACAAAAATGTGGCCATTCAAATGCAAAGGATGTCCAAACAAGCCCTTTATTTGCCAACAGGAATGCAAATAAAATGCTTTGGCAAGCAAAAACAGTTGAGGAATTACCATCTACAAGAAGAAGTACAAGAGGTACCAATCGACTGTAAAGGTGTCCAACCTGCATGCTGCCTACAACACGAACAACCTGAACCAAGGAAGAAAAGCACTGACAATCAATTCCAAACATGTATACTTCTCACAAATGCACACAGAGGGACAAAAAGGAAATGGAAAGAGGAACAACTCATCACCAGAAAGATTCTAATCATCAGAAAAATACATAGGAAAGATTCTCAAACTTAATGGCTTCATTTGGATTTTTAAAACAATTAAATAGACGGGAAAAAATAACAAAAATTGGCTTCCTCAAAGATTTTTAACTACTTGATTCTTTCCAAAAATAGAAGAGAGGGAACATGTACACTAACAGTGAAGGATCCAAAAGGTAAACCAATCTCAGTATGGCCCCTCTAAAATTATTCTTCTAAAGCCGCTCAACAGTTGCAACTTACCAATGAGAGCTAAGCGCCACATTACAAGAATACACTCCCAAAGGACAAAATAAGGACAAAAAAGTGGGGGCATTTGTTTGCCCTTTCCACAAATGGTGGCAGAAACCCAATGATACAGTGACGCAGTTTGATGTGATGGTCACAAGCTGGCAACTCAACAATTTAAGAGAAAAAATAATTGTAGAGAAAGCTGTACTACTCCAGAGTGACAAGTTCAATGTGTCCTGACATAATGGAATCAGGGGAAAGGTCAACTTAGAGAAGCTATTTTACTAATGCTCTAGATTAGCAGCCAAAGCAATCTAAAGGGGAAAAAGATTAGTTAATTTTTGGCAACAAGGTGGGCACTATTTAGCCATATCCATGAAATACAAGCCAAGAACCATCATGTTCACTCTAATTCTTAAAAGAATAAATGTTTGAAAAAGAACCTCCACATCAGAAGCCTCTGCTTTTAAATGAGTATTAGAATCATCATTGTAACCATTAGAGGCTTTTTGTTGCAAAATCTCCCCATTTGAGACAACGGATCTGAGAATAGACAAAAATGGAAACAAAAAATAAAGTGAGTCAAAAAAGTATTATTTTTTGAAAGGAAAAAGAAAATGAGAATAGAAAAGAATAAGAGAGAGATTTTCAGATGTATAGAAGATAACTTATTGGTGGAACATACTTAACATAATGACACTCGGTCAAAAAAGTTTGAAGTAAGTCATCTTTTGTCTCAACAAGATTCTCAGCAAATATATTCTGTAAGAATCAACTAAAAGATCAGCGTGCCACATATACAGACGTTAGAGATGAAGAGGGTAATTCAAAAAGCATAATCAATGAATACCTGAAGAGCCGATTTCAGATCTGTGATCCCTTTGCCTCCCTTGTAATAGTTATATGACAGCAACCATTAGAAATCAATCAGAATAGACAAAGCTAAAAATACATCATTTTTGCTTCTGATTTCAACAAAACAAAAAAGAAATGCATAACTGAAAAAATATATGTAAACCCTCTTAGGCTTCTACTGGGACAAAGATGAATGTACTTACATCAGATGTACTCTCAAATGTAACATCAGCATAAGCATGAAATGATATGCTGCTAACCCAGATGGTGATCTGCATTTATTGGTGATACAAATAAATTAGATATACAAAAACATACCCTTTAAAGTTCAAAAGGATTGTAGATAATATATAATAACAGGATATGCATCTAAACGTCAATATTTCCATGCCTAGCAAGAAATGCAAATGAGACATCTTGGGGCAATCCAATAGCAGAAATAGTCATGTTAGAGACCGGATGACTAGAAGGTGTAAATATAATAAAGTCATGTCTCTTCTACATTATATCATTACTTCTATTTATGATTTTTATTATCCTTACCATGATGTGAAAATACAAAAAGGGAAGGAAGAATGAAAAATAAATTTATGTCCATTTACATTAGAAATAGGCCATAGACAAGAGTACACAACAAAGTGTCTTATTAAGTGTGTATCAGAAGTTCAGATCTTATTTACCTTTTTTTTTTTTTCCTGGTAGATTATTATTATGTCACAGTCATCTTAACTGATCAATGGCAAAATAACAAGCAAACCTATGTTATGAATGAAAAATACTTCTTTTTGGCATACAATGGAGGATATATTCACGGGAATACAATTTTTCACTGACCCATCTCACAAAGACACACAAATACGATTTGGAAGAGATGGTTCTTAAAGCATCAAATAATCTACAAGGTGGTCCTAAACAAGTAATAATTCATATTTGATTTGAATGCATAGTACCTTCAATCCTTGATAACCATAAATCTTCCCATCTTCTTCGAAAAATTGATTCAGGTCAATTGGTTCGAGACAGAAACTGTCGGCGGCATCCACTTCCTCTTTGCTAGAAACTAAAAGATTAGAAATTGAATGATTAAAGCATGGAAAAATTAGGCTCAGCAGAATCCAAACAAAACAAGGATATACAAAAAATTATGTGAAATTTAAAAAACAAAGCCACAAAGAAAACAAATACAAACTGTTCTCATTTAGACCTGCTACTTAATAGAGTTATCCGTGACAGGTGTTTGGTCCAATAAGAACCAAGCCAGAGTTACAAGTGAAAAATCAACCTTGTTTTATTCAACAAGCATTAATCAAGTGAAAATGCCTAGCTTCACCTAATATGCATGTTCTACATCATACAATTAAATACCGAAGTTCTTAATTTTATAAGTAAACATAAAATGGCTAGATTGCCAAGCGAAACAATTATAAAAGTGAATTTCTTGGTGGATGACACTATCCACAAATTAACAGGTAACTTTTAACAAAGGGTTCAAACACACTGCAACGTGAACGTGGCTGTGGGTATTCTTAAACCCAGGCTCTGCATCTCCTACTCGTCAAATCCCTAATACAAACCCACAACTAGTGTTATGAGCCCCAAGTTCAATTAACCTAAACTCAAATGATAACAACTTCTCACTCCTCAGTTGCTAACTGTTCCAGAAATCTGATTATTACATTTAATAGACAAAAACTCATACCTAAATAAATCTTAATGCACTCATTCGCTTCGATTCCAGCATCTGCAAGGTAACAATTAAACACAAAAAAAAAATGAGAGAAAGAGAGAGAAAGCGAGCTACATATGGAAAAAAAAATGCTTGGAGAAACAAAAAAAAAGGGTAACGAAGACGAAGAAAGTTTTGAGTGAAATTAAAGCAGAAGGAAAGGATTGACTCACCGATTTTGGCGAATCCGACACGCCTTCGCTTCTTGGCATCGGTAATCGGATCGGAGGACTGGTGTTTCGTCCCCATTTTTGGCGGTTAGGGTTTCGTCGGAGCGGGAAATGTGAGAGGCGGGAAATACATATAAGGTGCGAATCAGTCCCTTATTACTCCTTTACTCAGTAGTGAGTCATCCCTAGCGCGTGGAAGGTGCGAATCAGTCACTTATTACTCTTTTACCCAGCAGTGAGTCATCCCTAGCGCGTGTGTTCCACATCCTGACTCATCATCAAAACTAGGGGTGCACACGGTACGGTTCCTCACGGTTCTTGGCGGAACCGGAACCGGAACCGTTACCAACGGTTCCTGATTTTCGGAACCGGAACCGGAACCGTTAAGGGTTGGAACCGTGAGGAACCGTACCGCGGTTCTCGGTACGGTTCCGGTTCCGAACCGCGGTTCCTTAGGATTGTTTTGTTTTTTTTTTTTTTTTTTTTTTTTTTTTTTTTTTTTTTTTTAATGAAGCTTGAAAATAAAAAATATATATATATATATATTCATTAACTAAATGTGATACCTACAATCTAAAAATGGCACCCTATATATATATAATTATTATATTATATTATAGATATATATACATTACATATAATGTATATATATTATGTATAGTAATTATATTATAATATAATTATTATATATAATATATGATAATATAATTATTATACATAATATATATACATTATATATAATTATTATATGTAATGTATATATATATATTATATATAGTTATTATATTATATATATATATATACACATATTTAATATAAAACGGTTCCGGTTCCAAGGAACCGTTACCCCCAACGGTTCCGGTTCCGGTACGGTTCTACTGGTCCTGGAACCAGAACCGGAACCGTTGGTAACGGTTCCTAATTTTAGGAACCGGAACCGGAACCGTAGCCACGGTTCGGTACGGTTCCGGTACGGTTCCCCTCGGTTCAGGTTCCGGTTCCGGTTCCGACGGTTCTTTGTGCACCCCTAATCAAAACAAAGTTTGTACAGAAGTGCTCGCCCCAAGGTTATGAGGTGGTTTTATGAATTATGCATGGTCAAATCTCTTTTAACCCTTTAATGATATGTTCTCCATTTTTTAACGAGGTTGAGAACTTGAGACGTGTTGGGGAAATTTTTTTTTTTTTTGCTCATGTGTAGGGTAAATTTACCTAACAAACAAAGTGAAAAAAATACGTTTTAATCAATTAGAATTATTGTTTCAGTTTAATTGTGACTCAATATAATTTGAGGTTATAAGCAAGATCTCTAATTGAGCCATTCAAAAATAACAAGGCTATATATAAATTGTACTCATTCTTTTAGTTATCAACATAGTAACATAAAAATTTATATTAAAAAAAAATTGTCAAGATGTCATGCTGCACGCATATATAATTAGAATAAAATATATAGACTAAGCACGAAAGTTCAAAAGACTACACCCTCTGTAACTGAAAGGACTTGAAATTATTGAAATTATTTTAAGGGTAAAAAACACTGTCCTCTGAGGTTTGGTCTAATTACATCCGACATCAAACTATTAGATTTTGTTACAACGACCTCACCTGAGGTTTGCCCCGTTAGACAAAGACCCTCCTCCTCCAAAATTTTATTAGTTTTGTCAAAAAAATTAGGGTAATTTACACTGACCTCCCCTGAGGTTTGGAATAAATTACACTGACCTTCCCTGAGGTTTGCCCCGTTAGACAAAGACCCTCCTCCGTCCAAAATTCTATTAGTTTTGTCAAAAAAATTAGGGTAATTTACACTAACCTCCCCTGAGGTTTGGCCTAATTAATATTTAATATAATATTTTAATTTTTATAATATAAATATATAAATATTTATTATATATAATATTTTAATAATATTATATATAATATTAAGATGTAATTATTAATATTATATAATGTTAATATAAAAAAATATAAAGGTAAAGGTGACGGGTGTAGAATAGTGGGTGTTTGTCGTTGCTTTTCTACACTTCGTACAAAAAATAATAAAACCTGCAAAAACTTTACTAAAAATTGTATAGTAGTAAGCAGGGTCGAACCACTCTCAAGTGAGAATCAGTAACAAGTCTAAACTTCAAAACCTAAATCTCTTGAGATGAAAAATGAATATTTAAAAAAATAAAATTCTGATTTTTTATTTAATAATAAAAACTAATATTAAATGTCTTAGATCAAATGATAGGACAAATCTCAAGGAAAGAGAATTCACCACCATGGATCCATATAAATAAAGTTTTTTTTTTTATATTCTTATCTAGTTTTTCCTCCAATAACCAATACACTTCACCAATCCAATTAGAACTTGGAAAGATGAAGGAAAATATGGAATAAAAAAATGACTTGATTATATATGAGAGAGACATTCTTTACTTAATCTGATGCACATTGGCTAGGTAAACAGAGGTAGGCATTCTTCGAATTACCATTATTTGGCAAACACGAAAAATCCTTCCTCTAATTTTATAAAATAAAATCCAGAATAGAAGAGTAGAAGAATGCTCTTGGGAGGAAAAAGTAGACAAGAAAATAAAACAACTTACCTATACTTCAGCCATGGTGGCTTCATCACTCCCTTGAGAAGGATGTTTACGCTTGCATATTAAAAGAAAACAAACAAATAGAAATGAAACTACTACTCATCATTGAATCAATAAAATAAATACACTATTTTTTTCTATAATTTCTCTACAATTTCTCACCCCCCTTCACCATCCCCTAAGACCCCCTATTTATAGAGTTAGAGGAGAATGGTTTAGGTGGGAAAAATTTTAAATACAAAATTCAAAATACAAATTTGAAATACCAAATTCAAAATTCAAAAACAAAAATTCAAAATACAAAATTTTGAATTTGAATATCTAAAATTTGATTTCCATATTTTCAATTCTGAACTGCAGACGTGGCCGTGTACAAAATATTTGGCAAAGTTTTGAACTTGAGACCTCTTGTGAAGTAGATTGCACAGAATACCATCTCTCCTACAATTCTTCTTATGTTCATCTTTGGTTATATATATCCTTTTTAGCCCTCTTTTGCTGCTTTTCTTCTTATTTGGAAATCAACCCCTATAAAACATAAAATGCAAAGATAAGAACCTTTAAATAAAATAAAAGATGAATTAAAAACTTATTTTAGGATATAAAATAGCAAGTTTTGTGCACTTATCAAAAGGCATTTTTGAATCAGATTTTTCTTGACAATTTAGATTTTTAAAATATCCATTTTGTCCTTGAAGCATATGTAAAGACATTGTTATCCTCTTGAAAATTCTTCTGAAAATACCTAAATACCCTCATTCTAACAAAATGTAATGAGCAAAAATACCCTCATTAACAATTTAAAAAGTCTCTCTCTTCATCTTCATCTTGTTGGCCTTTACAGATTTCGATCATGGAGGATTTGAGTTGGTAAGAGAATATTAGAGAATGGAGAAGAGAGTTTTAGAGAGGGATTGGAATGAAAAAGAAAGTAAAGAATAAAAGATAGGGCATAATGGTCTTTCTATTTTATACGATTTGTTTTTAAAAAAATCATTAAAAAAATAGAAAATTAGAAATATATATATATATATATATATATATTCTTTTTTAAAAAAAGAGTCCAACCTTATGAACATATATTATTTAAACCTAAGATGGGTGAAATGTCTATTCTACCCTTAATATTATATTGATATAAAAATTAAAATATTTATATATATATAATATTATATAATTAAAATATACTTTGGCCCATCTTAATTATATATATACATATAGGTATTTTAATTATATAATATTATATATATATATATATATAATATTAAGATGTAATTATTAACATTATATATTGTTAATATAATATTATATATATATTATATTAATATTATATAAGTTTAATAATTACATCTTAATATTATATATAATATTATTAAAATATTATATATAATAAATATTTAATATTTATATTATAAAAATTAAAATATTAAATATTAATTAGGCCACACCTCAGGAGAGGTCAGTGTAATTTACACCAAATCTCAGGGGAGGTCAATGTAAATTACCCTAAATTTTTTGACAAAACTAACAGAATTTTGGACAGGAGGTCTTTGTCTAACGGAGCAAACCTCAGGGGAGGTCATTATAACAAAATCTAATAATTTGATGCCAGCTGTAATTAGGCCAAACCTCAGGGGAGGTCAGTGTATTTTACCTTTATTTTAATAAAAGGTAATGAGTGTAATGAGAGTTTGATTTTTACTACTTGTAGGTACAAAAAATTGCTTAGTTAATTACTGTTAATTAATTCAATGCACACATCCAAATAAAGAACACAATATTTCTAGAGAGAGGATTTCAAAAGGAGGATTCGAGGATCCTTTTCATTCACATGTCATTGGATATTTATACAAATAGGAATCTCAGTCCTTCTAGGACTGTAATTCCTTGCAGCTATCTTTACTCTTAAGAATTTGAATTCTTTTTGAGTTTGGACTTGTATTTGGATTGGGCTATTTTAGCCTTTAAATGAGGGCGATTGTGCCCTAATATGGGACAACTAGGCCATTTAACTTTTTCGACCAAGCCTTTTGGAATTTCTGCTGACACTTGTGCTCAAGCAGACTTGGGCCTAGTCTATTTGTGTATTAGTTTGGTCCACTGGACTAGGCGAGATTCTGCTCCCACACATTGCCCCCAATTCCCTTCAATTATGAATTTCGACATAATGGAGGGAATTCGTATAGGTTCTGTGATGATTTGGGTGCCTGTTTCGAGGTTCTTCATTTAATGCTAACGGCGCTGAGCACGTAAGTAATCTTTTCACGCTACTTCTTACCTTCTGTCTTTATACTTGTCATTTTCATACTTTCTACAACTAATTGTCTTCTCCTTCAGATTCACTTTCCTTTGATCTTCTTGGTACCGATTTGTCTTCTCAGGTTAGTTTTCATCTTTTCACTTGCATCTATGTCTTTTTTACAATGTCTTATAGCGATAGTGATCGTACCCTTTTTGATAACCAAGAAGTCACCATGTCTAGTTACTCCCCTCTAGTTGCAGAGACTGTTCATCCTACTGCTGTGGTTGGGGAAGCAGTCACATACAACCAAGGTGTGGTTGTCGTTCCAGTGACTAAACAGTTAGTTTGATAAAGTCAGAGAAGAATGTCGTATTCCGAATGAGGTCATAATCGAGGGTTACCTCTTGGATTTTGACTATAGTGTTGGGGAAGGAGTTAATGAAGGCGAAGTTCTTTTTTCGGCTTCCCACTTGAAGACTTTCACATTCCCTCTCCATCCTTTTTTCAGTTTTGCTCTTTTTAAACTGAAGCTTGCGCCGCTTCAATTAAACCATAATTTTTTTCACATTATTTCTTATATACTTTATTTGAACCGTGTTCATAAACTCAACCTTCACTTGAATGATCTTCTGTTCTGCTACTCTCTCTATCGGATTAGATCAGAAGATAATCGCTACCATCTGTTCCCTAACAAGGACAAAAGAATCTGTTATGACACTCCCACTTCTGACAAGTTGTGGAAGGAAAGACTTATTCTAGTAAAGAGGGCCTGGTCTGTTAGAGTGGCCCAAAAATTTCCCATCCCCATTGCGTTCGGTGACACTGTGATTCTTTCATTTAAGCTTTCTGGCAAGTTTTAGGATGTTTTTCTTCTTTTCTTTTTCTTTTTGGTGTAAGGACTTTGTAATTTTCATAACTCTGTTATATTCTTTTCTATTTCACAACTGAACGGATTGAATTTTTGAGAGAGAAGGTTTGGAACCTCCGTTATTCTGTAAAGAAGTATCTATCACGTCAACAACTCTATTGTGCTGACATTATTGATAATTCCTTTGTAACTATTATTATTTTATAGTAAAATGATGGAGGGCAAAACCTTCTGTAAATTCGTGTGTCCCTTGTGCCTTTATTATATATATTGTGTGTGCGTTTGGCTGAGACTTGGTGCATCCAAGTGCCATCACAACGACGATATTTTGGTGATTAATTTAACCCTCTGACACCTCCCATGATTGATGTTATACAACTCAATTGATGATAGAATTCAACCCGAATAATGTTATACACGACGTTGTCCATAATGGCCTCCCATGATTGATGTTGTACACAACCTTGTCCACAATGGCCTCCGATTAGCAGAATTATGGTGAATTTGATGATCCAAATGAAAAAAGAGATTATGTGGCTATTCTTACCAACAATCATGTATTTTGAGTTTGTACCAATAGTCATGTCTATCTTTTGGGTTTGAACCAACAATCATGTCTTTGAGTTTGTACCTTAGGAACACTCTATAAAAGGTGTGATTAAATTCCAGATTGACTTAACAAATATAATTTTTCTTTAATCTTTATTACAACATTTCAACAGAGTTTTCCTTCGTCTTTGATCTTTATTACAGCAATTCAACAGAGTTTTCCTTCCATCTTTATTATAACAGTTTCCACGAGTGTTCAGGGAATTCATTCAGTATTGCAGACAGCAGAAATTCTGTAATGTCTACCTTTTGAATTAAAAGGGACAAAAATTTCATTCCTTTCAAATATATCAAAACCTTCAAAATACTACATAACACAGAGCAAATTCAACTCCACAAAATTTCAACTTGGAACCGAAAGACTCAGAAAAACACTTAAATGGAAAAAAGGATGACACTAATTCCCTCGACATCTCACTTCCGACCATGAATCTTTAACAGCTTGCCGGTTTCTCTGCTTGACACCAAACTTGACAACTTTAAGGCTTCTGTTAACAGCACTAAGCCTTGCAAAATTCGGCTTGTAGTAGTTATCTGCAACCTGGAATAAAGCAAGCATGTATCAAAAACTCAGTGCTTTCAACTAGGCAGCCACTCTTGACTGTGAGACAGGATGCTAGAAATAAATACCATTTCAATCCACATCTTGCAATAGTCAATAATAAACACTTAATTACACAAGAAAAAAAAAGAAAAAGAAATTTAAATCCTCTCCAGTGCAAAGTACTCAGCAGTGTAAAGCCAACGACACACAACCTGCCACAATACTCACTTATCACAATGACACGGTCTTATACTTTGAATTTCAACACTTTAATGATGATATTTCAGCACAGTGTGGTGAAATGTGCACCACGGAGTATCACGGAAAAAAGTTGTGGAATTTGATTCCAACGAAACAATAATTTAATAAAGTACCTTGTTAAAAAATAATGATAATGAAGAAAAGTAAAATAAAAGATGCTTTATAACCACTAAACTCATTGGTTCCCACGAAACTCACGTCAAGATAAAAATCAAAACAGGAATCCAGCATTGAAAAGACAAAACAAAGTTAATCTTGAGATGGTTAGTGAAAAGACAGAATATCAATGAGGGATAAAATAAATAAAGAAAGAAAGTCAAAGAGAAGAGCAGAGAGAAGAGTATTTTGAGAAATAAGGGAAGACAGAATATCGACGAGGGACAGCGGAAGAGAGAATAAATTTCAGAGGTAAGATAATGAGAAGAGGACAGTTGCTATAGAGAAGTAGAGATAGAAGTTAAGAGAATATAGAGGGATCAGGAGCAAGAGGATAGAAGAGAGCAAAACTCTTTCAGTTAGATGTGAACTTCATCATTTAATAACAGCATATCTTACAAAGGGAAGTTACAGCCTTATATATAGGGTAGCTAACCTCTTATTAAAATAACCTACTAGGTCACAAGCAGTTGGTCAAGTTACTTCTAGTAGCAGAAAAAAAAAAAAAAAAGGTTACCAGCTCGTTAAAAATAAACAGTGATAAGTGAACTGGTAAGAAGCCAGTAACAATCTAGTAAATGACCACTAACCTACAAATAGCCAATTCCTAAGGAGGTTACCTTAACAGTGAAGAAATTTTTTAACCATTTAAGCAAAGAAAGATTACTGATTCAAATGATATCTATTGGTATCATTCAAAAACACCAACAACTTATATAGGTTGTTTCGAGTAAGATATATTCAAGAAAACCAAATGATACTGGATACAGTTTTCAAAAGTTCAGAAGCCAAGTGTAACAGATGTATTTCACTGAAGATTCCATCACTTCACTGAAGATTCTATGCAAAAGGGATATTCTTACATGTTAATGGCTCATAACTGCGTAGGAAGACTTAGAAGTTATTTCTTTGCATTTTTGGCAAGAAAAGAAAAAAGAAAAAGATGCCACTAGTAGATTAAACATTCCAAAGATAAAGTCTTGGAGAAATATCCCAAAAGGAATATCATGACTTTGTGTTCACAACACTAGCTATAAAAGTGAATCATCAAAAGAAAAAAAACTAACTATAAAGTGCAAGCTACATCTGCTTGGAATTTAAGTGACAAAGCCATGATATTCCTCACATAAATATCAAGAATAGCAATATTATAGGAAAATCACTGTTTCAAATATGAAGAATTAGCAGCAGCGGGAGCAGATGCCAATTCAAGGGAATCAAAAAATTCAACGCAAGAACTTTTAATCCTTGGATGGTTTATATGATCTAAAACAAACCAACGTCATGAGACTTTATTTAGGGAAAGAAACCTATAACAGAATTAACTCTGCAGTGATGACAACTCCATTAGGCCATTTTAACTTGGACAAATTCAGTTTTGCCAAGTTTTAAACTCCATATTTTCTTTCGTTCTGATCCTTTGGGGGGGAAGAATTGGCTTATAAACATCACAAGTATAATCAACACTTGGACTTCAACTCAACTTGAGAATAGACTTATCTTGATTTTCTCACCTGTCACAAAGTCCTTAACAACTCCCTAAATCTACATGCTTTTGCAACTTTTCTCTTATCTGCACAACTCATTGAATCATATGACTGATCACCAACTCATTACCATTAGAAAATGATTTAACCATTCAAAATTAATTATACCTTGTCAGTATTAATAGGGTTTTATGCCACCAAATCCACACCTATCTAAACAAACTAATTCCATCAGGTTCGTTATATGAAGGACCTCACAACCACCATTATAAAATTCCCCTTTAGATTTAACACATATAAGTTGATCACACTCAGCTGTATGAGCACCTAACTTCTACTTGGATCCTAATTCCTTACAATAAGGGGGGTTAAACACAACATAGAACCTTGGATCCTCGACTCTACAAAGTCATCCCAGCCATTCAGGAAATGGTAAATGTCAATAGTTTGATTTGATTCCAAACTGTTAATTTAATATGCTCTTTTTTTTTTCGGAAGTTAATTCAATATGCTCTTCCCACTTAGGTTAGCTATACTCTCGTGTTGCCTCATCATGGGCCAAAGTTCCAATTAAGATCATAAGTCACAGATTTCACCTCATAAACTCGTGAGCTGTCTCTTTTGACCTCCCATTTTATTTGCACCATCATCAACTTAAACTCCTTACAAATATTATTGAAGGAATTTGTCCCTTCCCAAAGAGGGTTGGAATTGGGGTAGGGGAGGGAAGGTGTTGTTTATGTTGGCACATAATTAAACCATCTTAGCCAACCACCACTTTTTTTTTAATCTTACAAAGTCATCTCTAAATTCTATAAATTCATTCTTTTCCTAGTCAATCATCAGCACTAGTAAATCCACTCATTTCACTGGATATCCTTATTCAACTACATTCATTCTATGAACAATTTTCATGATAGCATACCATTGAATTCTATAATGCATGGCTAATTTCATTTCCAATTTTTTTTTAAAAAAAACCCAATTACCCTTGTCAATACAGAAAATACCGGCAAAACCAGACAATACAACCACAATGCATATCATGAATTACTCTATACCTGATTGGCAACAGCCTTAGCAATCCTACAGAATTCCTTCTTCATCAGTGACTTATGAATTAAGCAAAGCAGCAGGCTGCTTCTGCTTCTGCTTCTTCGTCTTGGTTGTCGCGAGCAGCACAGATGAATCCTTTCCTCCAGGTTGAATCATAATCGTTTTGTGGTTTGCTAATCCTGAATTCCATAACAAAACCACAAGTAACTATTTCTGTTCGTTTACAATTCTACCAAAAGCAGAATATATATATATATATATATATATATATATATATATATATATCCGAATGCTTGTATGAATTGACGTTGTAGAGGTTGTCTTTAACCAAAAAGGAGTTATTGTTCTTCACGATCTCCCAAATCAACGGCCCAGGAACTGTTGCCATTAAACTCCCATTGCCAATACATACAAACTCATGGAGACATACTAAACAGAAACAGAAGTATCAAGGTAGATGTTTTTGGAGAATGAGCAAAAAAATATATTGATTCTTCAGATCTGAACAAAAATTGATGTTAGATTAAATACAAGGAATTGAAAAACAAAGTAAATAAACAGAGATAGAGACAGATATCAGCCGATAAATGAAAGTATATTCATACAAACCTACATAAATTATTTAGATATATGTATATATATGAGTGAGTGTGTATGTAATTATGTATCCATATGCGAGTATGAGGCGAAATCAAAGAGACAAAGATTTACAGTACGCGTAGGGAGAGAGAGGTGGAGGTAGGGACCGTAGGGCGTACGCGTACGTCGTCGATTCTGTTCTTGGAAAAACGAACGAACAATTGGTATTATCCCGCAGGGGGTCTAAAAACTCCAGTGAAAAATGAAAAGGTAATAAATAACTAATTGGCAGTTCTCAATATATGTGGCCGTTTGGTCTAGTGGTATGATTCTTGCTTTGGGTGCAAGAGGTCCCGAGTTCGATTCTCGGAACGGCCCTAAGGATTTTATTTTTTATTTTTTATTTTGAGGTAGAAAATATTTTTTCTTTATTTAAAAACAGCAATAAAATTCAGTTTGCTGCAGCCTGCAGCCCTCAAGAGGTATTTCTCCATGCTAACACTGCCTGGGCAAACTCTTAATATGCCTTTGCAAAACCTGATTTAGGTCCACTACAAATCTTGGTTTGCTTCTCACAGTCGTAATTTTTTTTCAATTTCGTACATAATGACTAAAATGCACCGATACGAAACTTTTTACACCATAATTTTGATAAAGATGGATTTTTTGTGAATTATGATAATTTTTATTTGAAATTTTGAAAATCATGTAACACAAGTTTTGAGCTATTGATAGTTTTTAAGTCATTGTCCTAATTATATTTTTTATTAAATTAATGAACAATAATAGATTTAAGCATTAAATAAATTAAAATTCATACCTATAACATATGGTAATAGAAAATCAAAATATATATAATACAAGTCAAGTACAAGAAAATTATACAAGTAAGTCATAACATATATTGTGTGTATGCATAATTAAGTAGTTAATATAATTAATACTCTATGTTTGTTGTGTTTCAAAAACGAAAATGAAAAATGCTTATTTACATTAAATAGAATAAAAGTGCAGTGTTAAAAAATCTTAAATTCCTTATCATTCTTCAAAAGTTTAATTTTTAAGCTTTAGAAATATCTAAAACAATAATATATATAAAGAAACTGGTGTATTATAATCAAAAGCAAGTTCGTGAAACTCGTTTCAATTCCCTAAAAAATTCTCTCAAACAGAGCCAGATTAAAAAATCAGCCGGTTCAGTTGTAAATATGTATATCCACTAGTATACCAGCGGGTCAGGTACCGGAGCCTTCCGATACCGTTCTGAACCTCCCGGTTCGGTGAACCATGCCTTGAACTAACTATTGTACTGAGCGCAAGCAATTCATATCCTTTCAAATTGCAAACTTGGAACCACAAATGGCGACTTGAAGAGAGATTCTAACCGGTACACAAATTCAACAAGACAAAAGGAAAAACATAGAGCCAACAATGGTTGCCCTCAAGAGTGACTGGACACTATCACAACCATCAGCATTTGTTTCCCTGCACAAGTGTGTCGACATGGTAGATTTTAGATATTAATTCAAATTTTTTAACAAGGATCATTGGATAACAAATAGGCTTCAAAAAATAATTAAGAAATAGGGGAAAAGCTCCCATCTCATCTCATCTCATAACTAAAAGAAGATATCATTCCATTCATGACAGTATCATTTACGTGCACACTTTAATGAACAAAAATATGATGATACTACATATAATACAAATATACAACAACATCCATTAACCATTTTGATTCTTTCTAATTTCATGCTGAAGACAGGTGTGAGGTTGCTGGAGCGAAACCATATACCGACTCTGGTAACTGGTTGAAAAGCCAACTTTATCACGATCATCCAGAGCATCCGCGTATGAACAGAAGCTGCTGAGATCCATACACAGAGGCAAATCCGGTAAGAAAACCAAAACTACTGCAAGCAAGCCATCAACTATCTTTTCCAATGATTTTTTTTTCTTCTTCTTTTTCCTGCTTTCTTCTCAATGTTTAGATCGACTGACTGCTGTTTCACAACATCCTGTATGCACACCAAATTTAGCACAACAAATGCTTGTCCCGACCATACGGGGTGGGATTTTGAAACCTTTATTATCACATGCTCTATGCAACCAAATCATATCCAATAAATTGACTTTACACTCCAGATAATTGGATTGCCAGATTAAATGCTATCAGATATCCAAGCATCTTTCATCCCTTCTTTCCATGTTCCCCATCTCCATCTTACTCTTGGACAATCAGCCATACACCTCAAGATGAGATCTCTCGATATATTGGTTTCAACTTCATGGTGGATGAGCAATGCCATATCTGTCAAGTTGGTGCATTTCTCCAGTACATAGAAAATAAATGACAGTGTGGTCGCAATATCACGTACAAATACATGTGCAATAATTGTTTTTAATCTCTCCATCGCACAACCAGTTTCAGAACCTCCTGCATAAAAACAAGTCTCCCCTTTTGACCAAGCACCAGGGCCCAATGTAAGTGAGCTCACATTCGGAAAAACATTAAAAAGTGCCTCGAGGCTAAACTTTGTCATTTCTGGCGATTCAGCCCAGTTTGGAGAGTCCACGGTTAGAGTCTTAATAGCTTTACTACATGAAAACATTCCAACTAGTCTGCAAAGATCTTTAGATTCAAGCTGAAGGGATTTCAAATTTTTGCACTCTCCTATATCAAAGTTGCTTGCTTTTGCAAGAGAAAGATGGAAATCAGATAACAATGGGGTTCTGATGACAAGTGACTTTGGCTTCACACATTCAAGTTTGAGTTTGACAAGGTTGGGTGCAACTATGGTCAGAGAAAGGGGAGCATTTGACACAGTCCATTGACAGGTTTTGAGGTGCAATAGATGAATCCTAGGGTCCTTGAGTCCTCCAACACCAATTAAATTGAGGACTTGCAGAGAAGGGAAACAATCATTCACCTTGTTTAGATCCTCATCATCCAGTCTTATGAATTCAAGTGTCAAAATCGTAAGCATAGGCATTTGATTCAAGTCGTCCACTGAAAGCCAAGCATTCTTCAACTCTAATGCAACAAGACTATGGCCTGCACAGTCAGGGGAAAGAAAGAAAGAAAAAACAGTCTCATTTGTCTCAGTTACATAAAATTAAGGAGTGATTGTTCTGAAAGTAATCATGATCAAATCGCTGAAAGTAATCGTGATCAAATTGTAGTCGGAAAGGTCTACAAAATCATGTATGTCTAAATTTACTTTCAATATAATCAGGGCACCGAATCTGCGGCTTGGATTTGGAATTGGAAGAATTTTAGTTCAAAGACTAACAAAATTTCCTCCAATTCCAACTCCAAGCCTCAGATTGGGTGCTCCCAAACATAGCATTATATCCCTTGGGAATGCGGCTAATGGTGCCCTCAACCAATGCAGGTTCATTATTTCTTCTTATTCAATCCAAATTACATAATTTCAATAAATTTTCTTGAATGTTTGTCCGAAGTAGAAGCTCTATATGACTGACTAACATAACAAAAAAAAAAAAAATCTAAAATTTGACATTTTGAGCTTGTCAGGACGGCCAAAGTTAACCTCAATACTTGCAACTAACAGCCAATTTTCAAAATAATGGTCACAGACCAATGTCAAACGAACTGTTTGATTCCGCTGAAATTCCTATCATACAAGTTACATTGAATGATCAATAATGATGTAAAGCGGGTAGCAAATATTTTTAGAGTGAGAGAGAGGGAAGAACTTACAGCATGAAGAAATGAGCGGCAGGACCTCTGATCGTCTCCAGCAAGACTGAATCCAAAAATCCGAAATCGAGATCGACCTCAATTGTCCAGTTAGTCTCGGCAACCACTGGGAAACGAAATTCACGTCCATGAGATACAGATCGTCCGACTCATCCTCTACGTCGTCGTACGAAATCTCTCGAAGTGGCTTCTCAACACCGACCGAAACGGACTCGATGTATATCGAACTGGAAATCAAGTTGTTGAAGATTGTCTTGAACGGTGTGATGAGAGATTTAATCGCCGGTGACCTCGATTTCGTGTAGCGTTCGAAGGAGCATTGAAGGTTGATGAATCGGACCTCGCGAGAGAGGGCGTTTAGGGTTTTGGAAGCGAGTCTGCAGCGAGCGAGGTCGCCTGAATCTTTGAGTCGACTCAGGATTTCGATAATTAGAGGTGAAGGAAGGTCATCCATGGAGAAATGTAGAGAGAGTCCTTTGGCTCGGTTCATGCCAAACCATGCCTTTATGGTTGACCATATCAGATACTCCGTAGAGGTGTTTTTTAAATTAATTTTGTTTACCTTAATAAAAAAAATAAAAAAAGTTTTTTTTATCGGAAATTTTTTTTCTTAAAAAAATTTAAAAATGTACAATTACATAATAAAATTTTTGAATTTTTTTTTCGAAAATTTTTCCATTAGAAAGAGATGGGTTTTTTTATATTAAGTTTTTTTTTATCTTAATAAAAAAAAGAGTTTTTTTCTAGGGGTGCAACTTGGGTTGAGCAACCCGAACCCAACCCGAGCCTAACCCGATTTTTTATGAATTTGGACAACTATTTTTACAATTAGAGTTGAGTTTGGGTTGAAAAATTTCAACACAAACTTAATTAGGGTTGAGCTTGGGTTGATGTGCCAACAACCCGAACCCGTATTGTAATATTATTTTGATACATATTTTTTATTTTAAATATATTATATCATACTCAAATTATGATAACCTTTTTTCTTTTCAATTTTCTTTATTTAAATATTAATTTATTGTATGTTAACACATTGGATAATTAATTTCCTAAAAAATTGTTACTAAGTTTTTAAAAATTTGCATTAAGTTTTTTTTTTTGTTTTTGTTTTTTTGTGTTTAGGAGAAATCTAATTAAAGATCATTTGGGAGTAATCTAGGTGTTTAGCCAGTAAGGCACCCAATTGCAGACACTGCAAGTATTTTCCCCAAGTTTCCTTAGGGAAATAATATGTTTAAAGCTCAATATATTAGAATGTAGAGTTTAAACTTTGACAATACAACTTACTTTGTCTAAAAAAAGGAATACACTTTTAGAATCAGCCTCAAATAGGATGAGAGTCATTTTTTGTTGGTTATCGTAAAAAGAAAAGTATACGAGTGGACACAGTCCCACACCAGATAAAAGTCCTTGTTTTCTGTCATATATAAAAAGAAATAGGTGGCCTTGAATTCATGACAAGAAAATGTTATTGCGCAGGAAAATATGCATGCGCATTAAGAAGTTCTTGCCTACTTTTGCATTAGCAACAATAGCCAATCTTCGCAAATAATAATAAAAAAAGTCATAGGCCCAAATCAAGCTAAAGTCTTAAACGACCGATTGCTAAGGTCATGAATGATCGATTGCTTACTAAAAAGAGGCCATAGGTGACCGGGGTTGAATGTTACGCATTCTAGCCTCTTAACTTATGTATTTTATTATCTTAGTGATAGATTATTTTGTTATTTTACTTCGTTTTAGTATTTTCAGTATTTTCAGGGCCTTAATGATTATTTCAGTTAAAATCGTGATTTTGGGCTTTTAAAGATGACATGCAAGATGGTTAGATGAAGCCTACATCAAATGGATCCATTCAACCATTTATTTTAACTCAAATCAGCCCAAGATAGAGATCCAAGAGAATTACAGCTGCTTAAGAAGGTTTCGGGCATGAAGCCCAAATCTGCGCATAATACAGTCTTAATCCCGTTTTGGAAAATGGACCAGAAGTGTTATTTTCGAGCCTCAAATCGACTTAATTTTCATATAAGTTAAACGAAATTCGATTCTGCACACTTTTGTATTTCATGGAAATTCCGTGAATCGGACTTCTAGTGGGTCAAAAGTTTGGCCGAACATCAGCAGGGAAAACCCACCTGATTAGTGCTGTGGGAAAACCTAATTAATTCCTAATTGGATTAGGACTTTGATGTATTCTCTTGGCTATTTAAAGTGACGAATTAGGGCTGTATTGAGGGAGGCTTAACAGTAGCTTTGAAGAGCTTTTGGAATGGAGAATCATTGGAGAATAAGACGTATCATGAGCGACTAGTTCAGCCACCAGGGTTTTGATGTAGCTCTAACTAAATATCACTGGTTTGATTGTTCTAATTATTGGGGATTTTTGTATTCATTCATAGATTGTGTAATTTAGAGGATTCTTATTATAGAATTGAGCAATAAAAATCTTATAAATTCAGTTTCAATAATTTCTTATCTTGTCTTAAATATTTGATTGTTGTTATTGAACTCGTCCCTCTTGTTTTCTGTGATAATGAGAGTGATTATTACACAATGGTTTTCATTGAATATATCACTAAAAGTTTTGATGGATTATGCCTAGAGAAAATGAACCATACTGCACCCTAGATTATACTAGTTAGACAGATGGCCCATGCCAATTGAAGATAGTCCATGACTTAGCCTCAATCATATGTTATCTTCTTGACGGATGGAGGTGAGCTTGTAGCCACCGACACCACTTATGCATGATATGATAGTTAGTTCAATTGACCATTGATTGTGAAGTTAGTGGTGAAATCAATAACCCTAGACTTATCTTATATTCTCTACACTCAGTTTTTCTTACTTTTGTTCAATTGCTTCATTAGATAATTTAGAATTAAAAATTAGAATTTATTTCTTTTAAATTTAATTAAAATTAATTCTGTATATCCAACTCAGTCAGACCACAGTCCTTGAGGTTCGACATCCCTTTCGATAACCCTATTCTGCAAGGAATTCATTCTATTGCGAAGTGTGGTAATTTTTAATTGATATACTTTTTGAGTCACACTCACACACGAATCAATTTTTGGCGCCGCTGCCGGGGACTGTTTATTTGATTGTTTGGATTTTTAGAATTAGTTATAATTGGATTTTTAGTTTAGGAAATTTTTTTTTATTATTATTTGTCTTTTATTTATTATTTTTTTTATTTTTTTGTTTTCTTTTCAATTACTAATTAGTTTTATTTTATTTTTTAGTTTAAAAATTTTATTTTTGCTACTAATCTAATTTATTTTTATTTTTATTTTTTTCTTTTCCGGTACTTCAATCACCATACCATTGAGCAAGAGGAAGAGAATATTGATATCATGGATGGTGTGTGTGGGAATAATGAGGACAACAATATTATGCCTAATGCTGTTATGGAAAGAACAAGATTGCTCAGAGAATACTATATCCCAGAGACTTATAACTCTCCAGTTGGTTTTCAATTGCCTAATGTCACAGCACAGAACTATGAGATCAAGCCCAGTATCATTCAGATGTTGCTATCCTACTTTGGGCTGACTCATGAGGATCCGTACAAGCACTTGGATGAATTTATAGAAGTTTGCTCATTAACGAAAATTCACAACTTCTCTGAAGATACTTTTCAGATGCGGCTCTTTCCATTCTCTCTAAAGGAGAATGCCAAGTATTGGTTCAGATCTCTACCGACGAGCTCTATCACTACATGGACTCAAATGTAACATGAGTTCTTGAAGAAATATTTTTCGATAGGGAGGACCAATCAATTCAGACGAGCTATCACTGGTTTCTCTTAATTTGAGGGAGAAAATTTTTTTGAGGCATGGGAGAGATTCAAGAACCTTCTTAGGAAGTGTCCTCATCATCAAGTTCCAATGTGGCAAAGGGCAGCAATTCAGCCCACTTTTCAACCTCAGAACTATGTGCATTCACAATCATATCAAGAACAAGTTCCTATGACACAAAGAATTTCTGTTATTGAAGACAAGATTGCAATTGTCCTAGAAAAAATTGAGAAGCTTGACTCTATTGTAGAGATAGTGCAAGCAATTACAGCAACAGTTCAATCCATTGCTCAATTGGTTCATTCTCACTTTCAATCGATTGCTAAACTAGAATCTCAGTTTGGACAACTTGTCAATGCCTTGAGTAGAAGAGAGAAGGGGAAACTACCAAGCCAAACAGTTGCCAACCCAAGAGGGGTTCATGTCCTCGACAATATTTCTTCTTCAAGCAACCCACACCATGAACAATTTCAAGCCATCACCACTCTTAGAAGTGGAGAAATAAGTGACAACAAGGTAGGAGAGAAGAAGCTTGATGAAGAAAAGATGACAAAGAGTCTTAATGCTGAAATTTCTCATGAGTTTAAGGTGAAATTAAATATTTTTAATGTCATTCAACATCCTCTAGATGAGAGTGATTGTTTTTTCATGGATGACTTTGATGATTATGTTGAAGAAGTTGATCCGGTTGCTCTATCACATGATGTTGAGAAGTCCATTAAGGGGGTGAATGATTTACTTGATGTAATGGCCATGAAAAGTACTTTACCTTGGAGGATTCCGATTGAGCCATTACCTATTCTTTCTAGCACTCCTTCGATGCCATCATTAGAGTCTCCTTCATGAGTAAAATTGAAACATCTTCCGTCAAGGCAGAGAGATGTGTTTCTCGAAGCCAATGAGACCAATTCGGTTATTTTAAGTTTGGTACAAGGAAACAAGGATCATATGGGAGGGACGATGTTAAATCTTCTCAAGAGATGTGGCATTGGATGAACTTTCAATTGAAGTCGATGACCGTCACCTACGAACATTAAATTGTAGGATTTGTATGTATTTCTATCCTTTAATTTTTTTTATTTTTATTTTATTTATTTTTATTTTTATTTTTATTTTTAGTTTATGTTTTTCTTTATTTTTCTTCCATTATTAGGTGTGTTTTAATATGTTTTCTTTGAGTTTTTGATGTATAAGTTACTTCCGGGGGATGTCAAGAGGTGTACCATGGTATTTGGACTCAAAATGAGTGAAAAAGAGAGGTCTCGGTCGACCTTGGGCGATAGACCCTCCAAAAATTGCATTCCCGGTCGACCTTGGGCGATAGAGGCCCGAAGAGCACTCAACAGGGGGGATCGATCGCCCTTTTGATAGGGAAGCATTGAGTGACCCCTGACATTCCAGTCTCCCTTCATCAACACAAGTTTCTCCTTCCACAACTTGTCAGAAGAAGGAGTGTCAAAGCAAAATTTTATGTCCTTATTAGGGAACAGATGATAGCGGTTATCCTCTGATCTAACACGATGGAGGTAATAACAGAACAATAGATCATTTAGAGTCGAGTCTAATTTATGTATTCGGTTCAAAGAAAGTAAAAAGAAACTTTATGGAAAAAATTAGGGTTTAAAGTGGTGCAATTTTAAGTTTGAAGAAAACGAAACTATAAAAAGAATGAAAAGAAATCTTAAGGTTTTCAAGTGAGAAGTCGAGAAAAGGACTTGGTCTTTCTTGACTCATTCTCCAGTTCTATAGTCATAATCAAAGGGATAACCCTTGATTATAACGTCGCTAGGGATATGACATTCCTTTCTAATTCTCTTAATGTCAATCAACTACCTAGTCACCCGAGCAGCGACCACACCCTGATAGGATGTGACTACTTCCCCAACAACAGCAGAAGGTTGGGCAGTCTCTGTGATTGGAAGGGAATAACTAAAAATGGTGACCTCGTGATTGTCAGAAAGATTAAGATCGCTGTCACCGAAAGACATTACAAGAAGAAAAAGATTGGGTAAAAGGATAAGGACTAACATGCGAAGACGAATCAGTACTAGGAAGTTCAAAAGAAAACAAATCTTTTTTAATTGTGCATTTTTAGTTTTTTTTTTTTTGGAAATTTTTTTTCTAGAAAAAAACTCTTTTTTCTTTCTGTTAAGGTAAAAAAAAAACTTAATATAAAAAATATTTTTTCTCTCTATTATTTTTTATTTTGTATAATAATTGAAAAAGATAATATATATGCAAAAGGGGGTACTTTGCTCACTTTTGCAAAGGTAGGGGGTGATATAGTCCAAAATATAGCATAAGGGGGGTTTATTGCACCTTTTTAAAACCACAAGGGGCTTTTGGGCCATTTTGTTTTAAATCTTTAATAAAGAGGTAGAAAATAAAGTCAATTCACCGAGGGTGCTGTACCCGTGTCAGATACTCGGACACTTCTCGAACACGTTATTGACTTTTTTTTGTAGGACATTTTTCGAACACTCCTTAGACACTCCTCGAACACGTGTCAGATACTTCGTAGTAGTGATGTATATTCAAGTATTTCGAAAGGAAATTATATGCGACTAAGTTATGATTAAAAATCTAAGCTAAATATATATAGAGGACTAAATCAGTCTGTTTCTTTAATCTATTTGTTTATTTTTGTTTATAAGTTTGTTTGATTCTTAATTGCTTGATGATAAATTGAAGTATTTCTGTAATGTAGTCTTTTTTTTGTTGAATAATTAATATATATTAATATATTATATTATTATTTTATAGTCGTACTTGTGTCCTATTTCTTTAGAATTTCTCGTATCAATGTGTTCGTGTCGTATCCGTGTTTCTTAGATAAAGAGTTTGGTTAATAGGAAGCAGAATTTTTGTGAAAGTAATTCTCGAATTTATTCAAAACTTTTCTTGAATTTTTTTTGAGCAATTACAAATTTTTCCCTTTTTCCTTCATAAATTTTTCATAAGACTTGTCTTGATTAGATGAAAAATAGTGAAAAGTTAAGACTATATTTTTCAAACATTTTAGGAGTTTTGATAGTGACTAAGGAGTAGGCATTTGGTACACCGGGTACCAAAAACAATTACCCCTACCAATAGAGTAAGCATTGGGTACCCCGGGATACCCTAAAAATAGAAATTCCACCAACACAAACTATCCATTTCAACCATTCTTTTGATTTGTAGGAAAATTAAATTACAGGTGTATTCCCTGGAATGAAAATTCACTCCATATCTCAATCTATAGAATTACCATTTCCTTCCTAAACAAATTTTTTTAAAAAAAAATTATGTTCCAAGTCTGAAAACTACTGCTGCTGCCACCTCCACTCCTTCCGCCACCACCACCACAACCTCCACTGTCACCTTCCACCATTACCAACGCCACTACTATCGCCGCCCACCACCGCCTTTGCCACAATCTTCCATCACTGCCTTTCACCACCACAACTTCCACCTTCCATCATTGCCACCTCCTTCTACCACCATCATCGCCACCCACCACGGCCTCCACCACGGTCTTCCACCACTGCCCCCTTCTACCACCATCGATGCCTCCTTCCACCATTGCCTTCTACCACCCACCACCACCTTTGTCACGGTCTTCCACCACTATCACCTTACACTACCACCTCTGTCACCTTCCACCATTATCGCCACTTTCCACCATCGCCACCTCTACTACCTTCCACCATCGACAACACCACCGTAACCTCCACCACCACCATCACCTTCGTCACTTTCCACCACCGCTGCCAATTCCTTCCACAATTGCACTGCCTTCCACCACCATCTACACTACAGCCGCCTTCCACCACCACTGCCACATCCACCGCCTTCCACCACTACCCTCCACCATTGTAGCCTTCCACACCACCACCGCAGCCACCTTTCACTACCGTCACAACCTTCTACCACCATCACCCTTGCCACCTATCACCACTGCATTCATTTTTAAAAAAAAATTATAGAAGAACATTATTTTGTTAATTTAATTTATTTGTCACTGAAATGGATATTTTAGATAATTCAATTTGAAACTCATTTCATTATATATTTTAAATTGGTTCAATCAAACACCAGAATGACGATGATCATTCCATTCTTACATAATTTCATATTTGGAACCAAATAGTATACTGAGAATGACCATTCCATTTCATTTCTATTCCCACTTGCATTCTATTTCATTCGTGTGTATCAAAGTAGCACTATATTCTTGAGAAAGTTATGTGAACTTAAAATTATATCCGTTTTATTTTTCCTAAAATAAAATGTGTTTGTGGATGATAAGCAAAATTTAGGTAAAAAATAAAATTTTCTTATAATTTTCAAACCGTTCATGGCATTTTCACATAACTTTTTTGAAAAAAACTCATACTAATAAAATGCATGCTGAAAAATTAATTTGTCTTTCATCCACTTTATTTCTATTAGTATCAATGATAATCTAACAAAAAGATGCTAAACAAACCAAGCCCAGAAAAATAAACGGTAGAATAAATCACCAGATTTATCCAAACTAACAATATGTTGTTTGGGGAAAAAACATAAAAAATTGCATGATAATGTCTCTGTTAAATAGTTAAATACAATCAAGCTACTCGATAGGTTATATGGAATGTGGCTGATACAATGGGTCCCCCCATTTGCAGGATTTGGTTGGTCTGTTTAGCATTTGAATTGCATTTTTGAGCTAGTTGTCTTGGTTTCATTCTATTGGATTTGTAAGTAGGGGATATGTCCTTATTTGTATTTGTGTCCTTGTTTGGTTAATAATATGTTGTTTAGGGAAAAAAAGAGGAAAAAAAATATCTACACATTGTTCACTTTTTTTCCTCCTTAAATCACATTGTTCACTTTTTATTTTTAATTTTCATCTAACCAAACCGATCCTAAACAACGGAGCCAAAATATATAAATAAACGGTAGAATGTACAAATCACCATACATATCCAATACTAAGAAAACATAGGCTACATAGCATAAGAAATTTCACCTGCAGTTGTCAGTTGAACATACTGACAAATGAAGTGAAATTATTTAATTTGCCAATAACAGCCAATATATCACCACCATCAAGCCAAGCTAATGTGGTTGCATTGGCATTTTGCAGTAGATTCAAAAGAAAGCATGAACATACTTAAACATATGCATGCATGCATGCAACACATTGCTATGCAATTTATTCCAGCACACATGTGAAAACTATGGCAGGAGGTCCAAATAGGTTTCACATTTAAAGGACGAAAGATCATTTGATACGACGACAGATAGTGAACCCATCACCCAATGGAGCATGAGAAATTTCGATGCGAGGATCAGCTGCCAGTGTTTTGTTAACCTTGATTGTCCACTGCCTTCCATGTCTCATCCACTCTGGAACCGACTCCTCCAGCACCCCCACTGATCCTCCCCAGAGAGTGTTATCATAGGCAACTATTCCCCCAACTTTTACCAGTTTCATCAGCCTCTCATGGTAGTTCAAATAATTAACCTTGTCCGCATCAACATATGCAAAGTCAAAAGTTCCTTCATTCTCATGCTGCAAGAGAGCCACACTCGTGAACAAAATGTATAGATATAAAGAATATAGGGCTTGGATTGAGTCAAGCATGCATCAAAGTGAAGCAACATTTTGAGTTGGCTAATCCTTACATCTTCTGAGAGTTTGTCAAGAACTGGCAGAGCCTCAGATTGAATGAAGTCAATTTTGTGTTCAACGCCGGCTCTTTGGATAATTGGCAACCCCATCTCATATGTATCCCGATGTAAATCTATAGCTATAATCTGCTAAATTGCAATAATTTTGAATCATAAATAGTTCAGTAGATGGACATAATAGACATATTGATGATGATACATGGACTCAGACCTTGCCGTCATCAGGAATTGTAAGAGCAGTGAGGAGTAGGGAGTATCCAGTGAAAACTCCAACTTCAATTGTCTTTTTGGCATTTACTAGCTTCAAGAGCATGGCCATCAACTGACATGCATCTGGTGCAGTACCCATTACGGCCCTGGAAAATGAAAATATTTCTAACTGATCAAGTTGTCACAGAATGCAAGTATAAATAACCGATCATACACAGATTTGTTATCATTTAGTATTCTTTTGCTGCTTGGGGTAAGATTGAGACAACGAGACTCTAAGAATACAATCCCGTTCTTGTGGAGAAAAATGAAAATAAAAGAAAACTTACATAGGGTGGCTAGCAGTAACATCCCTCAGCTCCTTGAGAGGCTCTGGTTCATGGGGGTACACACTAGTCTCCAGGATATACTGTCAAAGTAGGTAGCTAAGCACAGTTTTAAGATTTTTCAAGCAACATTAAGCAGAAAAAACTAAAATACAGGGTGGGAGAGAACCTCATACAACTCTTCAGTCTGCAATACTCCCTTCCTAGTTATCATGATGTCCTTTGTTGTGCTTTTGAGGATACTATGGGGTACAAAAGAGTCAAAGAAGCTATATTAATTTTCTCATTCTAAAGAAATGGCAAAAGGAAAACATGCTTAATTGTCAACTGAAGCTTGTCCTCACATTCTAAACAATTACACGAAAAAACTAAATAAAACAAATAGTCGTTCGCTTATCACAACAATTTTCAATACCAACATGAACCCTACCATCATACATTTAAGGCCAAGCGACCTCGGGGTCTTTTGTTTGGTTCAAAGGGCTAAAAGAGCTCAAACTACACTCTAAAAAATAAAGCCAAGCAACCTCAGTGCAATCATTTCTAATAAGGTAAATCAAACAAATATAGGAAGAGAAAAGAGAACCACAGTCAAGACCAAGGAATATTCTTCAAAACAGGTTTGCCAAAAAGCCTGAAAAAGGGCTTTATGGGGATTTGCTAATTCTGTGATAAATTTTTATTGCAAGAAGATTTCTTAGACACACATGGAAATGATAAATAACTGCAGATTTTATGAGTAGTCATATATAGTATTCTTTGTATAAAGATTCTGTGAACCAAGCACCAGAAAATTCAAAAAAAAACAACAGGCAATTCATGAATGCTAGACATTCTCCATCTTCTGAAGAAGATCAAAATTAAACAACAAAAATCCAATTGAGAAACGAAATATTTAATCCATCGCAAATATAAGCACACGCGCGCACACAGACTCAGAGAGAGAGAGAGTACCCAGTTTTCTTTTTTTGAAAGGTAGAGAGTAACCAGTTGTTACTTGGTTATGGCAAAAGAAAAAAGCAGGGACAGCAGCAATGGGGGGAAATTACTGGGTAGAATAATTTTAGGTCCATTGGGGTGGTTCCCAAAGAATTGAATCCACAATAACTGAGTGTCGGTTCCTCTGTCCTCTTATGCAAAAATTCAAACACGTGTTTCCCGTTTATGCCAAATTGAATCTAATTATTCAACATTTTATTATTATTATTATTTTCGGAAAACATTTTATTAAATAATAGAGAAAACATTAACTGGACTAAAGGCTGAGTAATACATTAACGTTCCATTTCAATTATTGAATAGAATATCTTAGTGTATATTTGTGCTGACAACACAACACTATTATTATGTATTCAAAATCATCACTGTTAGATAAAATAATTTTTGATATTAAATAACAAAAATTTTTTTAGACCACATAATTGTTTTTTTAACAGCTAAATTAACTCTTTTGCCTTTATTATATTAATATAAATTGTAAAAAAAAGTCTTCAAAGTCAAAATTTCTAAAGTCTCATGAGTAATCCATTAACGTTTCATTTCAATTATTGAATATAATAGATTGTAAAAGAAACTTACGAATAATTGTAATGCCCAAATATGACTTCAAATGCATAGCTGCCAATTTGGTACCTCTTTATCTGCAAGAAAGGACAGAGTGAATTTAATACCTAAACATTTTTCATTTAAATCATT
The DNA here is from genome assembly GCA_026545225.1 of Cornus controversa. NCBI lineage: Eukaryota > Viridiplantae > Streptophyta > Magnoliopsida > Cornales > Cornaceae > Cornus > Cornus controversa. Next base: position 46,270,315 of record CM048851.1, read on the forward strand.
TAACTGAGTTGCATAAAAATTGTGCCATTATATTCTTTTCAAAATGTTATCACGAATTGCATTGCAGTTTAGAACTCTTACTTTGACAACTCTTTCTCCTCAGTATAGGTTTTTTTATAGGCAAATTACTCAGTTAATTAGGCATGTTTGGTAATTTGATCATTTTTTATTTTCTGTTATTATTTTTAAAAAATGAGAAGTCATGGCAAAAAAATGTGTTTGGTAAAGTGTTTTTATTCGAGAAAAAAATAATAATAATATTAAAAAAATAACAATCGATTAGACATAAGTTGAAAGTTTATAAATGAAGTTACAAATTTTAGTTTTTACTTTTAAGGTTAAATTCATAAAAACTCCCATAACTATAAAAAATTCTAGTAAAATTCTCTTATACTAAAAAAAATTAATAAAATTGTTCCCAATTAGTTTTCAGTTGAATTAAACGAAAGTTTCGCAAGTGGATATCACGTGGTCTATTAAGTGACGTGTAAGTAAATGACTGAATTGTTCATGATGCATCCATTGAATTTTGAAGGACGAGCATACCCTTCTGCATGTCAGGTTTTAATTTGTGTTGACGTGGCGCAATAAGTATTCACCATCTGTCAATGGACATAGTCAACAGTCTCTTAATCAACCGACCTCCATTCTTCCCCGTTATCCCGACTTTCCATTCTTCCCCGTTATCCCGGTGAAGAGATCCTCCATTACCGGTGACATCTGAATGTTTCAACTAGAAAATTAGCTAACCCTCAAGGAAGAGTGGTGGTGGTAGAGACCCGAGCATCCTCAGAATCGAAAGGGGAACGATCGCAGAGCGCCTTCCAAGCCTGCGCATACAAATCTATTTACCGACGCTATTTTTTCAACTTTCGAAGGCTGGTTCGCGGGAAAATATGGCAGAACCCTAGAAATTGGGCAAGGTTTCTCCTCTAGAATCACTCTGACAACGCGTATCATCAATTAACCAAGTAATTATTACATATTAATACAAAAAGGAAAAAGAAACGTGTATACATAACTATATTACTTGAGAGTTATCTCAATCACCACACACAGCTCATTCATAGTCACCGGCCTTCCAAAACTGCTTGCAATTCTGAGCATTCGCCATTGCATTCACATCCACATCGAGGATAATTGAGGCCTCAGAACCAACGGTATCTGTTGCAGAGGTGGTGGCGCCACCACCTCTATGTACACCATCGTCGGACTTGTACACCGATAAGTCCAAGTACACCGTTGTCATCAGAGGAAGAATCATCGGAGTCATTAGAATTCGAATCGCTGGTACTGAGATCGATCACAAACATTGGCTTCGAAGGCTCTGGTTTGTTGCTTGGCTCCTTAGGATTTGAAGCTTCGATCACTTCTTGCTTCACTTGAACAACGTCCATGGCGTCACACGCAGACAATAACTCAAGGGTTTTGTGTTTGCATGAGACAGAAAGAGAGAGGTTGGTTTGAATACAGAAACAGAGAGAGATCGGAGAGAGGAGAGGTTGGTTTGAACACATAGAGAGAGAGAGAGAGAGAGAGAAAGAGGTGGGAGTGACCGACAGAGCTTCTCGTAGCTTGTCAGATTTTCTCGTTGCCGGAATTGGAGCCTTCCTCGGTCCTTGTCTTCGCCGTCGTCAGAGTCGAAACTCATCGGCCTGGTTGGTGCTACCGCAAAACCTCATGTCCTCCCTCTGCAACGAACAATTTTAGGAGAGAATTTTGGGTTAATCAAAAAGTACTTGACCCTTATGAACCAGATCCGACTCACTGACCCAAATCCACTTATATACATCGATTGTAGTTTTCCATTTAGCTTAATATTTTTTGTTCAGGATAAAACGAGACGTTTATGCATGGTCGCAAATGTCCTTCAGTCACATTTGTCATTTACAAATTATTTCTTTTTGTATTTATTATATAAAATAAAAGAAGAATATTTTGATAATTTCAAAATTAAACTGACACACCGTTTATATTTATCATAATATGAGAGAAATTGATAATAGGCGAGATTTTTTAAAAATTTAAGGAGTTTTATGAGAAATATTAATAGTATAGGGAATTTTATGAATTTAACCCTTATTTTTAAGAGCACTGTAGCAGTGCTAAAAAATTGATAGCAGATGATGTTATCAAACGTGTTCTGTTTTTGATAAAAAATAACAGCAAAATTGATTTTTAATTTTTATTTATTAAAAAATTTTAAAAAAAATAACAGCGTTGTTAAACAGACCCTAGGATATTCAATTCCAAAATCTAAAAAGAATAAAAGAGAGTGGGAGAGAAGAAATGACTCAATGACGTATTTGCTAAGGTTTGTAATAGGGCCCAATAGATCACGCGACCAGGAATATATATATATCTATATTACATTTAAGCTTGGCCTAATAAGGCCAAAAACGGTGATCCAATGGCTCAGAGTCGTTAAAAAAGCAATCCTGCGATTCAAAATGTCTTTTGCTATCTACGGTCTAAAATCACTTCATCTAATGGTCACGATTGCGAGTGCGCGATAGTGCCGTAGGCACGGGCACACCCTAGTATATATATATAGAAGAGTTCTTTCTGGAATAAAATTGGCATGCGATATTGAGTTTGAGGTGTGTTAAAACTTAAAAGGGAATTAATGATACTCTTTAGTAAATAAAAAAGAAAGAATAATGATTTGTATAGTGAAAATTTATTACTGAATATGTAGTAAATATGATATAAATTCATTGAATTGTAAAAGTGTAAATTTCACTTGCACTATCTAATGATGAAATAAAAAAATAATATGACAAAATGGCTAAAAGTGAAACACAGATGATGTTTACAGGACTGATTAAATAAAATTTGAGACCTTAGGCAAAAAAAACATAAAAGTAGCATTTTATGTTTAAAATATTAATATCAAATTATTGTTAATACTTCTTATTTAAAAAACATTCTTTTTAATTTTTGAAATACGGGGAGTTACTAATTAGATGACTTGATTGATTATTGTTAAATTTTCACCTAATTTTTTTTATATATTTTGATTATTAGTTATAACAAATTTATCAAGAGCTCTTTGTTTAGATTGAATTATTTTATCTATTTTACTCTTTTTCTAAATTTTTCATATCTACTATTTTTTTAAAATTTTCATATCGTGATTCATATTTTCTATTAGACATGTTCAATAATATAAATAAAAATAGCCACAAACTAAATATACAATTTTTATGATAACAAATAATAATAAAACTATAAAATAAATTAAGTTAAAGAACAATAGAACTTGTTATAAAAATTTTGTCCAATGCTTCAACAAATTCTTCCACATTTTTACTCCTATTTTGTAGCTCTTCATCAAGTTATTGAACCCAAATAAAAAATCACTACCTTTTTGCTAGTAAGGAAACAAATATAGAAGAGTCAAAAAAATAACAAAATATGTAAGATAATATATATATATAAAAGATGGAGTGAGATAGTGAGAGAGATGGATTCACTGAGAGATTGTAACGAGGGGGAGAAGAAAACACTTGACATGAGGAGGACATAGGAGAAAAAAAATCGTCTCTAATGAGGAGAGATAAGGATAAAAACAAAAATTAAAGAAAAAAATAGGAGTTTAATGACAAAAGGTAGGAAATTAGAAAAACAAGTAAAAGTAGATGAAAAGTTTTATTAGTTTCCAATACCAATATTAAAACTTTTATTGTCCTAATAGTTAAATACACCGATGAAAGGAGGAGAGAAGAAAAAAAAAACTCCATAAAAAGGATAAGAGAGAGAAAAAACGTAAAAGATAATAATAAAAATTGATGAACCTAGAGGGGGAGGGGGTGAATAGATTCTTCGATTTTTCTTCCTAATATTGTAAGTTTGGCTGACAAATGCAATCACACAATTATGGACACAATGATTTATAGAGAAAAATCCAAATGTAGAGTAAAAAAACCTCTTTGAACTGAGATCCACTATGTTTGGAAGGATAGTACAGTAATCTTCCAATCATTCTTTCACTCACCTAACTCACCACATAGTCACTCCACCTCTCAACCCAGTTCACAACCTCCCTAGACCTGAACCACTCTCACCAATCCTCACAACAGCTTTTTCGCTCTCAACCCAACTTAGGCTTTCCAAAACCCAAGTTATCTCTCACCAATCTCACCACACTCACTTATACTCCCCCTGTCCAAAGTATCCCAATAGTTGGACTATACATAGTGAATGTGGAGTCATTTCGATGTAGTAAACGACAACTCTTCAAGCTTTGATAGTCGGTCTTCAAAGTACAGCTTGATAATGACACAACCATTTAACTTCTTGGCAGATAATGACACTTGAACTCTTACAGTGATAGGCTTCAATAAGTACACCCTTAAAGTATAGTTGTAACAGACTTGTAGTAGCACACTCTTTCAAGAATCTTATTCTTAGCTTCTTAGATTTCCATTTGGTTTGGTGTATTCCCTTTTAACAGCAGTTCTAGCATTGCTTGGTATGTGTACCTAATTCACGTTTAGAGAACATTTGCAGAGAAACTTACAATTTAATGTGTACGGACAGAAACAAAAGAGTGATTGACGACGACTCCATGATAGCTTCAAATCCCACTTATCCTTTGAATGATTTCATTTGAAGATGAAATTGATGAAGGTTGAGTCAGTAGTCATGGGACACGAAGAACAGAGATTCAATGGTGAATCAGCAAGGATGATGAACTGTGTGGATGTCGGCGGCCATAGAGTCATTCTCTCTCGCTATCACTCTCTTTCTCTCTCTAAAACCCAGCTCTCTCTCTCTTTCTCAGTTTCATCTCTCACCGACTCTCTTTTCTTTTCTGTCACTCACTCTCTCTTACTTTCGTTTTTCAATTTTCGGCTGTTGTATGTATGAACCGAGAAAGATGATATATATATCATCTTTTTTCATTTTCATTTTCATTTTCATTTTCATTTTCATTTAATTATATATATATTATTTTGAAACAATGAGAAACCATAGGAACCAATCTTTCCTAATATGCCCCTGCACTATTGTTGCCCTAGCAATAAATCCCAAAAAGCCCTTCTTAAATAATTTGATGAAAATGCCCCTGCAATTGGTTAGTGCATATACATGGGAAAATATAATAGGACAAGACAATTAATTAAATCATGATTTAAAAGCCAGTAAATGCATTTAATGTAAAATGACACTAATACCCTACAGATTCTTTTGACATTAAAACTTGGGAAAACATATTCAAGAGCTTCCCAGACCATCAAAAAATTATAAATAGAAGTTTAATAGAGAAAATTTAGGAGTAGATGAAAATGTTTTACCAATTTCCAATACCACTTATTAAATGAATAAGATAAATTAAATTATAAAAATCTACTTTAATATATACTACTCATTGAGACCTAAATATAAGGAAATAAATTTTTTTTAATAGCCTAATAAATGAATTCTAATGGCAGAGGCCTTAAAGTAGCCAAAGGCTCTGACCCTGTGTATTTAGACATGTAATCTTGTACGAACATTATGGGTGTTGCCTTGTCGACTCTCCCCTAACACATCAAGGTATCATTAATAACCACCTATTACTATCATGGATGAAGAAGATGGACGGTAACGATATAAATCAACTTCTTTGATTTTAGAATATATATTACCTTATTTGTATTATATCATATTATATCTTGCATTATTAATGTAGAGAGTAGTGATCTCTTGCTCATCGGTGAGCAAGAGATTTTATCCACATCTTTTATGATAGCTGTTATATTAAATATAACGGTCACGTTCAAAACCTACCTTTCTCTTCCCAAAAATCATAAAACCATTCTCTCTAATTTAATATTCCAAAATTAATTCTTACTATTGTTAAACAAAGGTAATTAGCAAAAAAATATTCAAAATGTATTTAAAATGTTCTAAAATATATTTAAAACACGAAGGAACGGGAATCATCAAACAAATGTATTTAAATATTCTAAAATATATAAATGCTTCATTAGAAAACTATTAAAAGTTTTTTTTTTCTCCTTTCTGGATTGATCAATTTTAGTCTTAAGTCTTAACTCTAAGATTAACAAATATGATAGATATTAGTGTCAACTCTAATAATAACAAAGATCTAAAAAAGAAAGAAAAAGAAATCATCCATGACTGACAGTAAATTTAGATGAATAAAATTCATATACGCAATTATGAAGATCTTGATAAAAAAAAAAAGAAGAAAAAAGTAAAGAAATTTAGAATTTAAATTATATTCAAATTACAATTTTTTAATTTTACAACGAATTTAGTAGTGAAAGAAATAATCTACGAGACAAACAGTAGGGGTGAGATATATTATTTACACATCTCAAGAGTGTAACCTTTTTTTTTACTGTTCTTCCAATAATATATTAAAATGTTGGAATATTTTTTTGGTAATTATCTTTGTTTAACAGTGGTAATGATTAATTTTAAAAAATTAAATTAGAGATAGTGTTTTTTGGAGAAGAGAAATGTGGGTTTGGAATGTAACTATTAGATTAAAACTAACAAATATTATAAAAGGTGCGGATAAACTATTTTGCTCACCAATAGGTCAGACATCACTGCTCTTAGGCCCTGTTTGGCAGAGCTTTTGTTTCGGCTTTTACGTAGAAGAAAAAGAGAAGCAGAAGCTAAATCAGAAAGCTGGTATCCCCAGCTTCCTTTAAACGCTCTTTTTGGATTCTGAAACTCTTTTGTCTTATCAATTCAAACATTATCCAAAATGACTTTTGAGCTTGAAAAGCCAAAAGTCGCTTTTCAAAAGTGAATCCAAATAGGACCTTAGTATATGTATCATATCATATTATATCTTATATTGTTAGTATATATATCATTGAAATTATTATTATGAAGATAGGGGAAGAAGAAGAGGCACAATGTGCTTCCGAATATTTTTGTTTCGAAATTTTTTATTATTATTATTTAAAATACTCAAAACAAAAATAACTGTTTTATTTTTAAATAAAAATAAAAACAAAAACAAAAACGAAAAACACGAAAAACAGAAGCCTCGAATGGATATAATCAATAATACATACACTGTGCTATATTAGAATTTCACTTAAAAGATTTCTTAAAGTCCAAAAGGACGGCAAATCTTTCTCTCATTAAATGCTATATTAGAATTTCACTTAAAAGATTTCTTAAAGTCCAAAAGGACGGCAAATCTTTCTCTCATTAAATGCTATATTAGAATTTCACTTAAAAGATTTCTTAAAGTCCAGAAAGACGGCAAATCTTTCTCTCGTTAAATGCTATATTAGAATTTCACTTAAAAGTTTACTTAAAGTCCAAAAAGACGGCAAATCTTTCTCTCGTTAGATGCTTGGGCACATCACCTGATATTGTATACAAAGAAATCCCAAAGAAATGAGTGACGGTTCCTCTGTCCTCTTGCCAAAATTCAAACACGTGTTTCCCGTTTATGTCCAGAACTCCCAATTGAACCTAATTATATGATATCATCAGATAAATGTATTTAAAATATTCTAAAATATATAAATGCTTCGTTAGAAAACTATTAAATTTTTTTTTTCTCCTTTCTGAATCGATCAATTTTAGTCTTAAGTCTTAACTCTAAGATTAACAAATATGATAGATATTAGTGTCAACTCTAATAATAACAAAGATCTAAAAAAGAAAGAAAAAGAAAGCATCCATGACTTGTTGGAATATTTTAAATAAATAAAATATTTTTTGTGGTCCTATACACTATTTTCTAAAATTGGATTACAATGTAATTATCGTTAATTGATAGGTTGGGATTATACTTGTCAATTGTGGTCTAATTGACAGTATAGTATTTACTCCGTTGGATTATGGTTTTCCAACTTTATTTGGTGGGATTTACTCCTAACCGTTGATATCTAGGTTTCCATGATATGAAGGGACACTTAGGTATTTTATTTGTAGAGAAGCCGTCCCCCCTATTGTTGTTATAAATAAGGGTTTCATAACCCTTATTTAGCTCTATCGAAGGACAACTCTCAGAAAGGGGGTAGAGCTCTCTAAGGATCTTTTGCAGGAACAAAAATATATTCTTAAGGATTATATCATCAATCAGGGATGTCAATTAAAATCTTCTCTATAATTAATTGTTATATTCTTGATTTTTACAAGTTAAGTATGGATTAAATTCCAACAATTGGTATCAGAGCCAAGGTTAAGGCTATAATTTTTCTTGTAGAAGTCAAGAGATAAATATTATATATATATATATGTTTCTTGAAACCCTCCTGTTCACATGCTTATTTGGAGTCCTATGGGGACTGTTTGGAGACCGTGCCTTCAACGACAATGGTATACTGTGTGTCCATTTATACTTTTTGACACTTTGGTTCAAATTGAAAATAATTCATAAGCAATCAATTAGCTCAATTGATTGGTGTGCCAGAAATTATATAGTTCATATATATATATATATATATATAATATAATATAAATGGTATATGATTTTTCTTCCAGATTGATTCACGTGACTTGTTTAGGTTAGTGATGTGAGTAAATAAAGTTAAGTTAAAGGTTTTATAAGTTTTGTGATACATGATATGTATATCATTTCCTTTCACAAGGCTTTTGATAGATTTTTGACTATATCAGTTTGTGAAATCTTATTTTTCGTACATTGATTAAATAACTTTATAAAGTGATATGCTGTGCATGTAATTGTATATATGGTTTTACATATACATGGGTTCATTTATTGATTCAAGTGATTCTTTTGAATTGTTATGAGAACATATATATATATATAAATATATATATATATAAATATATATATATAGAGTTATTGAACATCCTTTTTTACGTGCATGATATGATTCTTGGAACATAGTTTGAGCATATATTTAAGTACAACATAAAACTTTGTTAATGGTTCAGATTGTTTAAGAAATCTAGAGTGATTTCTTAAATATTATATTATATTGTGTCTTATTGGGTTTTTTAAATGCTTTTCACATTACAGTTGAAGAGGAAAGAAAAGTCATGTTTTTTTAAAAGAAATAAATAAATAAATTTATGTGCATGGATTATTATAAATATATTTCTTTTTATTTATATTCAAATTATTTTGATCCATGTTCAAATATTGTTTCATAATATTTGGGTTTATTTTTATGTGCATTATAAAGAAGTTTTTGAACCTAAATAAAATAAAATTTTAAAGTTTAGTTCTTTCCTTAGAGTTTAGGAGGACCGGTAAAGTGATCGTTTCAAGGTATTATCCAAAGTGAGTGATGTCTGTCCAAAAGTGACATTCACTCATGTAGGTTATTATTTTTGAAAATTTTAAAGACAAATATTTGTCTTATTAAGGTCTTACAGTACACTTACCTATATTGGGACATTAGTTCTGTCCAAAGGTGATCAATGTCTTAATGTATGATAAGTGAGTAGAATAGTTGAGAGTGTTTGGGTTAGAAATAACTAACCCTCTTGCCCAAAGGTAGTGGAAGTGTTTAGCAATAATTCAAGCATAATCAACTAGGTCTATGTGCGGTTTTAATCGCAAATATGGGGGGTAAATGTATTTAAAATTTTGTCCAAAGGTGATTTTTAGATGACATCTTACCTGTTCCCGCAGGGTGAAATGTTTTGCACATAGTAAAACACCCTGATAAATTCGACTTAAAACTCTGACGAGCGTAGATTATTGGTTGTTTGTTGTTACTTTTCTACACTTCGTACAAAAAATAATAAAACCTACAAAAATTTTACTAAAAACTGTATATTAGTAAGTAGGGTCGAATCTCTCAAGTGAGAATCAATAACAAGTCTAAAATTCAAAACCTAAATCTTTTGAGATGAAAAATGAATATTAAAAAAAATAAAATTCTAATTTTTTTATTTAATAATAAAAACTAATATTAAATGTCTTAGATCAAATGATGGGACAAATCTTAAGGAAAGAGAATTCACCACCATGGATCCATATAAATAAATTTTTTTTTATATATTCTTATCTAGTTTTTCCTCCAATAATCAATACACTTCACCAATCCAATTAGAACTTGGAAAGATGAAGGAAAGTATGAAATAAAAAAGAATGACTTGATTATATATGAGAGAGACATTTCTTTACTTAATCTGATACACATTGGCTAGGTAAATAGAGGTAGTCATTATTTGAATTACCATTATTTGACAAACACGAAGAATCCTCTCTCTAATTTTAGAAAATAAAATCCAGAATAGAAGAGTAGAAGAATGCTCTTGGGAGGAAAAAGTAGACAAAAAAATAAAACAACTTACTTATACTTCAGCCATGGTGGCTTTATCACTCCCTTGAGAAGGATGATTACGCTTGCATATTAATAGAAAACAAACAAAAAAAAATGAAACTACTACTCTTCATTGAATCAATAAAACAATTACACTATTTTTTTCTATAATTTCTCTACAATTTTCTAACTCCACTTTATTTTTTTCTACAATTTCTAACCATTTTCTCATTCCCTTCATCATCCCCTAAGACCCCCTATTTATAGGGTTAGAGGGGAATGATTTAGGTTGACAAAATTTAAAATACAAAATTTAAAAAAATTCAAAATACAAAATACAAAATTTAAAAACAAAAATTCAAAATTCAAAAATTTGAATTTAAATATCTATATTTGATTTCCATATCTTTAATTTGACTTCTGGACTGTAGATGTGGCCGTGTAAAAAATATTTTGTAAAATTTTGAACTTGAGATCTCTTGTGAAATAGATTGCACAAAATACCATTTCTCATTCAATTCTTCTTATGTTCATCTTTGGCTATATATATATATATATATATATATATATATATATATATATATATATATATATATCCTTTTTAGCCCTTTTTTGCTGCTTTTCTTCTTATTTGGAAATCAACCCCTATAAAACATAAAATACAAAGATAAGAATATTTAAATAAAGTAAAAGAGTAATTAAAGACTTATTTTGAGATATAAAATAACATGTTTTGTGCACTTATCAAATTCCAAGTACGAATTAAAGTGATAATCCCTAAAGCTGTGACATATTATTTTATATGTTGTTTATGTGGTGTTATTTAATATAACATGTTTTGAGGTTATTAACGCTTCCACAATTTAGATATAGCTTACAGGGATTGAACCACTGGATTGATCAAATTATACTTACCTAGGGGACATGTTTTGATATTATGTTGGGTTTCTTAGACTATGAGTCTGTACTTTTTAAGGAGAAACCCTCTATACTGGTTGTAGAGTCTTCTGAGATAGTAAGGTTGTTACATTTTAAGTAGACTAAAAGTAATCCAATTGCCATTGATTTGTGCTTCTATTGGTGTGACTTATGGGAGTGATATTCTAGTATTTGATACTGCTAAGATGCTTCTTGATCTAATCAGGAAGTAGTTCATGGCACTAAGAAACAACTATAGTATTATTATCTGACACAACTTGTGTCAGCCAGATATGATAACAATGGTTCAATAATGGAGCACATTTATATGATGTGCAAACTGATTAATGGTTTGAGGGAGCAGAGAATCACATTTGATGATGAGTTACTGGTCCACATAGTGATATATTAATTCTCTATTTAGATCTTTTTAAGAAATTCAGGGTGAATTATAATTCACACGAGACAAAATAAGATATTAACCAGCTATTAGCACTTTGTGCGATTGAGGAAGAGGGGCTCAAGGGAATTAAAATTGAGTCAGACCATCTTATCGTAAATGATAGCAGTAAGAATATTTTCTTGGCAAGAAAGGAAATTAGGCAGAACAGAAAAGTTAAAATAGAACAATAAAGAAAAATGCATGATCATAGGAATGATGAATGTTGGTTCTGCAAAATGAAAGGGCATCAAAAGAAAGACTGTCACAATTTTAAGATTTAGTTGAAGGAAAACAACGCATGTATGAAAATTATTGTTGTAATTTTTGAGCCCAATTAGGTAAACGTGCCTGAATATATATGAGGATTGATTCAAGTGAGATCGTACATGTTTCTTGTTTCTCTATTGACTCGATACCTTCCGGATAAAATCGTGCTTTCGTTAGAGAGGATTCATCTATGCTATGACATAAGATATTGGGGCATGTCTTACGAAAGAGACTAGAATGCTTGGTCAAGGATGTGATTATTGAACTACTAATTTTTCTGATTATGATTTATAATTGATTGTGTCAAGGGAAATATGCAAAAGAAATACAATTTTGAGGCTAGTCAGTCATATGGTCTTTTGGACCTCATCCACACTGACATTTGTGATCCATTTTCCACTTCTTCTTGAGGAGGGCAGAGGTATTTTATTACCGTCATTGATGGTCTTTTAAGGTATGCTTTTTTGTAGATAATTCACCAAAAATCTGAAACACTTGATGTGTTTAAAATTTATTAGTCCAAAGATGAAAGACTGTTAGTGTAATACCCCGCTCCAACACATGATATGATATTATCCGCTTTGGGCCTGAGCCCGCACGATTTTGCTCTTGGGTTTTACCCCAAAATGCCTCATACCATTTGAAGAGAACATACTACATATAAGCACATCTCATTTTTCACACCCAGGCGATGTGGGATTGAACACCTTGTATCCTGTCAGTGTGGTAGCTCAGCCCAGTGTCTGTGTACGCACCCGCCCATTCACACCCGTCTACAAGGGTTACTACAATCCACCCCCTACGAGGCCTAACCCTTGTGGACAGGTGTGAGTTAGCGGGTGTGTAGACAGACACTGGGCTGAGCTACCACACTGACAGGGTACGGGGTGCTCAATCCCACATCGCCTGGGTGTGAAAAAGGAGATATGCTTATATGTAGTATATTTTCTTCAAATGGTATGAGGCCTTTTGGGGTAAAACCCAAGAGCAAAACCGTGCGGGCTTAAGCCCAAAGCGGACAATATCATACCATGTGTTGGAATGGAGTATTACAGTTGGTATCAGAGCCTGAACCCAGCCGGAAGTGTGCCGACGAGGACGTCGGGCCTCGTAGGGGGTGGATTGTTATAACCCTTGTGGACGGATGTGAGTGGGTGGGTGCGTAGACAGACACTGGGCTGAGCTACCACACTGACATGGTACAGGGTGCTCAATCCCACATCGCCTGGGTGTGAAAAATGAGATGTGTTTATATATAGTATGTTCTCTTCAAATGGTATGAGCCCTTTTGGGGTAAAATCCAAGAGCAAAACCGTGCGGGCTCAAGCCCAAAGCGAACAATATCATACCATGTGTTGGAGTGGGGTATTACAGTTAGACAGAAAGATTAAAATTATACAATCTAGATATTAAGAAACTTGATCATTGCACCGTCACTTATCATTTCATTGAGTATCTTGAGAGATCTTTGGTTATGATTTTTATTATCTCTCTAAACCTATGAAAAATGTTGAAACATGTCATTGCAAAATTTATTGAAGATGTGTGAATTCAGTGAGAGTTTAGAACTTCGTAGTTTCTTTTATACTTAATGATTTTGAGGTGTATGATAGATATAAGAGGTGATGATTTCTTTGAAATTTTTCTCTAAGTTCATCAAATGACTCTTTGAGAGTCATTTTGCCATTGTCACACATTATGATCTTAAGTTGCATTAGATAGAAGTCTAGACAATGTTCCTCAATGGAGACATTAAGGAAGTGATTTACATGTTTCAATTTGAAGAATATTGTGATCTAATGCATATACCTCAAGTTCAGTGGGAGTTAATTTGTTATCTTTGTCTTATATGTTGATGATATTTTGTTAGTTAGCAATGACATTCATGTGACACATGCACTACAGAAAATTTTGGATTTTTTTAAAAAGGCATGTATTGATAAAATATTGAAGACTTTTGAGATGAAAATTTTGTGCACCAAGTGAGGTTCAAGGTGTTAAAGGAAATATGTGTCAGAGTAAAAAGTGTCTTGATAATGATTTTGTGAGAAGTTGAGTTGATTTTAGCAAAATCTGCACATTATTTATTCAAAGGTAGTGAAGAAATTTTTGAGGTATTTTCAGATAACTAAAGAGTTCATGTTGATCTACAGAAAATCAAATTGCTTAGAAATAGTTGGTTATTCCGATGATAACTATGCAGGTTGCTCAAGTAGTAGAAAATCTACTTCTGTTTTTATTTTTTATGTTGGTTCAGGGAGTGAGCTGTCGTGTGAAAAATCTCTAAGCAATATATTATCACATATTTCATTATGTATGCAAAGTTGGCCAGTTGTTGTGAAATAACTGAACATGCAATGTGGTTGGAAATTTTTTATTGTGGATTTGAAGATTGTTGATTCCATACACAAGCGTATGTCATTTTCTGTAATAATGAAATTGTTATAAGTATGTGAAAGATGAAACGTTGACCAAGCGTAATAGACACATTGACATAAAATATCTTTTCGTGTGTAAGAAGGTTAATGAATGTTCTATTGAGGTTCTCCACATTAAATACTATTATAAATCCTCTCATTAAAGGTATTTAGCTACAAATTTTTAAGGAGATAGGTGTTCGAGAATCATTGTGTTATGATGTCTGATATTTATTTTATATCACATTACATTGCAGTTAGCTTTCAGCTTATTTACACTTTATGGTTATAATTATTTTTCTTCAAGTTTATTTACACCTTGTGGTAACAGTTATTTCTATGCAAAATGAAGTTATGATGCATCATTATTATTATATTCATTTATATATAGTTTATGCACGTGCTATTATGTTTGCCTGGGAGTGATGTTGCACTCATGAGGGTGTTTGGATTAGATGTGGGATTGACACCACATTGGTAAATCCAAACATAATTATTAAAGTGCTTGTGGGAGTGTTTCACACTCCATGAGAAGAGCTTGGGCTAGATATGAGATTAGCTTTATATTGGTAAACCCTCACACTGGACAGTAGGTTGACAGTTTGCTATAATATGTTTATGTGACATACCATGATGGTATGAAGCAGGACGGATAGTGAGGTGCATTTAGACCACATGCAGTTTGTGCATCTCATGAATTGCAGAAAAATCACTATATTTGCTCAAATCTTAGATGAAATCAGTTTTGAGACTATGAAACTGTTTATACTAATATATTACTTGTCTACGCATCCATAATCCACTATTGATGAAGTCTATGGAAGAGAGTGTTTTAAAGTTTCAACCCATTTGTTTCGATAATTGTATTTTTTCTGAAATAAAATGAGTGGCCACTCGACTTTTCTAAAGTGTTGCAATCCATAGTGTCGTTTTATAAAACTTAAAGTGCATGAACCAAGTGAGAGATTGTTGAAATATGTTAAATAAATAAAATATTTTTTGTGGTCCTATGCACTATTTTCCAAAATTGGATTGTAATGTAATTATCGTTAATTGATGGGTTGAGATTATACTTGTCAATTATGGTTTAATTGACAGTATAATATTTACACCGTTGGATTGTGATTTTTCAACTTTATTTGGTGGGATTTAATGCTAACCGTTGATATATAGGTTTCCATGATCGGAAGGGAGACTTAGGTATTTTATTTGTATAGAAGTCGTCCCCCCTATTGTTATTATAAATAAAAGTTTCATAACCCTTATTCAGCCCTATCGAAAGACAACTCTCAGAAAGGGGGTAGAACTCTCTAAGGATCTTTTGCAGGAACAAAAATGTATTCTTAAGGATTATATCATCAATCAGGTATGTCAATTAAAATATTCTCTATAATTAATTGTTATATTCTTGATTTCTACAAGTTGAGTATGAATTAAATTCCAACATGACTGACAGTAAATTTAGATGAATAAAATTCATATACGCAATTATGAAGATATTGATAATAAAAAATAGAAAAAAGTAGAGAAATTTAGAATTTAAATTATATTCAAATTACAATTTTTTTAATTTTACAACGAATTTAATAGTGAAAGAAATAATCCACGAGGCAAACAGTAGGGGTGAGATATATTATTTACACATCTCAAGAGTGTAACCTTTTTTTTTGTTCACTATTCTTCCAATAATATATTAAAATGTTTGAATATTTTTTTGGTTATTATCTTTGTTTAACAGTGGTAATGATTAATTTTGAAAAATTAAATTAGAGATAGTGGTTTTTGGAGAAGAGAAAGGTGGGTTTAGAACGTGACTGTTAGATTAAATCTAACAAATATTATAAAAGGTGTGGATAAACTATTTTGCTCACCAATAAGCCAGACATCACTACTATATGTATCATATCATATTATATCTTATATTATTAGTATATATATCATTAGAATTAGAATTATTATTATGAAGATAGGGGAAGAAGAAGAGGCACCATGTGATGCCGTATACTTTTGTGTCCTCATAACAAAAATAAAAATAAGAACAAAAACAAAAATGCAAAACACAAGCCTCGAATGGATACAATCAATAATACATACACTGTGCTATATTAGAATTTCACTTAAAAGGTTTCTTAAAGTCCAAAAAGAAGGCAAATCTCTCTCTGCTTTGGCACATCACCTGATATTGTATACATAAAAATGCCAAAGAAATCGCAAAGAAATGAGTGACGGTTCCTCTGTCCTCTTGTGACAAAATTCAAACACATGTTTCCCGTTTATGTCTTTTTCTCCAAGTTGAACCTAATTATTTAACATTTTATTAAATAATAGAGAAAACATTAGTTGGACTAAAGGCTGAGTGATACATTAACGTTCCATTTCAATTATTGAATATAATATATTGTAAAAGAAACTTACTAATAATTGTAATGCCCAAATATGACTTCAACCAGAGAAAACATTAGTTGGACTAAAGGCCGAGTGAAGCATTAACGTTACATTTCCATTATTGAATATAATATATTGTAAAAGAAACTTACTAATAATTGTAATGCCCAAATACGACTTCAAATGCATAGCTGCCAATTTGGTACCTCTTTTTCTACAAGAAAGGACAAAGAGTGAATTTAATACCTAAATATTTTTCATTTAAATCATTTAATTTGGATGCATAAAAATTGTGCCATTATATTATTTTCAAACTGTTATCTGGAATTGCATTGCAGTTTAAAACTCCTAGTTGGACAACTCTTTCTTCTCTGTATAGGTTTTCTTATAGACAAATTATTCAGTTAATTAGGGCCTCTTTAGTAATTTGGTCAATTTTGTTTTTTTTTTTGTTTTTGTCATTTTTAAAAAAATGAGAAGTTACGACAAGAAATGTGTTTGGTAAAACGTTTTCATTTGAGAAAAAAATAAAAAGTAATGTCAAATAATTGACAACCAGTTAGGCATAAGTTGAAAGTTTCAAAATGAAGTTGCAAATTCTAATTTTTATTTTTAGGGTTAAATTCATAAAACCCTCCACAACTATAAAAAATTCTCATAAAACTCCCTTATACTAAAAAATCAATAAAATTGCTCCCTACCATTAGTTTTCAGTTGAATTAAATGGAGGTTTCGCATATACATATCATGTGCTCTGTTAAGTGGTGTGTAAATGACCGAATTGTCCTTAATGAGTCCATTGAATTTTGAAGGACTAAAATACCCTTATGCATGTCAGGTTTTAATTTGTGTTGACGTAGCCCAATAAGTATTCACCATCTATCAATGGACATAGTCAACAGTCTCTGAATCAACCGATCTCCATTCTTTCCGGTATCCTGGTGAAGAGATCCTCTATTACCGGTGACATCTGAATGTTTCAACTAGAAAATTAGCTAACCCTCAAGGAAGAGTGGTGGTGGTAGAGACCCAATTAAGTATCCTCAGAATTGAAAGGGAAACGATTGTAGAGCGCCTTCCAAGCCTGCGCATACAAATCTATATTTACCGACGCTATTTTTTCAACATTCGAAGGCTAAAAGAAGAGGTCGTTATAACTAAAGGTTGACTAAGAGCCCGTCTCTAATCAAACTCTAAAGGGCTGAGGAATGTTAACAAGCTGTCCTAAAACAAGCTGACACATATATATATATATATATGGCTACGCGTATATGTGTGTGTGTCTATGTAACTGTCTTTTACAGGATTGAAACAATGAGTCTAGTATAATTTGGATTCCAATTAGTTTGTTGCAGAGTGGAAGACTGGAGTTGATGCATGCTATGAAGAGTTAAGCGTAAAACAAGACTTTGTGAAGGCTGACGACAGTGAACATTAGGCTGATTTAGTAAAATTATTCATGGATAATGATTTTTATAATCAAGTTACAACTATAAAGTTGGTTATACAGAATATACGTATAAACATAATATGTGTCTATACATAGATTAGTTTGTATTAAAACAAGGACTCTTATGAATATGGGCTACCTTAAAAGACTTGGTTGAACGTGGACTCTTACGGATGAAGGTTGACGGGCTACATTGTTGGGTATTTGAAGACATGGTGTACTAGGATATAGTTAGTTTATCTCTTTTCATACAATTGTTTTATCATCTTGTAACTTAGGTTTAGAAGCATACAGTGATGTAGTCTTTTGTTATAAATAAATGAAAGGAACTCTGTTTTAAGTGTTCCAATAACCACAATCAAATAGTTGCATCACGTGCAATCTATCTTTCTCCCTCAATATTCTCTAGAATATTGCTTTGTATTTTACTCGATCTACATCTCCCCCAGTTTTGTTGCTCTCAGTCTCCTCTGATTAGTCCATCTGTCTATTTATCCATCTTTCTACCTCCCCCCTTGCTACAATTTAGTCTCGCAATTCTTTGCGCACAATTAAAAGTCTTCTTAGTTGAGGCAAGAAAAGAACTTAATAGGGAGTTTCGTATTTTATCTCCCTAGCCTATCGCTTGATCCAACATGACCTCCAAATGAGATACTTGTATTTGACCAATTGTTTACATTGAGCTGACACCACAACTCTGGTACGTCCGCAAACGCAAATAATCAATTGACCTGTCTGAATGATTAATTAAGACCGAACAAATACATTATGGACTCTACACAAATAGGGTTGTCGTAAGATCAGCTATAATGAAGACATGAAGATGAAGTTGAGTAAGAGTAGGACTCTGTGAAGGTTGTGGTTGATTGATTAAAAGCTGGCTGTGTGGATAAGTCCAAGTGAAATTTGGACTCTAAAAGCTGATTAAGAGCTGGCTGTGTGGATAGGTTCGAGTGGGATTTGGACTCTAAAAGCTTGGAATGGTACACTACGTTGTTGGGGCTTGAAGACATAGTTGGGGCTTGGAATGGAGGTAGATAGACTGACTGGTACGTTGTTGGGGCTTGGAATGGGCCCTAAAGTCTTCTTCATTGAGGAAAAAGAATTCAATAGAGACTTTGGTATTCTCTCTCCCTAGCTAATCACATGATCCAATACAATACTCAAAAGAGATATTGTGTTCAACCAACTGATTTTTCTCTTAAACTACTTTCACAGCTCTCGCAAGCCCGCACACACACTCATATAATCAGCACGCCCGATCGATTAATTGTTCGAACACGTTGTTCACTTTTTATTATTATTTTTCATCTAACCAAACCGATCTTAAACAAACAGAGCCAAAAAAATAAAAATAAACGGTAGAACAAATCACCACATATATCCAATACCAACGAAACATAGGCTACATAATACCATAAGAAATTTGACCCGCTGTTGTCAGTTGAACAAACTGATAAATGAAGTGAAATTATTTAATTTACCAATAACAGCCAATATATCACCACCATCAAGCCAAGCTAATGTGGTTGCATTAGCATTTTGCACTAGATTCAAAAGAAAGCATGAACATACTTAAACATATGCATGAAACTCATTGTTATGCAATTTATTCCAGCACACATGTGAAAACTATGGCAGGAGGTCCAAATAGGTTTCACATTTAAAGGACGAAAGATCATTTGATACGACGACAGATAGTGAACCCATCACCCAATGGAGCATGAGAAATTTCGATGCGAGGATCAGCTGCCAGTGTTTTGTTAATCTTGATTGTCCACTGCCTTCCATGTCTCAGCGACTCTGGAACCGACTCCTCGGGCATCCCCACTGTTCCACCCCAGAGAGTGTTATCATAGGCAACTATCCCCCCAACTTTTACCAGTTTCATCAGCCTCTCATGGTAGTTAACAAAATTAACCTTGTCCGCATCAACATATGCGAAGTCAAAAGTTCCTTCATTCTCATGCTGCAAGCAGAGCCACACTCATGAGCAAAATGTATAGATAGAAATTAAGAATATAGGGCTTGGATTGAGTCAAGCATCAAAGTGAAGCAACATTTTGTGTTGGCTAATCCTTACATCTTCTGAGAGTTTGTCAAGAACTGGCAGAGCCTCAGATTGAATGAAGTCAATTTTGTGTTCAACGCCGGCTTTTTGGATAATTGGCAACCCCATCTCATACGTATCCCGATGTACATCTATAGCTATAATCTGCTAGATTGCAATAATTTTAAATCATACATTAGTTCGGTAGATGGAGATAATAGGCATATTGATGATACATGGACTCACAGACCTTGCCGTCATCAGGAATTGTAAGAGCAGTGAGGAGTAGGGAGTATCCAGTGAAAACTCCAACTTCAATTGTCTTTTTGGCATTTACTAGCTTCAAGAGCATGGCCATCAACTGGCATGTATCTGGTGCAGTACCCATTATGGCCCTGGAAAATAAAAACCTATCAATCGTCGTAGAAGAAAGTGACTCATTTGCCAGCCATGATTAGGGAAATGATATAAGCAAGCTTAATTAACAAATCTTTACAAAGGCAATTACCATCCAGATACACCATAAATTGAAATGCCAGTTCGACACCTTTGAAATGAAGTTATTTCATTTTACTTAAGTCACTAAATATTGTTCATGATACTAAAGGAGAAGTCCATTTATTTTCTTAATACTCATACAATTACATTAATTATTTTTTTATCACACATTTCTAACTGAAGTTGTCACAGAATGCAAGTATAAATAACCTCATACACAGATTTGTTATCATTTAGTATTCTTTTGCTGCTTGGGGTAAGATCGAGACAACGAGGCTCGAAGAGTACAATCCCGTTCTTGTGGAGAAAAATGAAGATAGAAGAAAACTTACATAGGGTGGCTAGCAGTAACATCCCTCAGCTCCTTGAGAGGCTCTGGTTCATGGGGGTACACACTAGTCTCCAGGATATACTGTCAAAGTACGTAGCTAAGCACAGTTTAAAGATTTTTCAAGCAACATTAAGCAGAAAAAACTAAAATAGAGGGTGGGAGAGAACCTCGTACAACCCTTCAGTTTGCAATACTCCCTTCCTAGCTAGCATGATGGCTTTTGTTGTGCTTTTGAGGATACTATGGTACAAAAGAGTCAAAGAAGCTATAATTTTCTCTTTCTAAAGCAATAAAGAGGAAAACATGCTTGTGAACTGAAGCTTGTCCTCACATTCTAAACATTTACACACAAAAAAAAACAATTTTCAATACCAACATGAACCCTAGCTACCATCAAACATTTAGCCCCCCGCCCCAAAATCCAAACCGAAAAAAATAAATTAATTAAAGACCATCAAATGCTGCATTTCTATTACTACACAGAACTGCCAAATTTTGTTCTTACTGAACTTCTCTGTCTGTATAATTCCTGGACTTTCTCACCCTCTTTAGTGCATTCAACTCACAATGATGAAGAAACTGTTCTTGTTCTACTTCCACCCTTTATACATACAAAGACTAGGTTTTTCAAGCTATGAGATTGTTTAACACTTATTCGTCGCAATTATCTCATAACTAATATTTTATTACTTACCAACCTGATCACTCACAAATCAATGTATGTCTTATTATCATCTTCAAAGAATTCAACTACATGTTAACTTGATCATAATACCACGACCATAACCAAAAAGGAAATATATATATATTAGCCGGCTGCCTCTAATCCCCAAGGATCATCTAACTAACTGTAAACTCTAATCCCAATGGATCATCTAACTGAACTGTAAAATGGTATCAGCAGCCCAGTGGTGGAGCACCGTGTGCCCAGAGGGGGCACATGCCCCCCCAAGTAATTTATTTTTTACTAGTACTCTCTAAGCATAATTTTTTTTTTTGTAAATTTCAAAAACACCGCCATCAGATTTTTCTTTTACCCCCATGAGGTTATTGATGGTAGAGGACATATTGGTCATTTAGTCTTGTAATGCATTAAAAATAAAGCGATAGAATTTCTTTACACGTGTATATTCAATTTCTTTGCATGTAATAGATGCACATGTATATATGAATACTTGAATTTTTTTTAAATTTCAAAATTTCATAACATCTACATTCTAAGTCAAACATAGCAAAAGTGGTACTCAAATGGAGGCTCTTGAAATTCCCTATTCAATGAATCTAGTTTCATCGAAAGATTTTATTTGTAGTGGAAGTTATGAGACTTTAAGTGAGATGAAGGAAGAAAAATATATATACATTTAATTACCTTGTGTTTCACTTGTGTGTATTATATAAGTTGAGGGACAGTGAAAAATGGGTTATCTTTTGTGTAATGGAAATATACATATATTTTCTTAAATTTGTTTTATATCACTTTTTAAACTTGAAAATTGACAACTCATTGAAAAATTTGAGTCTGAATTGATTATCTTGAAGTCGTCTTTTCAATGAGAATAGTTTTTGGAACAAATTCTAAAGTACACGAAGCCCAACTATTTAAATCTTGAGAAAAATAAATTTCTTTTATTTGAAAAAAGAAGAAGAAAGAATTAAACCAAATTTCAATGGCGTTGTCAATTGGTTCAAAGAGCCCAACCTACACTCTAAAAAATGAAGCCAAACAACCTCAGTACAATCATTTCCGATAAGTTAAATCAAACAAGTATATGAAGAGAAAAGGGAAATACAAGGAATATTCTTCAAAACAGGTTGCCAAAAAGCCTGAAAAAGAGCTCTATGGGGATTGTGAGTGGCCCAAAATTGGAATAGGAATACCTCATTCTAGTTTGTAAAATCCTTAAAACAAGACATCATAATTACAGCCTTTTAAGAAACCTAAAAGCATTGATCCAACCATCTCTTCAAAACATTTGGTAATTCTGTGATAAATTTTTATTGCAAGAAAATTTCATAGACACACATGGAAATGATAAATAACTGCAGATTTTATGAGTAGTCATATATAGTATTCTTTGTATAAAGATTATGTGAACCAATTCAATCACCAGAAAATTCAATTCCAAGATTATATAGCCAATAAATAAGAAAATTCAATTCCAAGATTATATAGCCAATAAATGATAGAATTGATTCATTCAATGCATAACCTAAAAAGTTTTAAAAAAAAAAAACAATAAGCAATTCATGACTGGTAGACATGCAGCGCACACAGAGACTGAGAGAGAGAGAGAGAGAATACCCAGTTTTCTTTTTTTGAAAGGTAGAGAGTACCCAGTTGTTACTTAGTTGTGGCAAAAGAAAAAGGCAGGGACTTATATCTTCAACATGCAGGATAAACGGCGCCGGGGGGGGGGGGGGGGGGGGGGGTCGTTATCGGCGGCTGTGCTCAGCTTGAATAAATTAAGTCTGTCCTTCTCAAAGAATTGAGTGTTCGTTCTTCTATCCTCATGTGCCAAAATTCAAACACGAGTGATCCTTCTTCTACCCTCATGTGCCAAAATTCAAACACGTGTTTTCTAAAACTCCCAAATGAACCAAATTATTTAAGAGAGACAATATTCGCACTCCCCTTTTTTATAGTTGCATTTTTATTTTAAAATAAATGACATTTTTAACCTTAAATTCAAAAGTAAATGATTATTTTTTTTCAAATTATACAACTACCCTTTCTTATATCCTCTCTCTGTTTTTAATCTTTAATGTCTTCATTCTCTTTTAACAGGATTCAAAAAATAAAAAATTACCAAAGAAAAAATTCAAAAAATAGATTCTTTATTGTTTGACACCACCCAAAAAAAAGTTTTTTTTGTTGAATAAATTATTTCTTTCACATGACCAAAAAAAACAATATGCATTGTTATCTTTATTGAATAAGTTATATATTTTGACCGGAATCCAAAAAAGGAACCAAAAAAAGGTATTGTATGTAAAAAAAACAAAAAAAACTTATTTATGTTGAATAAATTCTCTCATTTTACAACATCAGGGGAAAAAAAAGTATGGTACGCAAAAAAAAAAAAAAAAAAGTTCCCTCTCTTGATATAGTATCCATTAAAAAAAATTTATCTCTGTTGAATGAATTATCTCTTTGACAAGATAAAAAAAAAGTACTAAACGAAGTAAATAAAAGATAAAAAGAGTTAAAGTTTATAGTATAAAGGGTAGTTAAGGTATTATAAAATAAGGTATGATGCATTAATGAGTTTAGAGACTTTCTTGTTATTTTTTTTTAAAAGAAAAAGGTTAGTGAAGTGCAATCATAGAAAAGTGGAGTGCAAATATTGCCTCCCTTATTTAACATCATTTGGACTAAAATGTGAGTAATATTAAAATGTCACATCTTAGTAGGACACATCATTGCACTAATGATGTGTTCGGTAGAATGGAATGGAATACCTATTCCAGCCATTTATTTGTTTGGTATAAATTTTAAAGTGAAAATGGTCATTCCCTTGAAATAAAAATCCGTTTAAAGGAATGAAAATTCATTCTATAGTTAAACTTATAGAATGGACATTTCATTCCTAGTAAGTTCAAAAAAAAATCGTATGACCTGAAAACCCTTCACCTCTATTACTACCACCACCACCACCACTACCACCGGCTATACAGCCACCACCACCTTCACCATCACTTTGCCACCTTCTTACTTCACCACACCACCACCTCCATATCACCACCTTCCTCTACCACCATTGCCGCTGCCGCCGCCGCCACATCGCATCGCCACCACCTCCACCACCACCTCCACTGCCACCCCCACCACACCACTGCCACCACCCCAACTGCACCACCACCACATCACCACCTTCCTCTACCGTCACTCTCACTCCCACCACTCCACCACCTCCATATCATCGTCACCACCCCTACTGCACCACCGCTACATCGCCACCTTCTTCCACCCCCACCCCCACCACACCACTCTACCACCTCCATATCGCTACCTTCATCCACCACCACACCACCACCACCTCCACATCGCCACTTTCCTCTACCATCACGACCTCCACATCACCACCTCCACCTCCACCACCACATCTCGCCATCACCTCCACATCGCCACCTTCTTCCACCACCACATATTTGTTGGTTTCATTTATTTGTCACTATAAGGGGTATTTTGAAAATTTTGATTTAAAATTTATTTCATTCCTACCTCATTTCATATTTGCAACCAAAAAATAGAATGAGAATGGTTATCCCATTCTATTCTTATTCTCATTCCATTCTGACTTCATTCCATTTCATTCACGGATACCAAATGCAACATAAAGGCTGAGTAATATATTAACGTTCCATTTCAATTATTGAATATAATATATTGTAAAAGAAACTTACTAAAAATTGTAATGCCCAAATATGAGTTCAAATGCATAGTTGCCAATTTGGTACCTCTTTTTCTACAAGAAAGGACAAAGAGTGAATTTAATGCCTAAACATTTGAGAATACTCAAAATTGGAATTGGAATACTTGTGATGATGAATTTTTTAGGAATGACCAATCCCATAGAAAATCTAGTATGTATGAGATCAAGCTTGAAAGTGAACTAAAATTTATGATGCAAAGTCTAGCCAATGGTATGAAAGATTTAAGTTAAAAGTTCAATGCGTTTACGCTCATGTCCACAAGTGTGCAATATGTATTCTAGTTCATCTCATCTTACTAAGGCGTGCCCAGTCTATTGTACATTTGACGAGTGTAGAATAATGGATGGATGACGTTGCTTCTCTACACTTCATGCAAAAATAAACCTGCAAAAACTTTACTAAAAATCGTATAGTAATAGGTAGGGTCGAACTACTCTCAAGTGAGATTCCGAATGAGCTCAAATTTACACACTAATTTATGGGACAAAAATGATTTTTTTTAAAAATATTTTTTATTTTGGAATTATAGTGAATAAATAAAACTATACTAATAAAATAAATCTCAAGGGAAGGGAATCACCACCATGAATCCACATAAATAATTTTTCTATTATTCTTATATGATTTTTTCTCCAATAAAAAATACACTTCATTAATCCAATTACAACTTGAAAAGATGACATAAAAAAGCAAACTTGATTATATATGAGAGAATATTTTTTTTTACTTAATCTGTTGCACCTTTACTAGGTAAATAGAGGTAGGCATTCTTCGAATTACCAATCTGGATTCTCCATTCCAGGAGGGGCGGCGGGGGATCGACTTGACCCCCACTAGGCCAAAAGAGGTGATGTTGTCTGTTACTGGATCAATTGTTTTGTGAAGCGCTCAGCGAGTGGTCGCTCGAGCCTACCCCTTTATTCTGTTGTCACCCTGGATTTTTGGCGCTTTCGGCACATTCCACCCTGTCCTGAAAATCTGCAATCTGTTAACGTAGAGTATCGTTCTGTTGAGTTAATTGTTGAACGCTGAGGTGTGCCAGTGGATCTCGAGCCTCTGGCTATATGGGTTGTATGGGTGGAGCCCCCTTTGATTCTTGGGAGTTGACTCAGTTCCGCCGCATCATAGGTATTTCTCCTCGTATCCACCATGGTTATCAGCTTCTTTTATTTGAAAAACGACTAAACGATTCTCACAGACGGCGTCAAGGTGTAAGTACAAAAAATTGTTCAACTGATAATTGTCAAACAACTTAATGCACACATCCAAAAATAATGAACATAGCACTTTCAGAAAGAGAGAGAAGATATTGCAAGAGCTGGATTTGAGGATCCCTTTCATTGATAGTTTCATGAATATTTATACAAGTAGGAATTCAAATCCTTCCTTGTTGACAACTAACTTTTCTCTTAAGGAATTTGGATTCCTTTTTGAGTTATAAATCTGCTTTGATTTGGGCTTTTTAGCCTTGGGGAGGAGCGACTAGGCCCTTCACAATTAACGATTCAGTCCATTTGGGTTTTCTGGTGATACATGGATTCAAGCCAACGTGGGTCTGGTCCGTTCTCTGGACCAGTTTAGCCCATTGAACCGAGTAATAATTTACCCCCTACAGGTTTCATATGTCTTTATAATTTAGTGTTGGGAATTTATTTATTTTTCTTCAAATGAACATTTTTTGATTGTTACATTGTTCCTCAATTAGATACGGTGATCCTTTGTTAGCTACATAATACTTGTTTTGTTAATAATGCCTCGATGTTCTTTTGCTATCAAAATTGACACAGAAATTTTATCTTTCTTTTGTTTTGTAAATTCCTGTCTCCAACAATGTTATGTTAGAAATCATGCAGATGAGATGATATTATTGTTGACATTGAAATTGAGGTCTTAAACCATGCAGTTGTGTTAATTTTCTAGAAGCTACAACCATTGCTTGTTTTGTCTGGCACGTTACTAAACGTAATTGTAGTTCAATAATGATTGGTTGTTAGGTACAAAAGTGCCGTGTGCCATTCTAGCATATAAGCTCTGAGCAGATGTGGGATTATTCAAAGTGACAAAATTGGGAATATTTCACATCAAATTGCTTCAGATTTTTGAAGTTAGCAATATATGAATAACAACTCAGAGAAGATACAAGAGTAGGAGAGAGAAAAAAAAAAACAATGCGTTGTCTGAGATGTGGATGGTATGTTGTCACCTTTGAAGTGCCTATTTTAGCTCATCACAATGCATTGTCTCTGAGATTAGGACGGTGTGTTGTAATTTTAAGTGCTTAGCTTAGTTTATATTTGGAAATGTTGCATATATCATTTGGAATTTATGGAGTGTTCAAAAACAAAATCAGGATTTTTTTACGATGATTTAGTTTAAGATATATATATAAAAAAGAAAAAAAAGAGACATTGAGGTGATTGTTTTGTATAAAGTTCAATGACTTAGTCACCTCGAATCTGCTCGGAGTTCATCACAATTGCAAATTGGATGAACAATAATTCAGTCCAAATTCCATCCGTTTATAGGTGATCGAAATTCAATCCATTTAGAGTTCTATAGTCATCTTTTATTTCCTTTGGCGGTAAAGAATCTCTGATGGACATTGTTCGTATCATAACAACTGGCTTTGAAGACCATTGTAGTCGATCCGTTTAGAGGTCTATAGTCATCTTTTATTTCCTTTGGACGTATAGTATCTTTAATGGACATTGTTCATATCATAACAACTGACTCTGAAGACCATTGTAGGAACATTATATTTTTTTTTATTCAAATTATTATGATATAAAACAACATCCCAATCTTGGTACTATAGATGTTTTGTTTCAAAGTTGTTAAAACACTTTTCTCCACAATGATATCTTACTGAAATTTGTTAATCTTTTTATTTTTTAGTTTTTAATTTGTTTAATTTAGTAAAATGTTGGATCTGTATTCAGTATTATCATTTAGTATGAGACACTTTTAGTTAGAACAGTGTGTTATTGAAAAGTTAATTTTTTTTTTTCCGAAAGGTAAAGTTGAAAATATTGTGGTCACTAAGTGTGATTATAATTGCCAAAAAAAAAAATTGATGTTCACTCAGAAAAAGTCCCCCCATTATACGGCAGGATTGTGAAAATCTCGTGGCGTGATAATTTCAGCAGTGTGAAAATTCATTTTAGAATGTGTTTAGAAAATGGTATTTTTTTCATTGGTAAAATATAATTATGTACTTTAATGAGACGTGTGAGCCGAAAGACTAATCTAAAACCGTTGTTTTGATGATTACAATTTATTACTGTGATTGTTTACTTTGAGTGAGGTAAATTTCAGGAATGATCCATTTCAAGTATAACGCTTATGGTTAAGGAACTCAGGAGGAATCAAGTTCAAGGCTTTTGTTTACAAAAAGAATCCATATATCAAAAGTTCAAAAGCCATGGTTGAAGATCATCAAGTTATTAAATACTAGTGTTCTAGACCATGGGTAGGTTAGATGTTGAATGATAGAATACATAACAGATACTAAATGAAGTCTTTTGTTGCTCAAATGGTCTAACTTTGCATTTAAGGAAGGCATTTAATGTCCGTCACCTAATCTAATCTACGACATGCATCGCTATCAAAATACAAAAATATACTTATTCATATTTTGAGAATTCTGTTTTGAATGATCAATTATTTTAGTAGAACAAATTCAAATTTGAATTCTCCCATCGTCCACTTCTTTTCTTTTTCTTCTTCTCTTTTACTTTTTTCTTTCCACTCTCCGCCATAGAAAAGGAAACGGAAAGCCACACCAATCCATAACAGACCATACAAATCATTTTGGGTGACTATCAAGTATCAATACAAATCAATTTAGATGACTTTATAACAATTTTCCGTGTAGTTAATCATACCAATTATGTATTGATTAGACAATACTCTTACGTGTTGTAAAAAAAGAAAAAAAAGTCAGAAAAAAATTTAAATTTTTTTTATTAAGGTAAAGAAAAACTTAATATAAAAAAAAAACCCTCTATTTCTAATGAAATTTTTTTCAGAAAACAAAAAACAAAATAAAAATTTTTATTATGTAATTGTGAATTTTTAATTTTTTTTCCGAAATTTCTTTTTCTCAAAAAAAACTCATCTTTTTTTATTAAGGTATAATAAAACCTTTATTCAATCTATTTTTTATTTTTTATAATAATGGAAAGGATAAAATGGTCATAAAAAAGGAGAATATGTGCAAAAGGGGGTAATTTGCTCACTTTGCAAATGTGATGGTGTAATATGGTCCAAAATATAGTATAGGGGGTTTATTACACCTTTTTAAAACCATAGGAGGGTTTTGGGCCATTTTGCCAATTTTTTTTATTATACTCCCAAAAAATAATTAATTTGTAAATAATACTTCTAAAATTTATTTAAAACTTCAATTTCCCCTTCAAATAAATAGATAGTTTAAAAATAAATTTAGCTTGTGTCTACTTGAGAGTTGAGACTTGTAAGAAATTTGTAGCTTAGATCTTTTAGCCATACTTTTAAAAGTCCAAATATTGTGAAACAAAAAATTAAATTCATTAGTATTGTAGACCTTGACACAATACATCATTATTTCATTTTCATATATACATGTACAATATT
The DNA here is from genome assembly GCA_026545225.1 of Cornus controversa. Classification (NCBI taxonomy): domain Eukaryota; kingdom Viridiplantae; phylum Streptophyta; class Magnoliopsida; order Cornales; family Cornaceae; genus Cornus; species Cornus controversa. Next base: position 46,300,347 of record CM048851.1, read on the forward strand.
TATTATATTAATTCAAGAGAAAATTACACTAACGTTCTCTCATATTTAATAAAAATGCATGAACTTTTTTTGTCAAACATTTTTGTAAATTGATGTTTACAAGAAAAATATCTAGAATTATAAATCAATATCCATTAACGAGTCTTGAGAGAATTTGGAAGGAGGAGAAACAAGTGTTGTGAGATTCTCAAAATGAAAATGATATTGAATATACTAGAAATTTTTAATTGTCACTTGCTAAATGGAAAATTCTATAACTACTTCTCATATAAGTTACTAAAATTATAATCTTGTTTTTGTTAAAATTCGCGAGATTTTGTTTAGTTAAAATCATTATTTTTTAATCTTTCTTCTAGATAATAATGATATGTCTTTTCAAAGTGGAATCAAAGTACTTAAATTTTTTTCTTCTAAAATCAAATTTTTGAAAAACTGAAATAATTAATTTTTGAAGGAAAATTGATTCTCTAACAATATTTTTTCTGTACCATTTCCCTTTGTAGTTGTAACTTATCTATACAATATTTTTATATTTTTTTTCTCACATAAAATTTTCATCTATTTATTTAAGTTGCATTTTTCTCAATTTTTGGATTTTCTCACGATATATACAGTATGACTAATATTTAATATATATATATATACACATATATATAAAGTAATGATCTCTTATTCACTGGTAAGCAAAAAATTTATCCACACTAAACACATTAATCGTTGGATGTGATTGATATAAAAAAGGCAATTACCAAAAAAAATTTGACAATTAATCACATCCAACGGTTACTGTGCTTGGTGAGAGCAAGAGATCATTACTCATATATATATATATATATATTAATTACAATAGGTTTATAAAATTTTCAAACTTTAATTACATAGTACAAATTTGACCCACCCAATTAAATTTTCTAGTTTCACTCCTGGTTATACTTTATGATTTTCACAAAAGACGTCTAAGAGCATTTTCACCCGAATTTCATATGTCAAATTCATTTGAGGTAAGATGTGGTAAATTGGAATATGAAAATTTAGCATATCTATATATAAAGGTTTCCACCCCATATGTCAAATTTATTAATTTATTAATATTTTGTCTTTTAATTAAACAACAAACAAAAATAAAATGATAGTACATAAAATATCATAGTAAATTAGATGCTCTACATATCATGCAAGTTTTAATGATATATGGGATCTATATATTAAAATAATAGGAACAATTTATTTGACATATGAAAAAGTTGTATGTCAAATTATATGATTCTGTGAGTTATGCGGTGTGAAAACGGTTCAGTTAATTTAGATTGAGATGTTAATCCTTAGACCTAGATATGGGTGAATAAGTCTTCTTGATCAATTTTTATGATTGAGTTACTTCACGGAGGATTAAGTCTCCAGGTTGAAAACTCGGCCTCTAGGTTGAAAACTCCTCTGCTTGATCTTTTTCAAATTTCGCTTTGCTTGAAGAGTGGTGATTGTAGAGCTGAAAAGAGTATTAAAAACTGGATACAGACACCCTTGGGGACCAGCCTTGGCCGGCTTGTAAGGCTCGGCCTAGGCTGGCTTTTGATGGCGGCCTTTGAGGACGGCCTTTGCCCTTTCAGGGCAGCCTTTTGAGGGCGGCCTTTGAGGGAGGCCTTTTAGGGCAACCTTTGAGTGTGGCCTTTGAAGGAGGCCTTTTGAGGGCCGGCTTTAACCGGCCTCCTTAGCCTTCCTTGGCTGGTTTTTTAAAGACTGATCTTCTCCTGCTTGGCCGGCTTTCTATCACCATCTCCTTTTTTCCTCCACGCATCCATGACATCCTTAGGATTCATATACTTTTGGGCCTATGAATAACTTCAACATGCTTTCTAGGGGATGTTTGGAGTTTGAGTATAAGAATTTTGAGGGCAATAGGCCTCCCATGAACGCGGTAACTGCTACCTTGTCGTCCAAAGCATCGACTTGCAACATCTCCCTATTAAACCGATTGATGTAGTCTCGCAACAATTCTCCTTTGGTCTGCCTTACATTCAGAAGATAAATGGCAGACTTCCTATGTCTTCGGGCGATAATGAAATTGCTCACAAACAACCAGCTTAGCTCTTTGACGGAATGTATAGACGTGGGTTTCAAGTTGTTAAACCAAGCTCGGGCAAAACCTTTCAATGTAGTAGGAAATGCTCTACACATGATTTCATTTGGTACTCCTTGGAGGTACATTAGAGCCTTGTAGGTCTCCAGATGGTCTAGCAGGTCCTTGATCCCGTCAATTAAGGGTGGGCATCTTGAACTTGTTAGGGAAAGGACAATTCATTACTCCAGTGTTAAAGGGGAAGTTAGTCTGTTGGACTAGATCCTCTACTATACTGTAATAGGGCATTTCTCCTTTATGGCATGGGCCATACTTTCCACCTTCGCTCTGAGGTCATGAATCTCTATGTCATGATAATCATCCTTGCCTACCTACCCTGAACCTTCATGAGTATGAGCCCTGAACCCCGAATCACCATGGGTACGAGCTCTAAACCTCGAATCCCCATAAATACGAGCTCTTTTGGACAGGACTAGGTGAATGGAGTTTGTCCCATCTCGACCGCTTCTTACGTGGCTCTGGGCCGCGTCGTCTGCCAGAACCCCACTGTCTCGCCCAGCATCATTCCCTTCTTAATACACCGGACTAAGGTGGCTCCGTGACGACACTGGTGCCACAGGAGGGAGGCGCTACAGGATTGCCGCATTTTGTTGGAGTACTTGGATCAGACTCTGGTTTAAGTTCTAAACTTGGTATTCCAACGTTGTGACACGCTCCTGGTTATTTGGGGTTCTAGGACGTGCCTCAAGCAAGTCTTCCTGACCAGGGGGCTGCATGCCTCCTTCTCTCGCTATAGGCAAATTGTGACCGACAAGGTTTAAGATAGCGGGATGATTGTGATCGGCAGGCGGATCTTGACCAGCTGGATTGTGATCGACGGGATCGACAGGAGGATTCTGTCTTGCTAGAGGATTGTGACCGGCATGAGGATCCTGTCCGGCAGGAGAATTGTGACTTGCAGGATGATCCTTGCCAACTGTAGTTTCTAGCCCAAATCGTAGGTGCATCATGCTTCATGTAGAATAATCAAATTTGTGATCGTTCCAGAGACGGCACCAAATGATGAAGCACAAATCGACACGCGATCTGGGTTAACACTAACCTAAAAAAGATAAGAAAAGGATAACCGGAAAGATACCGGTGTGGTGCCAGTTGATTATACTCCGACGTTCAAGTCAGATATCAGAAAAGGTTTTTAAAGCTGTAAAGGCATTCAAAGGATATTAATTGCATACCTGATATATGGACCGTCTTTTCAGTTTCTCAGATTTATCTGGAGATAGAAAAGTCCTGGTTAAAGTTTATCTCTCACTTACATCATAACAAATCACAATCGCTCACGTCACTGACTTATAATTGGAGTCAAATACCCCATCAATAATCTGAAGACCATTGTAGGAACATTATCTTCTTCTTTTTTCGAATTTATCATGACATAAAACAACATCCCAATCTTGGTACTATGGCTGTCTTGTTTCAAAGTTGTTAAACACTTCTCTCCACAATGATATCTTACTAAAATTTGTTAATATTTTTTTTTTCTCTTTTTTCTTTATAGTTTTTAATTTGTTTAATTTAGTAAAATGTTGGATCTGTATTCAGTATTATCATTTAGTATGGGACACTTTTAGTTAGAACAGTGTGTTGTTGAAAAGTTGAAAGTATTTTTTTTTTTCAAAAGGTAAAGTTGAAAATAATTATGGTCACTAAAAGTGATTATAATTGCAAAAAATAAAATGAAGTTAGCCTCAGAAAAGTCCTTCCCATTATATGGCAGGATTGTGAAAATCTCGTGGCGTGATAATTTTAACAGTGTGAAAATTCGTTTTAGAATGTGTTTAGAAAATGGTATTTTTTTCATTGGTAAAATATAATTATTTACTTTAAAATAGTGTTATTTATTTACTTTTGGTGGGCAGAAGAACACTAATGAGATGTGTGAGCCGAAAGACTAATCTAAAACCGTTGTTTTGATGATTACAATTTATTATTGTGATTGTTTACTTTGAGTGTGGTAAATTTCAGGAATTATCCATTTCAAGTATTAAATTATTTCAAGTATAACGCTTATGAATAAGGAACTCAGAAGAAATCAAGTCCAAGGCTTATGTTTACAAAGAGAATCCATATCTCAGAAGTTAAAAAGCCATGGTTGAAGATCATCAAGTTATTAAATACTAGTGTTCTAGACCATGGGTTGATTAGATGGTGAATGATAGAATTCTAGTACTATAATTTCTGTTGTATCTTGATTTTAAATCTCAACTCTAAGTCGTAATATATCTGACCAAGAACCAAAATATGATATCTGTCCACTCACATAAAAGAACAGTAAACCATACCTATTATGTCTTGATTAAACAATACATAACACATACTAAAGTCTTTTGTTGCTCAAATGGTCTAACTTTGCATTTTAGGAAGGCATTTAATGTCGGTCACCTAACCTAATCTACGACATGCCTCGCTTTCAAAATACAAAAATATAGTTATTCATATTTTTGAGAATTCTGTTTTGAATGATCAATTATTTTAGTAGAACAAATTCAAATTTGAATTCTCTATCTTTTCTGTCCTTCCATCGTTCTCTTCTTTTTTTTCTTCTCTTTTAGTTTTTTCTTTCCAATATCCGCCCTAGAAAAGAAGGGGAAAGCCACACCAATCCATAACAGACCATACAGGTTACTATCAATACAAATCAATTTAGATGACTATATAATAATTTTTCTTGTAGTTAACCATACCAATTATGTCTTGATTAGACAATACATAATAGGTACTAGATCTCGTGTTGCGCAAAAAAAAAATCCCCAAAAAAATTCATTTTTTTTAGTAAAGGTAAAGAAAAAATTAATGTAAAAAAACCATCTCTTTCTAATAGAAAATTTTCTAAAAAACAAAACAAAAAAATCAAATTTTTTATTATGTAATTGTGAATTTTTGGTTTTTTTGGGAAAAAAACTCTTCTTTTTTTTTTATTAAGGTAAAAAAAACTTAATATAATAAAACTTCCTATTTTTTTTATTTTTTATAATAATAGAAATGATAAAATGGTCATGGAAAATGAGAATATGCGCACAAAGAAGTAGTTTGCTCACTTTTGCAAATGTAATGATGTAATATGGTCCAAAATATAGAATAGGAGATTTATCGCACCTTTTTAAAACCACATGGAAATTTTGGGCCCTTTCGCCAATTTTTATTATACTCTCAAAATATAATTAATTTGTAAATAATACTTCTAAAATTTATTAAATATTTCAATTGCCCCTTCAAATAAATAGATAGTTTACAAATAAATTTAGCTTGTGTCTACTTGAGACTTGTAAGAAATTTGTAGTTTAGATCTTTTAGCCATATTTTTAAAAGTCCAAATATTGTGAAACAAAAAATTAAGTTCATTAGTATGAAAATTTGGCATATTTACATATAAAGGTTTCCACCCCTTATGTCAAATTTATTAATTTATTAATATTTTATTTTTTAATTAAACAACAAACAAAAATAAAATGACAATACATAAAATATCATAATAAATTAGATGCTCTACATATCATGCAAGTTTTAATGATAAGTGGGACCCATATATTAAAATAATAGGAACAATTCATTTGACATATGAAAAGTTGTATGTCAAATTATATGATGTTGTGAGTTACGCGGTGCGAAAATGGTTGAGTTAATTTAGAGTGAGATGCTAATCCTTAAACCTAGAGGGAGGTGAATAGGTTTTCTTGCCCAATTTTTCTGATTAATTAATTTCCCACAATAATTATCAATTAAGCACCCAAACTAATCACAAAATAAATGAAGCAAGTAAGGAAAGTTTAGAGATGACGCCAGGTATTTTACGTGGAAACCCTAGGAAGGGAAAAACCAAGAAGGCGAGGTAGAAAATTCCAGAGAAATCAATCTACTATCTCAAAGCAAAGTACAACACTCTCTGTCCCAAACTCACACCCAATTCACTCTAACAAGAACTTCGATACGAAACACCTCAAGCTTACAATCGTGACTACCTCATCCAACTACTGCAGATTTTCGGCTAATGTCTCAATTCTTCTCAAAGGGTAGCTGAAGAACATAAATACTCCATAAATATTTTGTCCCATTCGTAGTGATCATTTCTCCTCCTCTTCAGATAAAATCAAGTAGTATCTAGGAACCATCTCTACTTCTCTTGATCAAATTGTGTAGACTCCTAACGTCTTCAAGATTTGTTTGATCAAATTGTGAAGAACATTACAACTTAAACACTCTATGTGCGTGTGCTCTCAAAGATAAAATCAATGAAGATTTTCACTCATAAATCTCTTTTTTAGCTCCAAAAATATATTTATGTCTCTAACAATCAAATTATTGAGTATCTCTCTAAGTTGAAGCAAAAAAAGATATTTATAAGGTTTAGAGTCCCTAGTATACTTGGAAAACAAGTTTAAAACATCTAAGGAAAGTTTTAGAGAAGTATGGGCTGACTAGGAAACCAATTTGGATGAAAAAGAAAATTTTCACCCGCATCAGCTAAGTCGGACCGGTTTTAATTTTTGGGGATCTGTAGGACTTTTGCAGACGTGTAGAAATTCCAAAGTCTCGAGAAAAGTTGGACTGGTCCTAATTTTTGGGCACCGGTGGGACTTTTCGGACATGCTGAAAATCAAAAGTTCCGAGAAAAGTTAGACCGCCCCTAATAAATGGAGACCGATGGGACTTCTGAAAAATTCAGTTTTCACATTTAAAACATAATTTCTAAGTCCTAAACCCACCAAACTTCAAAACACAGTGTCCTCACTCACATACTTGTACTAAATGATGTCCTCATCAAAACCACAGTATCGAGACACCTTCCATTCAGTTTTGAAAATTACAACACAAGATCAAACAAAAATTACAATTCGATCAACAAGTTTGGCAACAAAATTCGCCAATTACAATTAGATATCTCACAATCTCCCCCTTTGGTAATTTCATTACAAAATCAACTTAGACAATATATAATCTACCCTGCAGCAGAAAAGAAAAATTACAGTTGTCAAAAATAAAAAAACACAGCTGAGCCAATCTAATCATTCACTCTGATCTTGTGCTTCTGGTAAATATGAAAAACACCTATATTCAGCAAATATGATGAACCATGATAGTCTGCAAAACAACGCTCAAAATACCTTCGTGAAAGCTTAATAAAGAAAAATTAGCATAAGCACCAATAAAACAAATCTTGTAACGCCAATGCATATGTAATGCATAATGCTTATGAAAACTCTCTCATCTCCCCCTTAATGATAAATGACTAAACCACTCTCCCTAAACGTCACAAAAGTCATAAAATCTCTCCTTTTTTTTTTGTCAGAAATTGACAAGGGACTAAAAAAACTAAGGAAGAAGCAGGCAATCATATAAAACTTGTATATGTAAACAATAAAAGTTATTGACTCCACAAAACTATATGAACACAACAAACCAAAACCAAGCTTAATTAATTAATTTCACACACTTAATAAGTGTAGTAAAATTACCATAAATTTTCATAAGCCCAAATATTTCTTTTGTCAATCGTTCAAATTTTCTGACAATATTTCAACAATACTACACTCATTGAGAAATCAAACAACTAATATGTGCATAGACTTTAAATTTTTCTTTTTCCATTTCTCCCACATATATCTTCGGTGGCTTTCACTCTTACGGGCAGCCAACTATTTCTTCAAAACAATTTCTTTTGAAAAAATATCTCATTGGAGATTTATGTTGTAGTGGTAATTTCGAACAAATCCCAAAGGTAGCCTTTTCCATAAGAATATGCTCAACAATAATTTTTTTTTTTTTAACTTTTCTTTTCCAACTGTTGAAATTTTTTTTTCTCATCACTCTTTTTGGTCTTTAGCACAATATTGAAATTTCAATTCTTAAGATAATGCTTTATCATATCAACACTATCTTTGACCAAAACAATGACATAAAAATAATTTAATAAATGTACTCATCATGATTTATTTACTAAATGAAATAAGTAAGCAAAATCAAACTTTTTAACTCATAGCCATAGTATGTCATACACATGAAATCTGTGTCTCATTAATTTCCTTGTGTTCAACATACTCATTCTATTATGGTTTACTTGACTTCACAAAAAACCTAAAACGACAAGGTTAAATGCATAATCTAGACTCACAAGAAAAATATGAAGTTCCTTTCTAGATTATGTCAATGCTAGACAATCTAATCAAGACAACAAATACTTATAGATTGCCTAAGGTGATGAAACCTAGAAGCATCTAGAGGCTTTGTGAGAATATCAGACAGATTATTATCAGTATGCACTTTCTCTAAAAACACGACATTTTGTTCAACTAATTCCCGAATAAAATGATGTCGAACGTCAATGTGTTTTGTTCTAGAATGCAAAACAGAATTTTTTGAGATATTAATCATACTATTATTACCACAAAAGATAGACATTGTTCCTTGTTTAATTCCATAATCCATTAGCATTTGTTTCATCCAAAATAATTGTGTGCAACAACTTCCAGCAGCAATATATTCAGCTTCAAAAGATGATAATGAAACACAATTTTACTTCTTGTTGTACCATGAAACAAGAGTAGTACCAACATAAAAACAACCACCTGAAGTACTTTTTTTATCAACCTTGTTACCAACTGAATCAGCATCAGTGTAACCTACAATGTCAGAATTAGACTCTATAAAAAATCGTAATCCATAATTCAAAGAGTTATTGAGATAAAAAATAATGCGCTTGACTACAATGAGATGTTGTTCTCTATGATCAGCTTGATACGTAGCATATACTCCTATACTAAATTCAATGTCAGACCTGCTTGCTGTCAAATATAACAGGCTGTCAATCATACTCCTATACAGTAAAGAATCAACTCTATTAGAATCTGAGTTCCTCTTCAACTTAGAAGAAGTACTCATGGAAGTTTGCACATGTTTGGAACCTTCAAAAGCAAATTTCTTGACTAACTCATTTCCAAACTTAGTCTGAGATATAAAAATATCATCATTAAATTGTTTTACTTAGAGTCCAAGAAAAAATATTAGTTCACCAACCATACTCATTTCAAAAGTATTACTCATATCTCTAGCAAATTCATAAACAAGATTATCAGATGTAGAACCAAAAATGATATCATCCACTTAATGAACAAAGTTTTATCAACTCCATCTCTCCTAAAGTAGTCATGCCCCCAAATTTTAAATATAAGGAACTCTAGTCCAGTACTTGAATTTGGTGCGCGACTTGAAAAACTACATCCATCATACCATACATTCATCCAATATTTACATACTACAATCAAAATATGATCATTTTAATCATCCATTACAAAAACTTTATATGGAGACCTCAACCCTCATTTTGAGTATCAACTTTGTACAACAAAAGATAATTACATGCCAAAGAGATTTACATGTAAATGGCCTCCATTGTCATTTACCGCGCCTCTATTCACTCGGTACCTAAAAATAAAATGAGGTGAGCTCAACAAGCTCAGCAAGAAACTGTAAAACACAATCATTGCTCAGCAAATTGACATTGCCTTAAATTCCTATATATAAGGACTTGTACAACAATCTTTGTTGATTAGATTTACAAACTTTCTTATGATAATTAAACTCTAGTTAATTATCATATCTATAATTTCTTTTATACAGGAACCGTATTTTCAACAATTCCTTATTAAACTAATCGTTTAGATTAACTTAACATTAATAATCTCACATGAGCCCCGAGCTCCCCTCAAATAGATGGCATGCTTAGCCAACAAGTGGTGCGCACCACATAGTCTCGGACTAAGTAAGCTCGTACATGTGGCTGGAGTTGTACGCCTACTCACCCAGATGGTCCCAAACCACATCCACACAATAAGGACAAGCTTCGCCCAATAGCCATAACAAAAGGGTAGTGCACACCCAATAGATAGGTTCCTGACCATACCTAAGAAATCCTTTAGGAGTTTTATCTCATTTTCATAAATTTCAACATTTAAAGATTTACCAAATGCTTTTAACATTTAATAAATCAAAACATTCTTTTAATGTGATCACTGATCACATTAATTTATTAACTTAGAAATTATCACATAAATCTTTTATAAACTTAATTATTTTAGCATAATTAAATTTATTACGCCAAAATGTACCACTCAATAATTATTCACAATTTTTAAAACTTTAAATGATATTTTTTTCCCAAATTTAGACTAAAAGGAAACAAAGGAAAAATAAAACATTCTTATATCAACATTTCATCGTTTATAATTTATTAAATGCCTTTAAGATTTAATAAATTAAATGGCCAATTGTGAATTCATTAAGCTCAAACGTCATCATTTGTGTTTTAAATCTTAGAACCAACTATTCCTACCAAAAAAAACTCTATTATGCATAAACATATAATTTTGAAAATCTTTACGTAAATTATGGAGCATTAAAAACATTTTTCTCCAAGTTTTTAATTTTAGCCCAAAAGAAATTCTTTTAATAACACAATCAAAGTCCATGACTTCAGTACAGTCTAATGTCAAGCCCACACTTTAAAGCATCATATTACTTTTAAAATGATGCTGGGCCTACTTAAATTCCTTTTTAAATGATACTGGGCCTATTCTTAATTTTGGCCCAGTCCAATTCACCACCCATACAACTAAACCCAAAACATTGGCACATCATGAAACTTATTCATTTAAACACCACCTAATGACCCAACATGGCAACCCACTGCCGCAAGCCAAGCTACCACAAAAAGCCCACCACCATGAAACAATCCAATACTTAACCCAAAATCAAGCAACAAATTAAATCTTTCACAAATCAATTATACTAAAACCCCAGATGGAACATTAGTTCCATTACTAAGAATACATTTTCTGAGGTTAATCATCCTTGACAATCCCACTGTTATCATCATCCTCTGCCAGACCAACCAACCTTATACCCCTTCGTGAACCACCACCACCTCACTAAGCTTCAAAACTCCATATGCAACCATAACAGGCCACCCACAAGGAAGTAACCCAGATGAATCTACCTCACCCACTTTCGGCTGCTACTAAAGAGACCACATATATATATGTATACATATGTATATATATATTTATATACATACATATATACATATATACATATATATGATACATATATATATATATACACACATGTATGTGACTGCTCCAACATTATTAGTTTACATGCATTGATATAAATATGTAAAATGACCACAAGGATGCCCACACACATAACTATATAAGTATATATACCTAGGGGTGGCAATTTTACCCGACCCGACGGGTTTCGGCCCCGCCCCTAATGGAGGAGATTTAGTATGACCCTAATAAGAGTAGGAGCGGGTATGGGTTTTTAAAAAAAAATTCGACTCGGGTTAGGGGCAGGTATGGGTTTATAGTCATACCTGACGGGTACCCGCCTCGCCCCGCCCCGATTAGCAACCCCTCTAAGATATATATAAAAATATAATTGTTACTACAAAGTATTGAACCTTCTCCAAAAATTTTCAATGTAAAGCCTTCAACCATAATGCCAACATGTTATTTATGTTAATATTATTAATATTATGTTAATAAGTAACTATATTTACTTAATTTATTTTGGAAAGCTAATCAATACAAAAATACTAGTATAAGATTTTTTTTTAAAATAATACTTTAGTGTTAATATTTATTAATTTATTTTCAAATGTATAAAATATAATGCTTAATATTGTATATTTGTTTTAGAATGTTAAAAATATGTAAACATATATGGGTAGAGTTCTTCTACCATATTTTCACATTATTTGTTTTGACATGTATTATTTTTTTGTTAATTTTATGTTATAATATGTTATTTATAGTATAAATGTTTATTTATTTCATTCTTAAATCTATTAGTATTCATTGATTTAGTAAAAAAATAATTACTAATTTTTTAAATAAAGACATGGACTTGCAATTTATAAATGAATCATTACTTATGCCAAATGGTCTTCGAGAAATCAATAAAATTCACTTGCTATATATATATCTTATAATTTAGATATGATACATCTAATATCTCATTAGGGTTTGGCATCATGTTCACACCACATACACCTATAGATGGACCAACACTCAATGTCTCCCATAAAAATTCTATGTGGACATTTATACAACATAGTGAGACTTTATACTCGCATTTTTCAGAACCAATCCAATAGAGGACATTACTTTCTTTAGTAATAGTCATTCTCACTTTTCATACTAGGTGTCACACACCTAACTCAACATATGGGCATATAAAGAAAAATTTATAATTAAAAAACACATATATCATAGATATTCTCCACACTCAGTTATACCATTTTCTTCTTTAGTATCCCGAGATATATAATATAACATATAATAGTTATAAGTAATATAAGTTAGACCATTTACTTCTATTTTGTAAAATTCTGATTAATTAGTCAAGTGTCTAAAAAGTCAAATTAATTGATGAGTTTAAACCATTTATTTTGAACATCTAGTTTTATGATATTAAGTTTTTCTTTAGTGTCCCAAGATATATAGTATAACATATAACAATTATAAGTAATATAAGTTAAACCATTTTCTTATATTTTCTCAAATTTTAATTAGTTAGTCATGTTTCTAAAAACTCAATTAAATTAATTGATAAGTTTAAACCATTTAATCTGAATATCTAATTTTATGAAATTAATTTTTTCTTTAGTGTCCCGAGATATATAGTATAACATATTAGTTAAATTAATATAAATTATACAACTCATTTATTTTTTGTCAATAATACTTCAACATTAATATATATTAGAATGTTAATAGTGTATTAATGTCGAGAGATATTGACGATGATCTAAAAAATATGCTAATTCAATGAGATGTATACTTAATGTTTATTATCGATGCTCTATTATTTGAGTGAGATTAATGTTTTTATTTGATTTCAAGATAGTGAAAATTGTGTTATTGATTTAGTTCATAATAATTTATAATGTTTGTTTGTTATATTCAAAATAAGAGAGAAAATATTATTGTAATTTAATTAATGTTTTAAACTTATTTGAATAGATGGCCCAAACTTTCAGTATTATAGATAAATATTATTGTTGCGTCTTATATAAACAAAAGGCAATGATGGAGTGGTGGTAGGAGTGTTAAAGTAATGTTGAAGTGTGTGTTCAAAGGCTAAGGTTCGATTCTTTCTAGCAATATATTATTTTAACAACTCAACCATAAAAAAAACATGTTAGCGGGGCGGGGCGGGGCAGTGATTGTTCTAGCGGGGCGGGTATGGTAGGACTACTAATAACCTGTGTCGGGTTTTAGCGAGTATGGTATATGTATTTTGTTAACGGGGCGGAGTAGGGTTTAGGTGAACCCGCCCCATACCCGCCCCATTGCCACCCCTATATATACCCTCAAAGATTACACACACACACACACACACACACATATATATATACACACACACACACATACAGGTGAGAACTAATTCATATATATATATATATAGATATATACACACACACACACACATATATATATGTGTGTGTGTGTGTCTATATATATATATATATATATATATAGACACACACACATACACACACATACAGGTGAGAACTAATTCATATATATATATATATATATATATACACACACACACACACACACATACGGGTGAGAACTAATTCACATAAACCTATAGAAATTTTGTCATCAAACTACCATTCCAAACCAATACTATACACCCAGTTATAACATTAACCCCACCCAATTCAACATGCAAGTACCTACTGATGTACTCATATCTATAAACTCAAAACATAAATTGGAACAATCAAACAAAGGTTAAAATTCTGCTATAATTAAATTAACTAGATATCATATTTGAGGACTATATAAATATATATATATATATATATATATATACACACACACACATACATAGACCCAATCTCAGACTCTAATATAGCAAAAATCTAAAATCTCAATCCAACTTATTGTAATACCAATATCATATTTATATATATACAAGAAAATAAGTAAAGATCAACTTGCCTTAGGATGAATCTTTCTTATTTTCTCTTCCTCCTCTTTTTTCCTTCTTCTTCTTCTTCTTCTTCTCTCTTTCTCTCTTTCTTTCTTTCTCTTTCTCACGTTCTGGCTGAGCCTCTTTTCTTCTTTCTTCTCTTATATACAATCTTTTTCCTCACTTATACTATACACCAGACTATGGTCAAACAAATCAAAAAAGATTTAAGAATTGTGGACAAGTGTCACTCATGCACATAAATGTCTGCCACTTTCATTCAACCCCAAAACCTCACTCACACGACTAATACATATAATCTATCAATATATATATAGACACACACACACACACATATCTATAACTACACTCCTAACCCCACAAAATCCTAGAATTCCATTTGGATCCTAAAAAATAAAGACAAAAGGAAAATCATATTTTAAGGGTGTTACAAAAGCCCTTATGTAACAGATAAGAAGTCAACTTTTCATACCATGCTCAAGGAGCTTGTTCCAAATCATAGAAATTCTTTTTCAAGTGGAAAATATAATCAGGATTATATGGATCAACAAAGCCTTTTGATTGAACAACATATACTTGTTCCTACAAAATACCATTTAGAAAATCACTTTTCATCCATTTAAAATAATTTAAATTTAAAGTGACATGCAAGAGTAAGAAAAAGACGAATAGACTCAAGTCTAGTAACTGGTGCAAACGTTTAATCAAAATCAATTCCTTCGATTTGAGTATAACCTTCTACAACTAACCTAGCTTTATTTTTCATTACAAGACCATTCTCTTCAACTTTATTTTTGAAAATCCATTTAGTTCCTATGATGTTCACATCCTTAGGTTGAGGAACTAACTCCCAAATATCATTTTCACAAATTGATTCATCTCTTCTTGCATAGCTACAAGCCAATCAGAACTTTGAAGAGCTTCCATAACATTCTTAGGTTCAAACTGAGCCATATGACATGAGTGCCCTATATGTTCTCAGATTTTACTCCTAATATTTCTCTCATCACATGGCCCTATCACATTAGTCAATGGATGACTATTTCGAACCCTAGATTGCCAGACATTGGGACTTCCTCATTTGGTGTAGGATTTTCTATAGGTGCATGTGTATCATTAATCACTTCCACAATTTCATCACAACATACATCATCAGTCTCTCCCACACTTTCTTTCTCAACCTCACTCTCACTAGTTCCCTCTCAGGTAACCCTAAGATGTTTATACCTTTTTCTTCCTCAGGTTGACAATGTATCTTCTTAGGCCTTGAATCATCAATCACTACAGTAATAGACTCCATTATAAATTTAGTGCAATGACTACACACCCTGTAAGCCCGACTATTCAATGCATACCCTAAAAAATATTATTCATCACTTCTAGAGTCAAAATTTTCTAAATTTTCCCTATCTATAAGGATGTAACATTTACTTCCAAAAACTTTAAAGTATTTAATGTTGGAAGACTTACCATACCATAATTCATATGAAGTCTTTTCAGTTCCAGGCCTAAGGTACACCCTATTCAAAACATGACAAACAGTATTAACAATTTCAGCCCAAAAGTGTTTAGTTAACTTACTCTCATGAAACATAGTACATGTCATCTATGTAATTGTCCTATTCTTTCTTTCAAATATACCATTTTGCTAAGATGTTTTGGGTGCAGACAGTTCATGACTTATGCCAAGATTATCACAATACTCAATGTAAGGTATAGGTTCAAAATCACCTCCTCTATCACTCCTAACATGAGTTATTACATATCATTTCTCATTCTGGTTCCTTTGGCAAATCGATTTGATGAAAACAAAAGTATCAGACTTTTCTCTCAAGAAAACAATAAAAGTAAATCTTGAAAAATCATCATCCATAATAAGGATATACTTTTTACCACTTATGCTTTGAGTTCTTATTAGACCCATCAAATCCATATGAATCAGTTCCAAAGGTCTAGAAGTGACTAGAAGATGGGCTAGACACAGGATTGAACACACAAACCACACAAAAAATTTGGCCTTTTATCTTGAGCTTAAATTCAAGGGTGATGAATTTTTAAATCTAATATTGTAGAAAATTAATTGGATGGTCTCCAAAATTAATTCTCTCCTAATTAGACAGCTTCTACTCTCTTTCAGAGTAACTAGAAGATTACCAGTTAAGGCCTACCAACAACACAACGAGGAGAGTTCCCAGAAAACTGTGGAGAGGCACGTGGCCTGCTTAATGACGGTACGTCCACACTCCTTAGACAGAACTTTTCCTAAACATTGTAAAGTTGGAAGGTGCTCACTGGAGTTACCAAGAGTTAACTCTTTCCAAGAGGGTCCTACAAGCTTTGTGTACACCCTATGGCCAATGTCTAATTGATTTTAAATTAAATTAGGCTTGGACTTTGACAAATGCTCGAATTTTATGATTTGTGGGCCACGGAAACAGGTGATGAAATCCCGACCATATCTTGTTGGGGTGTTTGCCCTTAAGTATCTTATGCAAATGCTAATTTAAAAATGCACAAACAAAATAAGCAATAAAAATAATAAAGAAAAATGAGTGAGTGTGTGGTCTTTCTTCTTTTTTTTTTTTTTTGAAACAAAAAGAATAACAAAAAAAAATAATAAAAAATAAAATAAAGTTGAAGAAAGTGTGACCCTAGAGAGATTTCTAAGTTATTCTATCCTAGAGTTCACATGCTAAAGTTATCAACCTAAAAAAAAACTATGTTTTCTTAATCTAAAAAGGAAAAAAAAAATTTGATGTAAAAGAATTAGGTACTTACCTGGATGACGTTATTATTTCCTTTGGAAGAGCAACGGATGGTGGCATCTATAGAAGAAGTGCATCATAAGAACCTGTCATGGAAAAAATATATATATAAAAATATTATATTTTTTCTTTCTTTTTTTTTTTTTTCAAGAAGAAAAAAAAATAATAATAAAAGAAACAAAAACTATAATAAATAAAAATAAAAGGGAGGGAAAGAAAGTTAGGGTGGGCTCCCAAAAAAATTGTAGTCTTGAATATTTGGGCTTTGAATTCTCAAACTTGATTTGGCAACGGCGCCATTTGACGAGTGTAGATTATTGGATGTTTGTCGTTGTTTTTCTACACTTCGTACAAAAAATAATAAAACCTGCAAAAACTTTACTAAAAACTGTATAGTAGTAAGCAGGGTCGAACCACTCTCAAGTAAGAATCAGTAACAAGTCTAAACTTCAAAACCCAAATCTCTTGAGATGAAAAATGAATATTTAAAAAAATAAAATTCTGATTTTTTATTTAATAATAAAAACTAATATTAAATGTCTTAGATCAAATGATAGGACAAATCTCAAGGAAAGAGAATTCACCACCATGGATCCATATAAATAAAGTTTTTTTTTTTATATTCTTATCTAGTTTTTCCTCCAATAACCAATACACTTCACCAATCCAATTAGAACTTGAAAAGATGAAGGAAAATATGGAATAAAAAAGAATGACTTGATTATATATGAGAGAGACATTCTTTACTTAATCTGATGCACATTGGCTAGGTAAACAGAGGTAGGCATTTTTCGAATTACCATTATTTGGCAAACACGAAAAATCCTTCCTCTAATTTTATAAAATAAAATCCAGAATAGAAGAGTAGAAGAATGCTCTTGGGAGGAAAAAGTAGACAAGAAAATAAAACAACTTACCTATACTTCAGCCATGGTGGCTTCATCACTCCCTTGAGAAGGATGTTTACGCTTGCATATTAAAAGAAAACAAACAAATAGAAATGAAACTACTACTCATCATTGAATCAATAAAACAATTACACTATTTTTTTCTATAATTTCTCTACAATTTCTAACTCTCTTCACCATCCCCTAAGACCCCCTATTTATAGAGTTAGAGGGGAATGGTTTAGGTGGGAAAAATTTAAAATACAAATTTGAAATACCAAATTCAAAATTCAAAAACAAAAATTCAAAATACAAAATTTTGAATTTGAATATCTAAAATTTGATATCCGTATCTTTAATTTCAATTCTGGACTGCAGACGTGGCCGTGTACAAAATATTTGGCAAAGTTTTGAACTTGAGACCTCTTGTGAAGTAGATTGCACAAAATACCATCTCTCCTACAATTCTTCTTATGTTCATCTTTGGCTATATATATCCTTTTTAGCCTTCTTTTGCTGCTTTTCTTCTTCTTTGGAAATCAACCCCTATAAAACATAAAATGCAAAGATAAAAACCTTTAAATAAAATAAAAGATGAATTAAAAACTTATTTTAGGATATAAAATAGCAAGTTTTGTGCACTTATCAGTAATAACAGAAGGCTTACTCTCAACTTTCACAAAAATATCTTTTGATTTTAAAAGTGACAATTTCTTTGAAATTGAAACCAATTCTTCTTTATTACTCGATTTTTTAGAAAAATCCAACTTACTAAATCTATAAATATCAGAGTTCAAGTTCTGGAAAGACTGATTAGATCTAACAATTTTATTATTCAAATAATCAATCTTATGCTCAAGTGAATCTAAGATGTCTTTACATGATTATAATACCTTTAAGATAAGCCTTTTATTATGTCATATATAATTAGTGAATAGTGAGTAGTACAAAATTATATATGTGGACACCTAGAAAGTATGGACACTTCACTGAGGGTGACATACCTGTGTCTGACACTCGAACACCATGTCGGACACTTGGACATGTGTCGGACACTTTGTAGAAGTGTCCTGACATTTTTCTTTTTAGGACACTCCTCGAACACGTGTCAAACACTTCGTAACAGTAATGTATATTCAAGTACTTCGAAAGAAAATTATATGCGACTAAGTTATAATTAAAAATCTAAGCTAAATATATGTAAAGGACTAAATAAGTCTAGTTCTTTAATATATTTTAATCTATTTGTTTATAAGTTTGTTTGGTTATTAATTGCTTGATGATGAATTGATGTATTTCTATAATGTAGTCTTTTTTTGTTAAATAATTAATATATATTAATGTATTATAATATTATTTTATAGTTGTATCCTCGTCATGTCCGTGTCATTTTTTTTAGAATTTTTCGTATCGCTGTGTTTGTGTCGTATCGTGTCGTATCCGTGTCTGTGTCCGTGTCGGTGCTTCCTAGGTGGACATGCTGAGCAGTCAATGAACCACATTTATAGGTACCTACCTTAACAGTGTCTAACACGATTCATGTCTTTATCTGAACCCCATACCCACTCAAAACATCACGTGTTTATTATTTTCTGTATTACCGCTCTTGTGATACATGAACGTGTGGTAATTAATTGGCCTTGTTTAAAACATAAATATATATAGAGGGGTTAAGTGCCAAAAAAAAAACTCTAGCGAAGTATTGTTTTTTTGCAAATAATCCCCAGCCCCTAAACTACAAATAGTTCCTTTGAAATATTAATTTGTTGTAATTAAGGATACACCCATCACAAAAGATCATTTTACTCTTTCTTATTAAATTTGTTCTTTATTATTAAATTATATTTGCTAAACTATGAACTCTGTGAAAGTTGACAGGATAGAGTTATGGATATTTTGGACTCTTCAAGCTATATTTAAAGACTTCAGATATATATGGACTCTTATACGTGATATATTAATTCGGATATATTTAAGCCTGGGATGTATTACGAGTAAATTGAATATTTTGATACATTATGGACTCTACACAAATAGTGTTGTCCTAAGATCAACTATACCGAAGACATGAATATGAAGTTAAGTATGAATAGGACTTTATGAAAGTTGTGGCTGACTGATTAAAAGCTGGCTGTGTGGATAAGTCCAAGTGGGATTGGACTCTAAAAGTTGATTAAAAGTTGGCTATGTGGATAAGTTCGAGTGGGATTTGGACTCTAAAAGCTTGGAATGATACGCTACGTTGTTGGGGCTTGAAGACATGCACGATGGATTAGGATATGTTTTGTTTATTTCTTTTTATATAATTATTTTATTTCATTATTATCTTGAAACCTAGATTTAGAAAGTTAGTTGTACTCAATTTCTATAAATAAAAGAAAAGAACTCCTAGTTCTGGATTCCACGACCACTTCACAAACAATGCATCACGTGCAATTCTTCTTTATCACAATATTCTCACAAAAATTGCTCTTATCTCTCATTACTCTACATCTCCCTCATACTTGTTTGCTTCCTACTTCCTTTAATCAGTTTGTCTGTCTACCTCCCTCCTTATTATCTCTCTCTTTCTACCTCCCTCCTTACTAAGATTCAATCTCACAATTCTTTGCGCATCCTAAAGCCCTCTTCATTGAGGAAAAAAAGAACTCAATAGGGAGTTTGTTATTCTCTCTCCCTAACCAACCACTTGATCCAACACAATACTCAAAAGAGGTATTAGCACTCCCGCACACATGCTGGTCACATTGTTCACTTTTTATCATAGACACGCATGGAAATGACCAATAACTGCAGATTTTATGAGTAGTCATATATAGTATTCTTTGTATAAAGATTCTGGAACCAAGCACCAGAAAATTCAATTCCAAGATTATATAGCCAATAAATGATAGAATTGAATCATTGACCTAAAAGGTTTTCAAAAAAAAAAAGATAATAGGCAATTCATGTGACTGGCTAGACATGTGCTTAAAAAGTTTTAAAATTAAACAACAAAAATCTAATTGGGAAACAAAATATTTAATCCATCCCAAGTATAAGTGCGCACACACAAAGACGGAGAGAAAACCCGCCTAAAAAGTTTCAAAATTAAACAACAAAAATCTAATTGGGAAACAAAATATTTAATCCATCACAAGTATAAGCGTGCACACACAAAGAGAGAGAATTAAACAACAAAAATTCAATTGGAAAACGAAATATTTAATCCATCGCAAGTGTAAGCGCGCACACACAGAGAGAGAGCCCAGTTTTCTTTTTTTTGAAAGGTAGAGAGTAACCAGTCGTTACTTGGTTATGGCAAAAGAAAACGGCAGGGACTGAACTCTTATATCTTCACAGAAGCAATGGGGGAAAAGTATTGGGTGCTCAACTTGAATAAATTAAGTCCGTGCTTCTCAAAGAATTGGGTGAGAACTCCGAATTGAACCTAATTATTTAAAATCATTTGGACTAAAATGTGAGTAAAATTAATATATTACATCTTAGTAGGACACATCATTGGACGAAAGGCCGAGTAATATATTAACGTTGTAATGCCCAAATATGACTTCAAATGGATAGCTGCCAATTTGGTACCTCTTTTTCTACAAGAAAGGACAAAGAGTGAATTTAATGCCTAAACATTTTCATTTAATCATTTAATTGAGTTGCATAAAAGTTGTGTCATTATATTCTTTTCAAACTGTTATCTCGAATTGCATTGCAGTTTAAAACTCCAAGTTGTACAGCTCCTCCTTCAATGTATAGGTTTTCTTATAAACAAATTAATCAGCTAATTAGGGCTTGTTTGATAATTTGGTTATTTTTTGTTTTCTGTTGCCATTTTTAAAAAATGAGAAGTTACAACAAAAAATGCATTTGCTAGAGTGTTCTCATTTAAAAATAAAATAAAAATAATGTTAAAAAATTGGCAACTGATTAAACATAAGTTGAAACCTTCAAAACGAAACTGTAAGTTTTAATTTTTATTTTTAGGGACACAGTAACAATGTTAAAAAATTCATAACTGATGACGTTACCAAAGATATTCTGTTTTTAACAGAAATAATTGTACAACTAATTTTAGTTTTTATTTTTCAAAAAAAAAATCTTAAATAACAGCGTTACCAAACATTCATTAAGATATTCAATTCGGAAATCTAAAAAGAATAAAAGAGAGGGGAGAGAAGAAATGACTCAATGAGGTAATTACTAAGGTTTGTAATAAGGCCCAACAGACCGAACGGCCCATGGAACTGGCTTCTTGTCTGATTAAGTAGGGCAGTTTCGCATATTCTCATCCCTATCATTCACAAAATATTGACAGTATAAATTACCAAAAATATAAGAGCTTGCCCAGGAATATATATATATATATATATATATATATATATATATATAAGAGTTCTCTTTGGAATAAAAATAGTGTTAAAAAAACAGAAGCTTGTATGGCACTGGTAGATTCGAACATTTTTTTTAAAAAATTAGATGCAAACATATCGAATAATACAAAAAACAGAAGGTAATGATAGGAACCACAAAGCCTCTAACATACATAAAACTGCTACTCTAATCCGAATGAATATATATATATATATATATATATATATATATATATATATATATATAAACAAAAGCTATGAATGAGTGTCAAATTATCTATGTAAAGTCGTTAATAGATCATTTGAGCAAAGCCTAATCCATAGATGCCACAAAACATTCTCTGATCACTCAACTACATACAAATTTAAACACAAATTCAGATGATTACACACACATTGATTAGCAAATTAAAGAACCAAATCTAGCAGAGTTTATTTGCTTATGCCTACTCAAGGAATAAGCCAAACCTAAGCAGCAGCATTTAATGCTTTTGAGATTGATACAACGTACAGAAATTAATCTGAAAAACTCCTAGTGGAGATTTTATTGTTGATGCACGCAGAGGATTAATACTTGGAAATGAGTTTAGCACTGGCGCCTACAGATGGTGATCCCATCACCCAATGCAGCCTGCGCTATCTCAACGCGAAGATCAGCTGCCAATGCTTTGTTGAACTCAATCGCGATCTGCCAGTCTGGTCTCCTGCCCTCTGGAGCCAACGATGGGTCAGGCAGAGTCACTGTACCTCCCCACAGAGTGTTATCATAGATCACTATCCCACCTATCTTCACCAGTTTCAGTAGCCTCTCATGGTAATTCAGGATATTTGCCCTGTCTGCGTCCACAAAAGCAAAGTCGAAAGCCCCTTCATTCTCTTTCTGTCACAAAACAAAATAATATATTGACAAAAATGTCAATAAGCCAACCAAACAAACCCTTAATTGTCTGAAGTCAAGCTACATTATATATGTACTTTGGATAATATATGCTTACATCTTCCAAGAGTTTATCAAGGACTGGAAGAGCTTGGGACTCAATGAAGTCAATTTTATGTTCAACACCAGCTTTTTTAATAAATGGCAACCCAACCTCATAGGATTTCCTGTTTATATCCAAGGCTAAAATCTGCAGTAGTATATATTGTATAAAGTCATAAATAGTTAATTCAGAGGACTATATATATATATATAAGATTGAATATTGGTGATGAATGAAGCTAGCTAGTCATGAACCTTTCCATCTTCAGGAATTGCAAGAGCAGTCAGGAGAAGAGAGTATCCAGTGAAAACTCCAACTTCAATCGTCTTTTTCGCATTTATCGTCTTCAAGATCAAGGCCATAAACTGACCTGCATCAGGTGCAGTCATCAAGAAGTTCCTGGACAATAACATGCATAATTAGTTATCTTCTTCACTCTTGAATTCAGTTGACATGTAGGAACTCGGATCCTCTCCAGTGCACTGGGACCGTGGAGTGCACAGGAGAGTATTTATTGCATTTCACAAGAGATCTAAATGCAATTATTAAAGGGTTTTTTTTCCCAAATCATTCAACTTGAAACCTATTTTGTTGTTCATGGCTCTTAAGTCCATATGATTTTACAAGATTGATTTGCAGGAAGGCTGTTTTACAATTTCAATAAATAACCTTTACTTGTTTTTTTGAATCATATTAGACTATTTTGACAATCAAAGTAGAAACATTTCCAATCCTTGTGTAGGTTTTCAAGAACTCCTAGTTGATCTGACAATAATGAGAGATGAACACAGGTGACACGGAAAGAAGAAGAATTTACAGTGGGTGTGGCTCTGTAACTTCCCTTAGCTCCTTGAGAGTCTCTGCTTCTCGTGGGAATACAGTTGTCTCCAGTATATACTGCCACAACATTAGAAGATCAAATCAAATTCAAGAAACTAAGGATCCAAACAGTACCGTAAGATCAAGCAAAATATATATAGATCATTACATAGGGATGAGGATGTGATCGATCGAACATATATATATATACAGTACCTTATATAACTCATCAGTCTGTAACAGCCCCATTTTAGCCCTTTTATCTGTCTGCCCAAGATGTTCCATTGCTTTAGTACGTTCCTTCGGAGAGCAAGTGCTTGATTTAGTTCAGTTCGTTTGAAAAGAAACAGAGGAGGACTGCAGATATAGTAGTGCTACTACTATTTATGAATTAATGGTAGTGACAAGTAATAATATTATATTATTTGAGCTGAAGCTGACCGTTGGCACATGAATGCCTATTCGGTTGGGTCCAAATTGCAATTATTGTAAGAACGACTTTCTCAACTAAGTAATGGATTAAGAGTTGACAGTTAGCTGTAGATTTTGTGAAATTTCTATTTGAGCTATGTTTATCTAATTTCGCAATGGCATATATAGATTTTGTTCCCAATGAAAATTTCTATAGTCACCATAATTACCTAATTTTTCAACCACAAAAAATTATCGGATAAACAAACACGACAACAAAATGAAAAGTGAAGGGTTAGTACGTGGATATTTCTTTTCAGGATAAAAACTAAAAATATTAATGTCAAAAGTTAATTCTGTTGCAGCATGTAATTTTGTTTTTATCTGAATACCACTTCTTGAGGACATTTTATGAAAAATAAGAAAGGAAGAGAAATTGTCACTTAAAAATTTAAAATTCTCTCCTTTGAACATGATGTATATTTTGTCAAACAATTAATCAAATTTTTTTCTCTTTACATAGTAAAACGTGTAGTTACAAAGAAACTTGATATAAATAAATAAATAAATATATATAATGGAGCCCAACCACAAGTCATAGGTCATGCTAGGGGCATATACATACCATACTAATCAGAAACACACAATCATGACAGAAAAAAAAGATACTCAAACCAACCAAATAAATTAACCTGTCTTGAATTTGTCAAGAAAAAGACGGGGTTCTTAATTAATGGAGTAGTTTTTTTTTTTATAGTATATAATTAATGCAGTAGTTATGAGATGATCATGTGATCAAACCACTTAAATATATTATAAGATTCTTTTTTGATTTTTTTTATTCTAAAAAGACGGAGTTAATAATTAATGGATCAATAGTTATGAGATGTTCATGTGATCAAATCACTTAAATATATTATAAGATTCTCTAATGCAAAATCATACAAAGGCAACTTGATTTTTTTATAATAATAAAAAATAAAAATAAAAAGAGAGTTATATTGTTCTTATTTCTACTTCTCTCGACTTGTCTTGACCTTTTTTGTTTGCTTTCTCTCTACCACTCAATGACCTTACTCAACAACTACCATCACCATTTAAAATACTAGTATTTTACCAGTGGACTACGTGGGGATAAATAAACAACAATTACCATCACCATTAAGAATACTATTTTATTGGAGGATAAATTAAAAAAAAAAAATTTATCTTTACTATTTCACTTTTGCACTAAACTCACTTTTGAATTTTTTTTTTCTTTCAAAAAACTACCCTCAAGTGGCAGGAGATTTGATTTAACAAACGAAAATTAGTCAAATGTGACTTTTTACAAATTAACTTTTCTCATATTTTTTGAAACAAAAATGCCCTTTTGATTTCTTTTTTTATTATTAATTAAAAATACATAAAATATTATTTTAATCTGAATTTGTCTAAAAGCGAACCTATATGCTTGAACCCGCAAATAGGGTCGGGTCTACCCTTTTTTTCGCTCCGATCAGTCGCCGGAGATAATAAACTTCTTCAATTCCAGCTAGTACAATTAGGAGAGAGTTTTTATATATCTTCAATTATTAAAAATTATAATCATTTCCTAGAGAAAAAAATTACCTTTTCCTAAAGGGTAATATGATAAACTGCAATTAACAGTTAAGGGAAATAAATTATATATTACCAAGCACTTTCCGACCAACAATAATATTTGAAATTTTTTGACAGCACAGTATGATTGATTGATTTATTGATTAGAGAGAATATATTTTTGGCAATTGGATTAGAAGTAAATAGTGCTCATTAGCTTGCAATATCGTACAGCATGTACATATCTAAATATAATATTGATTGATATCTAATATATACATAGCAAAGACTTACATACACATCATACAATGAATGTAAGCTTATTGTCCCCACACACACACACACATTGCCCGTGCCTACGGCACTATAAAACAAAAAATTATTGGGCTGAAAAACTGTACATACAGATGTACTTTTATACATGTCTTATACATAAGCTTACAACACATTTCTACGGTACATCCATACACCGTCTAATACCTAGCTTTCTACATAACTATACAATACATCAATTTACAGACCAGGAACATACCCAAACGGCACCGACTGTTGATCACCATTGTTAAGTGGTTGATTCAACTGGTCATCGTCTGCTAACAACTCATAGAAGAACTAGGAAAGCCCTGAGCTGTCGTCAGTCTGTAATATGCTACCTCTGCTTGTAGTCTGACATTCTTTTGTTTAAAAGAAATAATTTTTCATGTAAAGCCCCAAACTGGATCATCAAACTCATATGGGCTTCATATGACATCACAAATGCAACCATAGCTCGATTTTCTCTCTCGACTTTAAAAAGAAGTTTGGAAAAATTATTAGCACCATAGACCTTGCAAATGGCTTTAAAATGCTCACAACCTAGGTCATGACTAAAGTAAGGCGCAAATGGGCAATTACAAGGACATATTATCCTCATGAACTTACAGGCACTGCAGGAAACAGATCTAGACATCTTCTATAAGAATGGCTAGGAATCGACTCAACAACTTTCTCTGTATCAGAAGAGAAGATGAATAATAAAAGGGAGGCTTAGGGTTTCGTCGCAACAAATAAGAAAGCAGAATAGGAATTCTCGCGTATGTGCGTATACACCTATATATGTATATTTGCGCCCCAAAAAATCCAAATCTCTGTCACCCTACAGTCCTAAAAAATACGACCACGGCCAACATTATGAAAAGTACGGTCTCTTTTTCCCCACAACTTTTTGAATTTTTCAAAAATGTTTTTAAATTAATTTTTCTTTTTTCTTTTCGCCAATAAATATGTATATATATGTATACATATATATACATCTTTTGCACCTTATTCCAATGTTCACTCTCTATTTCTTTTCCATTATTGGACCGACACAACATTCAATTGCCATTGAGGTTGGAGCTGACCTTGTTTTTTTCACATTAACTGTTATTTAAGGTGCAAGTGTAAGTGAAGGTTTAAATTTGAATTCAGGTGTAAAGAAATTTGAATTTGAAATATTTAAAAGTAAAGAAATGAATGATACTGTGAAAAGTAAAAGTAAAGAAAAAATAAAAGCAGAAAAAGATAAAATAATAATATATCCTAATAAATATTTTTATTAATTATAGTATAATAGTATATCCTATAAAATAGAGCTTGTATCAAATCTCTTGTATATATAAATCTCTTTTATCAATTGTTCAAATTAACTCAAGTGAGAGCGAATTTGAATTTGAATTGCTTTTGAGTGACTCAATTAATTATAATATGATCTTTTCTATTTTTCATAAAATTAGTGTCTTTATTTTTTCTTAAAAAGAATGAAATTAAACTCGCGCAGACGCATTTAGCACATTACTTAAACCATTATAGTATTAAACGCTTGTATAATAATAATACCCTAAAGCCCTGAAAAAATAATGTATATATTGACATATGCTATAAATTCACTTATATAAGAGCAACAAGTACTTTGGGAAGAGAGAGAGAAAAAAGTAGTGCAATGGAGTCATGAATTAACTCATTTGAGGCAAGAAGAAAGCTAACAGCCCATGAAATAAAATTGGTGAACGCTAATGGTTGACCATCATTACCATTTTTCTTGATTTGTATGTGCCTACTCAGGTTTTGAATTCGTGGTCCAAAGTCCAAACACATGATATTCGATCACACTAAGTTAGATTTCTCTGTTTCTTTTGCTTTTCAATCTTTTTTTTCCTTTCTGCACACTAAAATATTCTTTTTACCTCTCTTTTATACTAATGGTACCACACACTAACCTATATAGCTAGCTTTCTCTCTTCTTTTGCTTTTCAATATTTTTTTTCCTTCTACACACCTCCTACCATAAGGAATGAAGAAATTGTAAACTTATATATATATATAAAACTCATGGCAAGAGACATATACATCAAATACATAAAAATCCCCAATTCATTAAAATTAGAACATATTTACAAGGCTAGGGTTTGTCAAAATCCTAGAGAAGGATTAGTTGATTATGGTGGACTGGAAACAATCCATAGACAGAAATGATTCCATGTTTAAAATGATTTTCAAGGCCTTACAAAGCCCTCTTTTAAGCTTTCCCTCTCTAGAACTTCACTTTCTCTCTCTAGACTTTCAAACTATGCTCTCTATTACAAGATTTGTGTATATTTTCTTTTTTACATATTCTCTAGCTATATAACTGATCTGATGCTCAAAATATCATATAAATTCCGTGCAAGGCTTTATCCAAACAAAATTAGACAAGTGGCAAGTAAAAAAAATATCTGCAGAAAAATATCTTCAGCAGGTTTGGGCGATGCATCGAAGTAGGGACTTCAATGCATCGATCCTCCTTTTTCTACAGGTATTCAACTTTCTAACTTTTCGACTCCTCCTTGTTGAACTAATAAAGGAGTCAAATTATGCCACATTCTTAGTTTGAACCTGAAATCATCAAAAACATAAAAATACGTAAAAACTATACAATATGTGCAGTTATGGGATCAAAATATATAAGTAAAGGTGCGAGAATGTATAACATTTAACGCTTATCAGAGACTGTCATCGGCGTTGCTTTGTGGTGGCTAGGGGTGGCAAAATTCAACACAACCTGACAATACGGCTCGAAATCGACGCAAAGTTAACGGGTTTAGGTTTGGGTTAAACGGGTTGACACGATTACGACACGAAAAAAATGTGTCGGGTTCGGGTTCAACCCGCTTAACCCGTTTAATTTGACGGGTCAGGTCAACGCGGGTTGAACCAACCCGTTTAACCGGTTTAGTGTTAATATTTATTAATTTATTTAAAAATGTAAAAAATATAAATCTTAATATTGTAAATTTGTTTTAGAATGTTAAAAACATCTAAACATATATTTTCACACCATATATATATATATATATATATATATATATATATATATATATACATATAAATATATATTATCTTCTAATATGTTATATATAGTATAAATATTCATTTATTTCATTCTTAAAACTATTAGTATTCATTGATTCATTTAGTAATAAAACAACTACTAACTTTTTTAATAAAGATATGGACATCAAATTTATAAATGAATAATTACTTATGCTAAATGGTCTCCAAAAAATCAATAAAATTCACTAAATTAATTAAAATTTCTTAAAAACTCATCTCTATCAAATTCATTCGATAATCAATTTTTTTATGTTATACTAATATGGGCTTGATTGTGTTATACTTGACCATGAGAGTGATGATTACTGAAGAGAATAATATATTTTATTTTCTTCCTTATTATTTAATTTTGAGAAGGAAATGTGGATGTATATTAGATTATTGGAGTGCAGGTAATATATGGTGGATATGTATATATATATAATTATATATATGGAGGATATATATATAATTATATTTAGGCGGAGATATAAATATATAATTATATATATATATGAATATCTAGTTTTATGAAATTAAGTTTTCTTTATTGTTCCGAAATATATAGTATAACATATAATAGTAGCACTCATTTATTTTTTGTCAATAATACTTTAACATTAATATATATTAGAAAGAATATGTTAATTCAATGAGATATATACTTAATGTTTGTTCTAAATGCTCTATTATTTGAGTGTTATTAATATTTTTATTTGATTTCAAGATAGTGAAAATTGTATTTTTGATTTAATTACTTAGTTAATATAATTAATAACGTTTGTTTGTTATATTCAAAATGAGAGAAAAATATTATTGTAATTTAATTAATGTTTCAAACTTTCATTATTGTAGATTAAATATTGTTGTTGTGACATATATAAACAAAAGACATTGGTGGATTAGTGGTAGAAGCATTTAACTAATTTAGAAGTTGTACATGGCTCAAGTTCAATTCCTCACAACATCATTCTTTTTAATAAAAAAACCCAGGCAAGACCCGAACATGACCCGCGAATCCGAATTGCCACCCCTAGTGGTGGCACAACTGAAGACGGTGACGGGGCAATAGTCCTACTCAGATATCGATCTTTCCATTATACCAGATTATCGCTGCGGCTACTGACCACATCATTGTCAACTGGATCTGGCCATTTAAGAATAGCTCGTCAGCGAAGTTCATCTCGCAAAAAAGTCAAACTCGAACGAACTGTCGAAGCACTGTAGAAAAATCCAGCGCCAACGAGGGGTGGGCCACAACCAGGGCTAGAAAGAGCACTAACATAAGGTGTTGGCGCTAGCGGTGAGTACCACCGCCGGTTAGGTCGGAGGAAGGTGGGAGCTTGGCTTTGCCTTCGTGATGGCGGTGTTTTGTGGGAGCTTGGCTTTGCCTTCGTGATGGCGGTGTTTTGGTCTAATGCCAAATCATGGAAAGAAAGAGAGAGATAAAAAAGGATAGAGCAAAAAAATTAAAAAAAAATAATAGGGTAAATTACTCTGACCTCCCCTGAGGTTTGATCTAATTACACCCAGTATCAAACTATTGAATTTTGTTACAATGACCTCCCTTGAGGTTTGCTCCGTTATGACATAGACCCCCTCCGTCCAAAATTCCGTTAATTTGGTCAAAAATTTTAGTTGAAAAGACCAAAATGCCCATCAACTTATATATATATATATATGCACATATATATATTTCAGATTATAATATATATACATATATATGCACTATTCCGGTCATCTTCTCCGGCGATGTGCACTATTCCGGTCATCTTCTCCGACGAATTTTCGGCGACTTTCACGGGTTCCAGTCATCTTCTCCGGCGAGCTGCACGGTTCCAGTCATCTTCTCCGGCGCATTTCCGGCAAGATGCACTATTCCGGTCATCTTTTCCGGGGAATTTTCGGCGAGTTGCTCTGTTCCGGTCATCTTCTCCGGCGAATTTTCGGCCACCTTCATTTTTCCGGCGAACTTTCCGGAAAGTCAATTTTGGTCATTTTTTACCAACTCAAACTGGTTTCTAGCTAAATGGATCATTCCGGACGCAACTGTGAAGTCTGTTTTTTAGAATTCAGCTTCGATTTGTCAAATTTAACATCCAAGTGTTGTGATATTAATAAAATATATTAATATAATATTAATATAGGTATAATAGACATTTCACCCAAAAATTAACATCTGGTAGTCAATTTCTGTTAGAGGGGAGGTCATTGTAACAAATTTCTTTAGTTTAATACTGGCTGTAATTAGAGCAAACGTCAGGGGAGGTCAGTGTAATTTACCCTTAATTAAATATGTACAACTTTCCACCTACTAATTCGAAGGTACAACTTCATCTTCTGTCTCCACCCATATATTGATATACTATTTCTTTCTATATACATATGTATATATATATATCTATATTACATTTAAGCTTGAATCTGACGGTCCAAAATGTATTTCGCTATCAACGGCTCATAATCACTTCATCTAACGATTACGGTGGCGAGTGCGCGATAGTGTCGTAGGCACGGGCATACACTTGTATATATATATATATATATGATATTTTGATAATATTATAGTAATGCACAACTCTTTGTTTTCCTTCTTTTTCTGTTGATTGTGACTTCTTGTTTTACATTTTTTTTCCCCCTCCCTTTTTTTCCAGCAAGTGGCATAGCTTGTCTTGAGCTTTGTTTTTCTGTTGATTGTGACTTCTTGTCTTACATTTTCTTCCTTCCTTTTTTATCCACCCATGGCATAGCTTATCATGAATTGTTTTTCTTGCTGCTAGTATATACATCACTTCACAATTATTTTTCTTACGGCTAGTATGTCATTCTGGTACCAAGCTTGAATGGAAGTTTGATGAACAGTATTAAAATTTATTAATTCGTATATTCACCTTTACGCATCAAAAGTGTCCAAATTCTGAAAAGAAAATTAATAATAAATTATTTAATTAGTTATAAATATATTACTTAAATTTATGCGTATAAGTGTTATTTTAGCAAGTTAGGGAAAAAAATATTTACCTGTACTATTACTATATGAACATTATATCGGCTTTTATAACTGCTTCAATATATATACTGTATTACTGTGTAGTGATATAGAATATTTAGTGTGTTAGTGTTTATTTACCTCCATGTTTACTAAAATATATTATAACAATGAAATAGTATTATTCAATCTTCATCATCAACATAACCTTTGGGTCGGCCAGCAAAGGGTAAATTGTAAAAAAAAAAAAAAAAAAAAAAAACTCCTGGTACTATTTCACTTTTACACTAAACTCAATTTTTTTTTCATTAGTCAAATGTCATGGTTTAGACATTGACTTTTTTTATATTTTTTGAGACAAAAATGCCCCTATAGTTTATTTTTTATTTATATAAATATATAAAATATTATTTTAATTTAAATTAACTCAAAAGTGAACCCACATGTTTGGACCCGAGAGTAAGGTCGGGTCCACCCTTTTTTTGTCCTTATATATATATATATATATATATATATATATATATTTGTGTGTGCGTCTATCTATATAATATAGAAGCTTGATATAATAAGGACAAAAGAGGCTATTTAACGATCAAAATGATTTAAAATTCAATCATGTGATCCAAAATGTCTTTTGCTATTTACAGTCTAAGATCACTTTATTTAACAGTCACAATTGCGAGTGCATGATAGTGCTGTAGGCACGAGCATATACTAGTATATCTATATTACATTTGAGCTTGGAGTTTGAATTTCTCCAAAAAAAAAAAAATTATTATCTAACAGTCAAAAATGCTTAAAAAATCAATCTGACGGTTCAAAATATCAATAATTATCTACGATCTAAAATTACTCTCCCAATCTACAATCAACGTTGATGATTAACCCACCCCACTGCATTCTATATCACACTCTCCCACTTATTATTTTGGGTAAATTACACTGACCTCCCCTGAGGTTTGCTCTAATTACAGCCAGCATTAAACTAAAGAAATTTGTTACAATGACCTCCCCTCTAACAGAAATTGACTAACAGAGGTTAATTTTTGGGTGAAATGTCTATTATACCCATATTAATATTATATTAATATATTTTATTAATATCACAACACTTGGATGCTAAATCTGACAAATCGAAGCTGAATTCTAAAAAACAGACTTCACAGTTGCGTCCAGAATGGTCCATTTAGCTAGGAACTAGTTTGAGTTGGTAAAAAATGACCAAAATTGACTTCCCGAAAAGTTCGCCGGAAAAATGAAGGTGGCCGAAAATTCGCCGGAGAAGATGACCGGAACAGAGCAACTCACCGAAAATCCCCCGGAAGATGACCGGAATAGTGCATCTCGCCGGAAATGCGCCGGAGAAGATGACCGGAACCGTGCAGCTCGCCGGAGAAGATGACCGGAACCCGTGAAGTCGCCGAAAATTCGTCGGAGAAGATGACCGGAATAGTGCACATCGCCGGAGAAGATGACCGGAATAGTGCATATATATGTATATATATTATAATCTGAAATATATATATGTGCATATATATATATATATATATATATATATAAGTTGATAGGCATTTTGGTCTTTTCAACTAAAATTTTTGACCAAATTAATGGAATTTTGGACGGAGGGAGTCTGTGTCATAACGAAGCAAACCTCAAGGGAGGTCATTGTAACAAAATTCAATAGTTTGATACTGGGTGTAATTAGATCAAACCTCAGGGGAGGTCAGAATAATTTACCCTTTAATTAATTAAGAAGAAGATGAAATAGTTATATCAATATATGGGTGGAGACAGAAGATGAAGTTGTACCTCTGGATGAAATAGTATATCAATACATGGGTGGAGACAAAAGATGTAGTTACAATTTCATCTTTTGTCTCCACCCATGTATTGATATACTATTTCATCTTCTTCTTAATTAATTAAATATGATACAACTTTCCACCAATCTTCCACCATTGATGGCTCTGTCACATGATGTATAAGCATTAAGCTGATAAAGTAAAACTCAAGTCATTGTTCTAATCCTTTTGCTCTTCTTATTTTTCAAATTTCTTTTCATTTTGTGTAAGAAGTTTTGCATTCCTTATCTTTAGTTAAATCATAATTTTTTTTTCTTTCAAATTTCTCTTTTTTATTTTCTTTTTCTTCTTTTTATTTTCTGCTTAAAATTTCTCCTATGATATATGTAATACGTACAATAACATTCTTTTTTCTTTTCTTGTTTAAATTTATTACTACATATTTATGAACTTAATGTCTATACTTTTATGTTTCTAAATTTTTCTTTACTGTAAATTTTTTTTTTCAAATGATGACATATTATTTGAATCTTAATTACTACACTTCTATTTTTGAACTTGTTAACTTGTTGCACTTTACTTTTCATCTTGGTTGAATTTTTTCTAAGCCAAATTACACTAAACCCCCATGCTTTTAGAAGGTGGCAAAATACTTCTGTGTTATTTTTGTTATCAAATAACTCTCTTGTACTTTCAAAAGTTGCAAAGAACTCGTGTTTTTTTTTTCTTTTCTTTTTTTTGACAAAATACTCTTTTGCATGAACCATTTTACTCTTCTCAATTAATTTTATAAAAATAACCATCACTCCAACTTTCTTTCATGTATTCACTCCACCTCCCCCACACACTTCCTTTTTCTCTCTCTCAATATGTGTATATATACAAACATAATACATATATATACACATGTCGTGTATTATAGTAGTGTAATAGTCTAACCAAAATAACCCTTCACCCCACCTTTTCTCAAAGAGTTATTGATAGGGAAATTGATAAATCATCTCATCGGATAAATAAAGTTATTTAAATTCAAACTCAGAGGATTCAAATTCAAACAGGTAGGATAAATGGGATGAATTAGTTGTATATCACATTAATTGATTGTCCATAAATGCGAGATAGAGAACAGATGAATATTGTACTTTCTCTTTTTTAATTTATGGTCTCTCGTGACCGACTTAAACATATAAGTCTCTGACTAACACCCCCAACGATGTTCATCCGGTGTCATCTGTTATTTGTTTTGCAGGAACTCCAAACAAGACGGATTGAGAAATTTTTTGCTTCATCAGTCACACAAGACTCGTTAATAAGCTTTGAGTTGGATTTTTTGAGTTGTTCAACTAGGTACAGCTAATGGGAGAGAGACTCCTAGTTCGAAGAGGACATTAATTTAAAAGACTTTGCCAATGCATGTGACAATGAATTATTATTATTTTGTCTTATTATTTTTGAGGTTTAGTCATTGTCCGATACTAGATACACTAGAATAAAGCTCATTACTTAAATGTTGTTCTATGTGACATTTACCTACTTTTAGATTCGTCCACTAAAGAGGAGTTTTTTTTTTTTTTTCTTTTTTGCAACTTTTGAAAGTTCATTTGATGATATTTTGTCACTTTTTGAATTTTTTTTGTCACTTTTTTGAAAGCACACAAGACTTGGGACAATTTGATCTTTATTTAATATATTCAATGTTCCGAAATAAATTTTTATCACCGCAATTACTTCAGTCTATAACAATAAACACAAAGACAATATTATATTAAACAAATTTTTGTTTTTTTTTTAATCCTAACAAGAAACTCCCACATGTTTTCGAGACTTTAGAAAGTAAATATTATATCCGTAAAAAATAGAGATGTTTTGAATAAATTTGACTCTATAAATAATGAATGATACTTTTTAGAGAGTAACTTTTTCTTTTAGAGCAAGTCTCAAATTCAACTTTTAAACCTCTATAAAATAACAGAAATTCTTAAAAAATTTAATAAATCCAAGCTATAACTCAAATTCATATCACCATTTATTAATACCAAGTTGTCCATACGAAAAAAGTACACATATGAAAGTACAATATCAGAAGAAGACTAAAATCTCAAACCCTTCACCTTTTATTTTAAAAGAAGAAGAGATACCGTTAAGGCCACAAGTCTCGGTATATTATACAAGACTAAAGAGACACAAAATTCCAAGTAAACGAAAACAAGCATGGGTAGAGATGCACAACAACTCTTCCATTCCAAGTGAATTTTTAAAACAACCTATAGGTCTTTTGACCAACCCACATTGTCACCCGCGCAGTGTTAATATGGCCTGCCATTTTGGACATTGCATCAAGCTATCGATTGACGAGCCTGCAAATCAAGACATCGTAACCCAACGGAGCAAGAGAGATTTCAACACGAGGTTCTCTGGCTAACGATTGATTGAACTCGATTGTACTAAGCCTCCACTTCCTATTAATTCTTTGATACAAAGGAGATGAAAGTAGTAAAGGAAAGCTAAAGAATACAAAGGAATGCGAAAGAATATTATTAATTATAGAAAAAATAGATCTGATCTAAAATGAATTAGAGTACTCTATTTATATATCCTAAGAATAGAGGAACAATCAAACTAATTTCTGACAAATTTACAGCTAAGCAAAATAACTAACTAAAATTAGTTACATCTTAACTAATTTTGCAGCTCACCAATACCCCCCTCAAGATGGAGATTCGAAAATGTTGAGAATGTTCATCTTGGATAGTAACTGATGGAAAAGAACAGACGAAAGAGCCTTGGTAAAAAGGTCTGCAAGCTGATACTCACTCTTAACAGACAAAGTGCGAATCAAACCTTTCTGGATTTGTTCTCGGATATGATGACAATTTATTTGTAGGTCTTTAGGCAGTGAAGTTAACCATAATAATTCACATGTCGTAAAGGCCATAGCTCTATACTCAGCTTCGGCAAAGAATCTAGACACAATGACCTACTTTTTAGACTTCCATTAAATGAGATTGTCTCTTAAGAACACACAAAATCCAAAAACAGAACGCCTAGTGTCAGGGCATCCTGCCCAATTAGAATCACAGAAAGCCTTAAGCTGTAAGGAAGATGATGCAGAGAAGAACAATCCTTGACCTAGAGAGGATTTAATGTATCTTAAAACTCTATGTGTAGTAACAAGGTGTGGTTGTCTCGATTTGGCCATAAATTGACTAAGAGTTTGGGCTGAATATGACAAATCAGGTCAAGTTATAGTCAAATATAACAGATGACCAACTAATCTTTGATAGACAACAGGGTTAGGAAGCAAGTCACCAGAATCTCTTTATAACTTGAGATTATATTCTATTGAAAAATTGACAAGCTTGGCAGCTAAAACACCATAATCTTCAAGAATATTAAGAGCATATTTTTGTTGACAAATTGATATTCCCTTGGAACTGCAAGTTATTTCCAAGCCCAAAAAAATTTGAGAGACTCAAGATCCTTAAGACAAAATTGTTCAGTCAAAAATATAGTAAGAGTAGATATAGTTTCAATATTATCACTTACAATTATTATATTATTTACATAGACCAATAATGCAACAAATGAAGAATCAGTAACTCTTGTAAACAAAGAATAGTCTGATTTTGATTGAGAAAAATCATGAGCTATCAATGTACAAGAGAACTTTGAGAACCATTGTCTAGAGGCTTGTTTAAGGCCATATAAAGACTTGGTTAGCTTGCATACTCTGGTTTCATCTTTAGAAGCAAATCCTGGAGGCAGTTTCATGTAAACTTCTTCTCCAGCTCACCATGCAAAAATGCATTATTGACATCTAGTTGATGCAAATGCCACTTCTTTGTTGCAGCAACAGCTAGAAGTGTTCTAACTGTAGTGAGCTTAGCAACGGAAGAAACTGTCTCATAATAGTTTATGCATTCGAATTGAGTATACCCTTTTGCAACCAAACGAGCCTTATAACGCTCAATCTCTCCATTGGCCTTATATTTGATTTTGTAGACCCATTTATAACCAATAGGTTTCTTTCCATGCAGAAGATCAACCAATTCCCAAGTGTGATTCTCTTCTAATGCCAAAATCTCCTTATGCATAACGTCACGCCAATCAGGAGAGGAGACAGCTTGGTGAAAAAATTAAGGCTCAACATGTGAAGAAATGGAAAAACAAAAGTGTTTATGTTGAGGTGAAATTTTATAATAACCAAGAAATGAAGAGATATCATATGAAACAAGGGAAGTAGAAGTTGTAACATTGTCAACAATAGGAACATAATTAGAAGATGTAATGTTGTTACAATGATAATGTTGTAAATAGCTAGGCTGATTTCTATTTCTAGATAACCTTCTGACCCTAGTTTTAGTATTGACAGCAAGAATAGAAACAGGCAGGGAAGATGGCTGTGTGTTATCAACATAAACAGAAAATACTTCCACAAGATTGATAAGGAAAAATATGTTCATGAAAAATCACATTTCTAGAGGCAATGACAGAGTGATTAACAAGGTTAAAAAGTTTGTAACATTTGGTACCAAAAGGGTAGCCAATGAAGATACAAGGTATAACTCAAGTATCAAACTTAGATATGTTTCTAAATAATGTAGAAGAGTAACAAAGGCAGCCAAACACTCTCAAATGATTATATGAAGGTGGGGTTAAGAAAAGCATTTCGTATGAAGATTTATTTGA
The DNA here is from genome assembly GCA_026545225.1 of Cornus controversa. Taxonomy (NCBI): domain Eukaryota; kingdom Viridiplantae; phylum Streptophyta; class Magnoliopsida; order Cornales; family Cornaceae; genus Cornus; species Cornus controversa. Next base: position 46,339,143 of record CM048851.1, read on the forward strand.
AAGATTATGAGTTGGAATCCTATTGATAATGTGTGTGGCAGTGAGTATGCAGTCTCCCCAAAACTTTAATGGCAAAAAAGCTTGAAATCTAAGAGACCTAGCTACATTCAATAGGTGTTAATGTTTTCATTCTACCACTGAATTCTGTTGAGTCTCAACACAAGATTGTTGATGAATGACTCCTTTGGATGCAAAAAAATCATTCATTTGAAACTCAAGGTCATTGTCAGACCTAAGACATTTAACTTTGGCACTAAACTGAGTTTCAACTAGATTAAAGAAAGAAAGAATTAGAGATCAAGTTTGAGACTTAGATTGCATCAAATGCACTCAAGTAAATCTGGTAAAGTCATCGACAATTTTTAGAAAATACTGATTACCATTCAATGAAGAAACAAAAAATGGTCCCCATATGTCACAATGAATCATTTCAAAGATAGAAGTTAAACATGATACACTTACTAGAAAAGGAAGTTTACATTGGCATGCCAAGGGGCAGATTGTACAAATGTTATTGGGAGAACATGGAATTGAAGAAACAGAACTATGTATCATTCTTATTCTAGATTGAGAGATGTGACCTAATCTACAATGCCACAAATCAGCTAAAGATACATGTTTCATATTAGTAGAAAGATGCTAATTTACAGGGAGAGAATGATTTACAAAGTCACTAGAAACAGAAATAACAGGATGCACTTTAGGTGCTTTGTAATTTTCCAGCAAATGAAACAATTCATGCATCTCCTTACCCATTCCAATCGTTGTCCATGTTAACAAATTCTGAATGAAACAATATCAAGAAATATTAAACAACAATGCAAATTTTTAATAATCTTGCTAGTTGAAAGAAGATTAAAGGAACATGATGGAACACAAAGGACATTTGTTAAGGCAAAGGTTTCTGAAAATTGAATTGTGTCAATATGAGTTACATTAGCAAACAAATCATTTGGTAATTTGACACGTTTAGATGAAACTGATGTATAAGAAGTGAATAAAGAAATGGAGCAAACCATATGGTCAATGGCTCCTGTGTCTATAATCCAAGTGTGATGATCATAGTGCACCATGGAAGAAACATTGAAAGATGATAAGAAAATAAAATGTGTGTAATCTAATTGAGAATTCAACATAGTTGAAGAGATAAGATCACCTTGCATTTTGGAAAACAGGTGATCTTGAGTAGCTATCATAGTGGCATTTGCAGATGTGCTACGGCTTGCTTGGTTTGCACAGCTAACTGACATGTCATCAGGATGATGAACTTTAAGAAAATTGAGAAGTTGATGACACTGATCTTGAGTGATTCCCAACTATGGTGGATCTAAAGTATTGACCTGATTTGCTGCAAAAACTCCTGATTTTCCTTTTGTGAACTTGTAGCCAGCGGGATATCCATGGAGTTTATAGCATTTCTCCATGGTATGACTAGAAATTTCACAATGAGTACACACCTTTCGAATGAAATTTGGTTTAAAGAAACGAGACTGAGTTTGTTGAGACGCAGGCATTGGCACTACTTAGAATACAAGGCTGCTGTGTCTAGTGAAAAGTTACCAACTGAAAATCCTCTCTGTTGTTCTTTTTGCAGAATTAGAGAGAATACCTTGTTCATCGGTGGCAATGGATCAATCAACAAAATTTGGCCACGAATGTGTGAATATGAATCATTTAGACCCATCAGAAAGTGAAAAACATATTTTTGTTGCTGAAAATCAAGAATATGTTTTACTCCTCCACAAGAACCACAAGAACAAGAATTTGGACGATAATTATTGAATTCATCCCAAAATCCTTTTAGTTTTGTAAAGTAAGCACTTACAGAAGCATTTTCTTGAGACAAAACAGCAATAGATTTCTGCAGATGGAAGATTCTAGGACCATTCCTTTGAGAAAATCGTTCCTTCAGGTCAAGCCACATTGCCTGAGAAGTATCAGTGAAGATAATGCTTGATGCAATGTCCTAGGAAATAGAATTTAGAATCCATGACAGAACCATATTATTGCATCTAATCCAGGCTTGAAACTGTGGTGAAAAAACATCAGCTGGTTTAACCAGTGAGCCATCCACAAATCCTAACTTGTTTTTGGCAGTGAGTGCCATGATCATGGAACGGCTCCATGTAGGATAGTTCTCACCAGAAAGTGATTGAGAAACTAAGAGAGATCTTGGACTATCTCCATGATGGAGATAATATGAACTAGAAACAGGAATTTCAACTTCAGATGCAATTGAAAAGCAATCAATGAAGAGAAAATTATGAAAAAGGTGAAGAAAAATCGATGAACAATATAATTTTAAAAAATAAGCTCTGATACCATATTAATTCTTTGATACAAATGGCCTGTTTGGCAGAGCTTTTGCTTCGGCTTTTACGCAGAAGAAAAAGAGAAGCAGAAGCTAAATCAGGAAGCTGGTACCCCCCAGCTTCCTTTAAATGCTCTTTTTGCACTCCGAATCTCTTCCGCCTTACCAATCCAAATACTCTCCAAAACGACTTTTGAGCTTGAAAAGCCGAAAATCGCTTTTCAAAAGTCAATCCAAACAGGGTAAAAGAAGATGATAGTAATAAAGGAAAGATAAAGAATAAAGAGGAATGCGGGAGAATATTATTGATTATAAAAAAAATGGATCTGATCTAAAATAAATTACAGTGTTATGTTTATATGTCCTAAGAACAGAAGAACAATCAAACTAATTTCTAACTAAAACAGTTAGACAAATTTACAACTAAGCAAAACAACTAACTAAAATTAGTTACGTCTTAACTAATTTTTCAGCTCACCAATATGAGTCTAACACTCCACCGATGTCCATCCGATGTCATCTATTATTTGTTTTGCAGGAACTCCAAACCAGACGGGATTGAAATTTTTTTTGCTTCACCAGTTACCATAAGACTTGTTAATAAGCTTTGAGTTAGATTTTTTGAGTTGTTCAACTAGGTACAACTAATGGGAGAGAGACTCCTAGTTCGAAGAGGACATCAATTTAAAAGACTTTGCCAATGCAGGGGACAATGACATTTCCATTTCTTCAGTTTTGTCTTATTATTTTTTGAGGTTTAGTCATTGTCCGATAGCATATACACTAGAATAAAGCTCATTACTTAAATGTTGTTCAGGTCACATTTACCTACTTTTACATTGGTCCGCTAAAAAAGAGTTTTTTTTTTTTTGCAACTTTTGAAAATTTTGAAAATTCATCGGATGATAAAAATAAGATGAGTGTTAGCGAGAATTGCTTAAACGAGTGTCCTTGCACAGTCGCATCAATCCAAAAAATTAAACGCTTTCTTGTAATAAATATCATACTTTTTCATCAATCAATATACCTTTCAGTTCTCAAATATTTACACTGGTGCCATCAATAAACAAATAAAATTATAAATATAAAGTATTAAAATATTTTTATTAATATTTTTTTTATATTGTCATACTTTTAAATATTTTTAATAATCTATATACTTATTATAATCATTTCCTATATAATTTTTAAAATTTTGTATAAAATTTTGTAATTATGATTAATTGAATAAGTATATAGATTATTAAAAATATTAATAAAAATAAAATTATAAACATAAAGTATATAGATTAATTGAATAAGTATATAGATTATTAAAAATATTAATAAAAATAAAATTATAAACATAAAGTATATAGATGAATTGAATAAGTATATAGATTATTATGGTTAATTGAATAAGTATATAGATTATTAAAAATATTTAAAAGCAGGAAAATATAAAAAAATATATTAATAAAAATATTTTAATACTTTAAAAATATGTTCTTTAATTCAATTAACCATAATTACAAAAATTTTAAAATTATATAGGAAATGATTATAATAAGTATATAGATTATTAAAAATATTTAAAAGTAGGACAATATAAAAAAATATTAATAAAAATATTTTAATACTTTATGTTTATAATTTTATTTGTTTGTTGATGGCACTAGTGTAAATACTTTAGAACTAGAATGATATATTGATTGATGAAAAAGTAGGATATTTATTACAGAAAAGCATTTAATTTTTGGAAATGATTTTCACCAATTCTGTAAGGACACTCGCTTGAGCGACTGCCCCTAACACTCCTCTAAAAATAATACAAAAATATTTTGTCACTTTTTGAAAGCACAGAGAGACTTGAAACAATTTGATCTTTATTTAATATATTCAATGTTCCGAAATAAATTTTGAGCACCGCAATTACTTCCGTCTATAACAATAAACACAAGGACAATATTATATTAAACAAATTTTTTTTTTTTTCAATCCTAACAAGAAACTCCCACATGTTTTCGAGACTTTAGAGAGTAAATATTATATAAGATAGATATAAATTGAATAAATTTGACTTTATAAGTGATGAATACTTTAGAGAGTAAATGTTATATAAGATAGAGATAATTTGAATAAATTTGACTTTATAAGTGATGAATGATACTTTTTAGAGAGTAACTTTTTCTTTTAGAGCAATTCTGAAATCCAACTTTTAAGCCTCTGTAAAAGAACAGAAATTCTTAAGAAATTTAATAAAGCCAAGCTATGACTCAAATTCATATCACCATTTATTAATACCAAGTTGTCCATACGAAAAAAGTACACATACGAAAGTACAATATCAGAAGAAGACTAAAATCTCGAACCCTTCACCTTTTATTTCAAAAGAGGAACAGATACCATCAAGGCCACAAGCCTCGGTATATTATACAAAACTAAAGAGAAACAAAATACCAAGTAAACAAAAACAATCAGGGGTAGAGATACACAACAAGTCTTCCATTCCAAGTCAATTTTCAAAACAACCTATAGGTCTTTTGACCAGCCCACATTGTCACCCGCGTGGTGTTAATATGGCCTGCCATTTTGGACCATTGCATCAAGCTATCAATTGACGCGCCTGCAAATCAAGACACCATCACCCAACGGAGCAAGAGAGATTTCAACGCGAGGGTCTGTGGCTAACGAATGATTGAACTCGATTGTACTCAGCCTCAAGTTTCTCTTGGCCTCTGGCACAGACTCTTCAGCCCAAGCAACTGTTCCACCCCACAGCGTATTGTCGTAGATAATTATTGCACCAATCTTACAGAGCTTCATCAGCCTCTCATGGTAGTTCAAGTAATTATCCTTATCGGCATCCACAAATGCAAAATCAAAGATCCCTTCATTCTCTTGCTGCAACAAAAAAAAAAATTAATTAATCAATTAAACCCGAGTACATATCATTTAGAGTATTGGAAGGGACGGACTAGCTAGGTACATAGTCTAACCTCTAACATGAAAGTGAAGCTTCTAAGATGGTTAATACTTACATTTTCTAAGAGTTTATCAAGATATGGTAGCGCTTTAGACTCAATGAAGTTGATTTTGTGCTCAACACCAGCCTTTTGAATACTGGGCAACCCTATCTCATATGATTTTCGGTTTATGTCTATAGCTATAATCTGCAAAAATGTATGCTGAATCAATGAGTGATACATAAGAGGAATATATATATATATGTGTGTGTGTGTGTGTGCATTTAACAGACTGGAGATGGATGTATGGCAGTGAGAACCTTGCCATCATCAGGAATGTTCAGAGCAGTAGTGAGAAGTGAGTATCCGGTAAAAACACCAATTTCAATTGTCTTTTTGGCATTCACCAACTTCAAAAGCATGGCCATTAACTGAGCTGCATCTGGTGAAGTACCAAAGAAGGCCCTGAACAATTTTTAAACACAGGTAAGTTATTAAAGCAGATGCAAAAAAATTGCATACATATTATATAGTCCGATCTTCACAATTCATAGTTGAATCCAAATGACTGGGATTGTAGTTTCTGCATCTCCCTCCGTGATCATCTGAACATTAACTTATTACAAACTAAATATTAATTTCATAGAATGTTGAAGTCATGATTTAACAGACTGGAGAATGTGTGTTATGTATTGTAAAAATTGTTAAGCAATATGCCATTTTTCATAATTGCAGAGAATGACCTCTGATTTTTCTTTTTCTCCCAAAACTTTCTCAATCATTCTAAAATATAAAATAGGACCAGTTTATTTGTTAAGAATCAGACAGAATATTAAGGGCAAAATATGAATATGTATGTGGGTGAAGCAATTGTGTAGATTGAAGTAAGAAAGAAGAACAATTACAAGGGGTGGCTCGCAGAAGCATCCCTCAGATCCTTGAGAGGCTTTGGCTCTCGCGGGTACACACTGGTCTCCAATATATACTGCCATGCCACAAATGGATAATTAGATTAATAAATTTTTGGAAACTAAATTATTCAACAAGCATGAAAATGTATATCGATCTAGATAATGGACACTGGACAGTACCTTATACAAGTCCTCGCTTTGCAACAATACGGCGTTAGGCTTAATTACCCCCTTTGCAGTGTCTTCCATTGCTCTCCAATGTAGCTAGTATATGCAGCTATTTCAAAACAACTTACCAGAAATCATTTTTTGATTTTGCAATATATTTTTTGATGTGTGTGTATCTATCTATATGTATATATCATGGGGGAAAATAAAATGGTACCTTTGGTGTTCTGGAGTTGAAGAACTGAATCAAGCCTTCACTGGTTTCCTGGATGAACACCACTCACCTGAGTTATTTATTCAAAGTCCAACTGGTGTTGTTCTGTAGTTTCCATTAAATTAGCAGTTAATTCATGCTAGTATATTAATTTTTTAATTTCATCGGTCATTCAACTAATGTTTTGTCGATAGTCCATGAGGTCATGACCCTAATAAAAAAGGGGGGGGGGGGGGGGGGGGGGGGAAATAATGATCAATTACACGTGTGTCAATTTACATATAGTGTATAAATTACAATTTTCTTTCTTCATATAAACACATTTAAGATCATTATAGTGGGTTTGACACAGAATAAGAATAAGAAAGTGAGAAATTTTATGACTCACTAAAAAGAATGGTGGAATTAGTGCGCGCGAGCGACAATCGTTTAAAAAAATATGTGAATAAGGGTGTAACTCTCACTAATTTAGGTATGGATTTGGATTTCCATGAAATTTCTTTAGTCACTGTCCTCATGATCAACACAATCGTCAAATCCAACAAGCAACCTCGTCACTTTCTGTGGGATCTCCCAACACTAAAAGTCCTTCTCTCTAATTTCTCTATCCAGACCAGATCAATTGATTTCATACATAGGGATGAATACCTTGACCCATGACATATATCCTCTCTCTCTCTCTCTCTCTCTGACGAAACTTGTATAATATATATATATATATATGACAAAATATGAAAATTGTGCAAAAATCTAACCTTGAGAAAAAATTAACAAGGGAGACTGATTTGTGAGCTCATGGAAGTGATAAAACTACGATATTTTTTTTTTTCGATGTTAGAGCTTCTATATAAGTTAATTTTAATATCAGAACTATGAATCATTCATCGAAAAAAATAAACTCTGAATGTAAATCTAAAAATTAGAGCTTTGATCGAACATCAAAGAGTGTATTAGAGAATTTGTTTTGCTATAATGAGTTTGAATATATAATAATCGATCATAACTGAAAAGTAATATTTGTGATTTAGAGCTAGCTGCCTACCTTGGCATCTAGAATTCTTCCAATCTGCCACCGTTTCTCTCTCTAATCACCAATCATCTTATTCTCTCCTTTCTTTTCTATCAGGTTATCCTTTCTTTTCTTTTCTTTTCTTTTCTTTTCTCTCAGATTATCCTTTCTTTTCTTTTCTTTTCTCTCTTCGTTATCCAAACAAGCCCTTAAACCCCTCTCTCTCTCTCTCTCTCTACGATTTCTCAGTTTCTATCGAATGCATTCAGCTTCAATTGAACTGCCTACTTTGAACTTAGTTAAGTTCGTCAATAATGGACTTTAATTGGTATAATTCCGTAAGAATATATATATATATATATATATATATATATATATATATAGCAGGTAAACATCAAGTGACCTCATCTCAAGGACTTGGATGGCTATCAAGATAAGTAGCAGGTAAAGCATCAAGCGACCTCATCTCAAGGACTTGGATGGCTCCCAATTCAAACTTTCAAGCAAAGTGCATTACAATATAGCATCAATTTCTGAACCTAGAAGCCAACAGGGGACTTACAGTTTCAATATATGCTATTCTATTCTAAACCGCCACTTGGAATTAGGTCATGGGATCCAATGCAGGCAGGCACTACAAGTCTAAAATTCATATGTAACATACCAATTAGTCAAACCTCACTATAGGAAGAAACTATACCAAATTATATTTTCTTGGTGCATATGTGACGGAGAGGTTACATGTGTTCGATTGTAGATTATGAAGTGTTCTAAGAGATCCAATATACAATTGTCGAAAAAATAATATATATAGTTAAAAGAAAAGTAATTTTGTCCGATAAATCTATGTAATGTAGATGTCGAAAAATTTGTACTCCAATAGTATAAGCTCTCCATCTTAAAAAAGGAGAGGACAAGTCTGAATACCAATGTGAACAGAGAAAAAAAAAAAAATGTATACCAGATAGAATACACATAACAGCAGACTCTATATATGCAATAATACCGCATTGCACTTAACCTAAGAGCTGTGGAAATTGTGAAAGAGATAGCATTTAATTGCAATTTGCAGGCCACAGAAAATTGTAAAAGCATCAGTGATCGAGACATATGATTTGAATGTATTGATTATATATTAGAATATTAGTAATACAGTATCCAAGAAAAGAAAAGAAAAGAAAAAATAAATAAATATGTTGACAAACTATCGTTAGGTGGATGATCATTTACGCACTCTCGAGTCTCAAGGACCAATATCATGTTATGTGTGCCAGCAGTGATCTGATTCACCAGTCCAAACAAACAAAAAAAATCATAAAATAAAGAACACGAGAAACAAAATTGTACTAAAATGGCCAACCATCATATGAAAATTTATTATATATGTTAGAGAAATATAGTACCCAAAAGAAATCTAATAGATTAGGTGTAGGTTGACTAATATACTGTATGCAGAACATAGAAAAATGTTACAAATGTAAATGTCATGGCGTTCAAATAGTTGAATCTTAATTTGGTTTTAAGCTTAGTATTCCACAGCTCCTTGAGTGGCTCTATTATGGAGATTGAATACAAATTTGTTATACACTGACACACTTGACCGGTAGGAAATTACACTAACATAGAAAAATGTTACAAATGTAAATGTCATGGTGTTCAAATAGTTGAATATTGATTTGGTTTTAAGCTTAGTATTCCGCAGCTCTTTGAGTGGCTCTATTATGGAGATTGAATACAAATTTGTTATATACTGACACACTTGACTGAAATTACACATGGGGGCAGGTGAATGGGTTCCTTACCATTCTGGAGAGAATCGGAATCGATTCTAAAAGTTCTTTAATTTCGGACCGGAATCATTAAGTTCGGTTTAGTTTAGTTCAGTTTCGGTTCCGATTTCAGTTTTGGTTCTTTGTACGCCCCTAGTAATGATTAGTTTATAATAATAAATTACCATTTAGACTAATTTCGGAAATTACTTGTTTGTTGCAAGAATTTGGTGACAGTCACATACTTGCACGTTATAATACTTCCATGTTTGCATGAGTAAAACTCCCAGTATATAGTGCAGTTTAACGAACCAAGACACTTGTTCAAGTTCATTTGATGGCTCTATAAATTAAATTATTTGGTTGGAATCCTGATTTGATATCATAATTTGTTGTTTGGACATTAAGAGTTAGTGTATATCCAAGTGTAGAATTGTGTGCATAGTGTATGCAAGGGGAATACAGAAATCTTACAGATTAGGCAAAAACCCAGAACAAAATGAAGCTCAGATTGAAGAAGCAAAACAACATCAACAAAAAAAAAAAATCAGTACAACAACCTGTCAAGATATAAATATATAATACATATGAGTTTAAAAGAAAATTCATCTCAAGCTCAAGGAATTCTCTCTCCCTACATAGAAATATATATATATATATAGGCCTAGAAACTTTTCCTCAACCAATCACAGTGACTTGGGTAAATGAAGATTGAAGAGTCTCTAGAAACTTTTGTTTTTATTTCTTTTATGGCTGCTTAATGGAAGGGAATAGTTTTTGACGACTAAATATAAAGAAGTGATGTAAGAGCATCTCCACCGGAATGACAAATTCGATTCATTTCACGTAAAATGTGGCATATTGACATATTTTTATATATAAAGAACTCCACCCAATATGCCAGTGACAAGTGAGTGTGTGTATATAATATGGCAAAAGAAAATGGTGTAAGATGTACCTTTCTTGTTCTGGATTACAACAATACTGAGCACCAATCAGCTGAGTTATATAATTTCTTCAAAGTTGAAACCCAACTGGTAATAAGTGTAAACACTTGAACACATGCATACTCTTTTAGATTTCAATGAATGCTGATAAATTATTCAATCTCATCTACCCTTCAGCTTCTGTTTTGTTGGTATTACTTGTCAGTTCTTGATTGCTACCTTGCTTTAGTTGTACTGTAAATCATGCATGGACAAGTTATTTTTGTGGTTGGAAATTATTGATAACCAACATGTACCATTGGGTCACCTTAAAGACATGGAAAAAAAGGAAATGATTAATCTCAACATTAACCAATTTCTTTCTTATGTATGACCACTAATATTATCTTTCTTCTTTTGAATACTCACTTAAAAAGGTAACACCATTGATGATGCATGCCTGTGATTTTATTCTTATATATCCAACCATAATGAGATAATTAAGCATATTACATAGAGGAAAATGGTTACAAGTGTTGGAAATAAGTGGACTAGTTCTAATTTACATAATTCTTCTAAATGAGTATGACTCTTATACTTTGCGCGAACTTTGGCTACGTCACTCTCTTCTTATGACATAATTTGTCATTTTTTCGCTCTCGCTCTGTATGACTTAAAGTTAGATACAAACACAACTCAATAATTTTGAAAGATAAGAGAATGGAGCAACACTTAAAATGTGTTGAGCACGTGCAATCATTTACAGAAGGATATTTATATAAGCAAATAGACTAGTATAAAAAAATGACAAGGGAAAGAAAATTGTAGCATGCCAATTGCCAACCATCATATTATTGACCAAAGGCAAGTCGTGTTCGTAAGTCTCTCACTGAAAAGAGATATGTTTGGTGTGGTTTGAACAATCTACTTAATTTTACCAGCTGATGGAGATTGAAGAGGTGATTAAATGGCCCAAGTAGGTGGAACAATCTACTATTTCATAATTAAGTTGATTACTATATGCAGACCATCCAAAAGGTTTGAATGTAGGGTGTAGGTTTGGACTGGTAGAAATACTTCTGGATGACGTTCAATCTTGATAGTTCAATGATACGCTTCTCGAAAAAAAAAATTCTGAGATTTACATTATCCATTTCTTAAGATTCAGTTTGTTTGGAAAGAAATGAAAGGGAAAAAAATGGAGGGATAAGTTTTTTTTGTGTTTGGTGTGAATTTTTTAATGGAAAAGAAGTGGAAGGATTTGGAAGGTTAAATTAAAGATAAATAGTAGATTTTGTTATCCTTCCAAAAATAGAAGGAAAATAAAGAAAAGGCTATCATTTTTTAACGAAACTTTGTTAATATCAACTTTGCCCTTATTTTGATAAAAACTAAAATTTGTTCTTTTAAATATAAAAAGGTATAATGGTAAAAAAATTAAATTGTTTCATTTCTTTTCTTTTCCCAAACATGTTAACTATTTTTTTTTTCTTTTCCTTTACTAATCAACCAAAGAGGATAAAAGTTAACAGTATCATTTCCTTTCTTTTTTTTTATTTTCTTTCATTACTAATGTTATTCTTTCTTTTCTTTTCCGTTGTACTTATTTTCATATCTAATACACACTAGTCTTCAATATATATATATATATATATATATATATATATATATATAGTAATAGAAAACTACAATTATTTACTCGATGAGAAAAGAACTATATATACTGCTACAGTAATAGAAAACTACAATTAATTGCTTGATGAGAAAATAACTCAACTCTAATAGCATAAGTAAATGAAAATATGAATAGCAGGTTGTATCAGTATATGATATATATATATATATAGATTGTTCCATTTAGCCCATTTTGGAAGTACAATTATGATATCCCTACCCTGCTGCTAAGATGTGCACCTTAGAGCAGCTGTAATGGATTCGCCAGAGCCCAATCTGGCGATCCAAATGGCATTGTAGCCCAACAATGGATTGGTCAAAAATGTGGGTCAATCCGTTGGTTGGCTAGGTAGATACATGATCTTCAAGCAATTTGTCAAGATCTATTGATGAGGAGGATGACAAAGAATGTAGAGAATTAGAATCTGACAAAGGTAGTGATGACAAGCCATTGAAATTTCAAAATTGAAAGAGATGGTAAATTCACTTTTGAAAGAATGAAAGTAGTGATAATTTTATAAATGAGCAAATGAGTGTTTATATAAGATGAAAATTATAGCCCGTTGGGAATATAGCCGTTAGTAAATAAATAAAAAAATATTTAATAATTTTAAATTTAAATTTTTTTTTAAAAAAATATTAAAATATTATTATTTTTGGTTTGCGAAAATCTGGTGAACCTGTTGTAAAGTCAAAATTTGGAGATTCTAACAACATAATGATGTAGCTAGCTAAAATACTGATGCTAAAATTCAAATTTAAAGAACCAAATTTAGTTAGTATACAGTAGATGCCCTTATCTGATCAGCTATTTGTACAGCATCCACTTATTAATGAATAGTGTATACAACAACAATTAATCTGATTTGAAGCATGTACGTGACAGCCCATTTTGAAAGTACAATTACGATGTCCCTACCTTGCTGCTAAGATGTGCACCTTGTCTCAGTGACAATTTGTACAGCATCCACTTATTAATGAATAGTGTATACAACAACAATTAATCTGATTTGAAGCATGTACATATGACAGCCATTGAGGCCCACTACAACCAAACAGTAACATTTGTAAGTCTAACCAACCAGCCAAACTTGAGGCTCTTGAAGGAATATCCTCAAGTAGTTTTCAATTGCTTCAAAATGTGCATCAGGAAATTAGCATAGGCCTTTTGCCATCGATTTTGTGTACAATTACACATTGATGATTGTGGAGGGAAAAGATCCCACCACTAATAAAGTGACATCTGTACTAGAAAACCTAGTGTGTGTGTGTGTGTGTGTGTGTGGTCCCTTAAGGCCTGAAAATTCACATGCATGTCTTTGGTTGCAAAGAGAGTGGGCCTCCTTCAAGCCATTTTCAGACGAAATTCCCTCTATTATCTATTATGAATTTATGAGTGGTTGGGGATATATTGTGTTTTTGACTGGAGCTTCCATTCCAAATGTGTTTAACCATGTGCTGCCTTTTTTTTACGCTATTTTTGGTTTTCTTCTTTGGATATATACTTCTTGTCACTTTTGACTATTTTAAGACTCAGATTTATATCCTTATATCATTAGAATTTTCTTTCAAAAGTTTAAGAAAACGAGCACACGCGCAAAACATTGTCCCCGACAGGGATGAAAATACTCAACCTCTCCTTTGGACGAATTTTCTTGTAACAGACATTAAGCAAATGTTTTTGAGAGATTCTATATTTATTGAAACACCATAACATTAATAACAAAGATAAAGATTGAGCAACTCATAAAAAGGGCACTTTTTTCAAAAAAAATTCTCAAATTAAGCCGAAAGTTCCATGTCTATAAATTTGGAGGACTGTTGAATGTAAATTAATGCAACTCAATAGACTTTGACTACAAATAGGACTGTAAATGAACCAAACTGTTCATAAACAACTCAAACCCGTTCATTATGCAAGCAAGCCGAGCTTGAGCTCAACATTGGGTCAAATAGATGGCAAAAAAGAAATGATTAATCACACTATTAATGATGCATACCTGTCTTATTCTTATCCAACCATAATCATAATCAGATAATTAAGCATATTACTGGGAGAAAAATGATTACAAGTGTTGATTAATCACACTTTTAAATGGGTGTTGCTATGATACTTCGAGTGAACTTTGGCACCGCCATTTTCTCTTTATAACATAGAATTTGTCGTTTTTACGTTCTCGCTCTCGCTATTTGTGACTTAGGACTAAATACATTTACAACTCAATAATTTTAAAAGACGAGTGGATGAGAACAAAACTTGAAAAATCTTTTATATCATTTAATTAACTTATAAAAATTATTTAAAGTAGATAAATGTCCAATTACTAACTCTACTTCCACTAACACAATCTTTAGCAGACTTAACTCCCCCTAGCCTAGCTATGAGTAGTGGATAGTTACTGAAGTAATATGTTGAGCACATGCAATCATTTACAGAAGGATAAGTAAATAGACTAGTATAAAATAATGACAAGGGAAAGAAAAGTGTAGCATGCCAATTGCCAACCGTCATTATTGACCAAACTCAAGTCCTATTCATAAGTCTCTCTCACTGAAAAGACATGTTAAGTTGGTTGATTAATATTTGCAGACCATCCAGAAGAGCCTTCTTCTTTTATTTTTTATTTTTTTTTTTTTTTGGGAGTGGGGAAGGAGCAGGTTTGAATGTAGGATCCGTTTGGACTGGTAGAAATACTTCTCGATGATGTTCTTGATAGAGAGCAATGATACGCTTCTCAAGAAAAACAGGAATCGAGATTTATATTATAAATTCTTTTAATTACAAAAATGAGGACAGTATGGTATATGTTCTTGTACAGGCACAAGTTTATTTTTCCTTTTTATTATTTTTTCGATTTTGTACTCACCTATCAGTATCCAAGATTTGAATCTTACTTAAGCTTTGAATGGAAGATGGCAAAGATTAGTATTCTATGATATTTTAGAGGTTGGGAGTTGTATTCACTTGGACTTACTTCTAGAGAATTTTTTAAGAAAGAAGGGATTGCATGTATCCAGTGTGGACTATATGTTGATCTATGAAACCCAAAACCACCATCCTCAACCTGGAGAAAGAAAAAAAAAAAAAACTGACTGTGCATCCATGATATCAAATGTGCTACAATATACAGAGAAGAAGAATTTGTTAAATGTGTTGTAGTTCTCCAGAATACACACTTCTCCAATATATACTGCTACAGTAGTAGAAAACTACAATTACTTCTTCTGAGAACAGAACTCTAGTAGCATACTCAAGGAAAATATGAATCCCTACCAAGAATTAATCACTTTTGAAAGCCCCAAAAAGATAGCTAGCCTTCAATTCATGTTAATGAAAGCCATGACCATTTACTACTTTAGTTTACCCAAAAAGGAAGAGTTGGAAAGACTGAAAGTGTTTCGCTGAAGAAAAAATTAATTTGAAAATCAGAAAAGAAATTCGTTGCAATCAACGATTTTGACACAAGATGTTATAGCTTGTGAAAATAATCTGGTGATGTTACCGACAGTGATTGCGAAACGCTTACGTACAAAGAAGACACAAAAGAGCGAACTCATTGGTGCGACGGTAACACCAAAAACTATTCGTTGGAGTGAAAACTGATTTGAAAAATCAAAAAAATGGCTCGTTGAAATCAGCAACTTTACACACATATACTAGTGGAGTTGATGAATTGAACTTGAGTTGGGCTATCATATTTTTCTTCTTTTATTATCTGCATAATATATATATATATATATATATAAAGCGGAAGCTATTTTCTACAATTGACCGCCTGGGATGTAGCGAATGGTGTCATCCCCAACACTGAGAGCGATCAATACCATGTTAGAAATAAAGAAATATAATTGTATTTAATTGAATTGAATTGATGAACAATACATAAAGACCTATTTATAGGCACATAATCTTAAAAATTAAGTAAACTTAGGAGACAAAAAATCTTAATCTTACATAGTTCAAGAGAAGGTGTAAGAAACCTATTAGAAAAATATATATAATCTATAATAGAAAATATAAAATCTAACAATATATAATATTGACATTGCAAATTATCGCATTAGGCTTCTATTACCAATGACATCCACATGAAGTTGGATAAAATTGTGAACCAAATTTTGAAAATTTCATACATGGAAGTATAGGAAATGTATTGAGTGCAAATTTTCAATTACTGCAGTCATAAAAAAAAAAATTTGCTTCAACAAGGTCTGGGAGATGTGGTACATTTTTAGAGGGACACTCCTCTCAAGTTTCGAATTAAGACATAACGCTTTAGGTGAGACACTTGCCCACCAAGGTGCAACATCTAGCCATGTCATTCCACAAACAATATCACAAAAAATTAAAAATCATCTATACTGACCGACAAACCCCAAAATGTTAGGCTTGCCATGGAAATAAAATTGGGCCTATTTTGCGTTTTGCAGTCTGAAGGCACAAATCTATGGGCCATTACTATGATTGATATCAAAAAAATGTAAACCAATGCCATTTCAGAAAACTTGGAAATGATTCTCAAGAGATGACCTAAAAGGTGAAAAACAAACTCGTTTCAAATGCACTGCACAATGAAATGCCTGTGAAGCAGCAGAAGGTTAAGGATAATCTACATATCATAAGGTTGGATTGAAGCAGCAGAAGAACTTCTCGCATCATGTAGATAATAATTGCTTCATAATCCACCGCAAGCAAGTTATAAACAAAAGTTCTGCATTCATGTAAACTGTGTATAATCATAAGTACAGACTACAAAGCACATATCATGCTAAATAGAGCCATTTCCATAATAGAATTCTTGAGGCCTTAACACAGCAGAGCTCATTCACAACTTGAATTTCCAATCTCCCAAATAAATTTTTTTTTTTAATTCATTACAATATTTTTTCTTTAAAATGTATCACGAATTTGCAGACCAAACAAAATACAAATAGAATTGTTTTCTGACTAAAAAAAAAACATGTCATGTTACAAAATTCTGTTACCTTCCAATTTGTCCATTCACAGATGCAGTGTATAAAAGAACTCAATTATTATGACTTAGTGTGTGAAAGAATACCACCATTATATAGTCACGTGTGACTACCTAATGTTCATTGGCGATTCAGTCGCATAGCCTGTAATTTGGCAGCTATTGTGTCATAATCGGGAAGTTTAGGATGAACATGACTAGCTTTTTTTCCAGCGTTATCCCCAGGTAACGTCGAAGTTGATGTCTTTGGACTTCCATTGCTACCAGATTTCACTGTCTGTTGAAGAAGGCTAGATGATTGTTTCATTGCTGATGAATTTTCCTCACGTGATGAGGCCTTGGGATGAACATGACTAAATTTTTTTCCAGAGTTATCCCAATGTAACGTCTCCCTGCTGGAAGTTGATGTCTTTGGACTTCCAGTGCCACCAGATGTCACTGTCTGTTGAATAAGACTAGATGATTGTTTCATTGATGATGACTTTTCCTCACGAGATGAGGCCTTAGATTCTGTCATTAGCTCAGAAGCTGCTAGTTTCGTAGAGCTTGATTGCTCAGAACGACCCCAATGACCTGAGATCACTGTCTGTGACCGGGGCTTAGGTGGAATTTCATTACCATGGGTATTCCTGTGTTTCCTTTCATCAGAACCAGAATTTACTGATGCCTCAGAATCAATTTTAACCTTCGAATAAGAACTTGTTTCAGAATTAGGAGGAAGAGCTTTTGTCCTTCGAGAAAGTCCACTTGCTGAACGGCCTGCACTGGTAAAAGTTTTTTTGGGGAGATCCCCCTCAGAATCATCATTATCAGAATCAAAATATGTAACTGGAGTTCTTAAGCTTGATTTTCTTTTTACTTCTTTTTCTGCTTTCTGATTGTACGGTTCTCGTGGTGGTTGGAATTCCTCCTCAGAAGTGTCAGAATCTGAATCATAATGTTTAATTGGGGCTCTTGAGTTTGATCTGTTGTTTACTTTTGGCCTCACTCCAGAACTAATAGAACTATTGACTGAGAAGGAAGCATTTAATTGCTCAATGGTGCTTGATCTATTATCCTCGGCCACTTCTTTGGATGAAGATGAGACACCACCTGATGGACTAGTATAAGGTGGATGCATATAAACCTTATTCCGAAGGCCACCTGTCAATATCCTAATGTTCAACTCCTTTCCACTTTCTGAACTCGGTTGGTTTGGAAATTCGTAGTCTTTCAATGTATCATGTGGCTGTGGTGTGTGAACATGATCCTTAACTTCATGGACTGATGAAAGCCTTGAAGATTGCGAGGCCTGATGACGGTTCCCTTCATCGAATGGACTCCGGAAATTTGATTCACTGCTTGCATCATTCAACTCCAATCGTGACTTCCATTGTCTGGAAGACTGCTCACTGGCAGACAACTGTCCCAAACTTAAATTTTTCTGAAAATCAGCATTTATTTCTGTTCCTGGATTGTTCTTTGCCCGTACTTCCACGGAGTCAAAATAATCAGAAGAGGAATATAACCATGGCTTTCTGTCAGACCTTGAATTTCCTTTATCTGCAAATGAGGATCCTGTTAATCCATGACTCACACACTCTGTCGGTTCTGAGTTTCTGGAGTAAACATTCTGCTTCTGAGGATTAATACTAGAATCCATCATCCCAGCCTGCCTGGCCTTGTCCAATTCATCTTCACATTCTGAATTAGGACCATCTGAATCATCAAAAGTTACAGGCGACGAGTTTTCTGGTTTTGAAGGATCGGCAGATTTTGTCAAGTTTTCAGGATACTCTCGAGAAAAGTGTCGTTCTGCAAAAAGGTGCGACTGTGAAGTTGACTTTTCCAATGATCCACTCGCATCTCGTCTGGGGCTCCAAGAGTCTACATTTGGTGAGAGATGGGTAGGTGATTTTCTATCTGGTGATGGGAAATACAATTTGGACTCCTGTCTGTCATACTTGGGCCCTATATCTAACTTATAATCATCATCATCTGAACCAACATCATCGAAAACTACACTAGCATTATCATATGAGTTTCTTTGTGTACTGTCTCTATGATTTTTTTCTTGGTCAACACCCACAGAAGGGGCCTCACCAGCATCATTCCAGAAGTTCTGGCCATTTGAATTTAAAACACTATAATCACCACCTAAAGTGCTTGAATGAGAATGATAGGAAATGCTGCTGGGTTGTTTTCTAAACCTTTCTCCTCCAAAATTAAAGTTCTCAGATTTTAAACCATCCTGTCGGCCAGTCACAAATTCTACATCAGACTTACTGGACTGTTTCTTTATACTCATTTCGGCAAAGGAGACACTCTCATTTGCTTTTACAACCTCGTCTTCAGATGAGCTATCCTGAGAATGTCTATCTACGTTTTTGAAACTATTCACCAATGTGTCACCATCAATTGAAGCTTTGCTCGACCTCAAGGAAGCAGATAGGCTAGATCTCTTTCTACTACCATGACCGTCCCGGTGAAATCTCTCAGAAACATGCACCAGGTCATCATATTCATTCCCATGCTCATTCTGTAACTTAGAATTCCTATCATTAAAGGAAATACTCACTGAATCTTTAGCAAGATAATCACCTGGCAACTTTGAAGCAGCATACTTTCTAGGCCCTTCATCTATTATACCATGAGCATTTGACTTCTGTGATTCTGAGGAATGCTGCCTGGTAATCCTCTCATGGCTTGACAGTTCCGCAGCAGCTCTAGCGGCCATACTTGCTCGTTCTGCCGACTCGGCAGCTGCCTGCGCTGCAGAGGTTGCATCCTTAAATTCCATATTCCAATTCTGCCTGTCCAATGAAAAAGCATTCCCATCCCTTGAAAATGATTGCCTGACTTCCATCCTCTCAGGTCCAGTTCCTGTATGACAGCAACCCAATTATATTCTGAGTAATAGATGGACAATTAGGAACATAGGGGGATGAATAGTCACTAATTTCAATTACTTGATAACTGATTCCTGTACCTGAAGGTCTAACTTCAGGGTGAGAAGTAGACGTTGTTTTATTACTATCAATATCAGTGGAAGAATAATTTTGGCTACTTGGTGAAGATCTCAAGATTTGATCGGAGGAGTTTACAGATGGATCATGCTTTTGATCATGACTGGGTGGACCTTGAACATTTGGACCTCGAACATTAGGAGGCTCTGCATGCATCTTACCAGCCTTCTCGAAAGAATTTGGTCCATTCTGCTCAATAATTGAATCAACTCAGTTGCTCCTTAATTTAATCTCACCTATGTTATGTATTGACAAAATACCAACAGCAATAAATGAACCATCTGAAATTGATCTGAACTCACCAGCAAATCATCAGGAGGCTTTGAATCTTTCTCTCCAAACGATATTGGATCCCATTTGATGTTATGTTCCTCTGCAATTGCGCTCAAGATCTTGATCTTAGTCTGCCCATCAGGTGCCATAGCAGATAACTTCTCAACCAACTGAAACAAGAAATTATGCTTAAGAACATTATGTTGCTGTACTTTTACAAAGTCTATCTAGAAAATTCCTTAACAGGCCAAGTTCACCGATCAAAGAGAAAAAAGCAAGATGTGAAAACTTACCATGCGGTTTACACCACAATCTGGACGCAGCTCAACAGCAGCAGAGATGAACTCTTTTCCATATTTTGCTGTAAAATGCTTGCGGACATCCTGAAGTTCTGGTATGTCTGAACATCTTGGAGATGCAAATATTAAGCTTGCAATCGCTTCCTTCAAGTCAATGGGGCAGCTTCTGCAAAAATATCAAAAATAATCAATACATCACGACATTTACTGGAAGTTTCAAAGAGGTTAAGTATGGCAATGAGACCATGACCATTGAAGAAATCGAATCAAAGAATCCACCAAAAAGCAAAACGAAAGAAGCCCATGGAGAAGGAAACAGCCTGCAATGGACTACCAAAAAAAGGGTTTACTTCACAATAACTCAGGATTTAATCCCATAGAAATGATAAACCTTTCGCCTGTAAATTCAATGGCATTAAGCATAAAATTTCAAGTCAGCGAATGCTTTCGTGGCCTCAAGCTGGATTGAAAAGTTACTAAAAGATTTTAACAGTCATTGAGCTATTATTATAAATAAATACAAATCATAAACAGAATGTTCTTACCAAGCAAAGTGAAAAATAAAATAAAAAATAAATAAAAAGGACAAACTGAATAAAACATTGGATGAAGTTCAAGCTCTAGATAAAATTTTATCAGGCTCCATTCAACTCCAACAATAATATTGCTCCTTCCCTTTGTCCTTTAATTCCCAATTTCTACTGAATGGATTTGTGTTGTACAATATGTATATAATCTAACAGGATTGAGAAGACATGCTATAGTACAGAGCAGCAAACATAATTTTTTATCAATAATTAAATTTTATAAAAAAATTAAAAATCATTTTTGATTTATAATTTATTTCGCAATGTTTTAGGAAGAAGCAAAGTACCAGATGACATGAAAAGATTTACCTGTAAAAATATTAACCAAAACTTGAAAATAATAAACTGGAAAATGAGGGGATCATTCAAGATTATATAATTTGCATACTTTTGTGACTCGATGATTGACAAACGTGCTGCAATAAGTTCACAATATATCACGATAAGATCATATGCTGCCATCATCTTCTCTTCCCTGACTACATGTTCAACCTGAGACGCAAAATGAAAAATAGAAATTAGAATAGGGGGGAAAAAACTAACTTTTAGCCTGCCATCCCATAAGATATCAACAAATAAGTATCAATCAATGACAAAAGTTCAAAAAAATTAAAAAGATGTTAATATTGATTTACCACTAAGATTAGACAGAAGCTACACACCTAAACATATATCTGGATCTCATTAAGCAAATGATTCTATATTTAGCCTGAAACAAACAAAAACCAAAGGCGAGGATGACTACAAAAAACAGAAGGGGGTGTTTGAGGGGTCTATTCACTATCAATGCACTTTTTGCATTCTCCGAATTATAAATTCACTTCCAATTAGCAGCAATAAGTTACTAAGTTACTAAATTGAACAAACTTTAGAGTAGTACTAGGATGGGTGACCCCTTGGGAAGTCCTTGTGTTGCATCCCTTTGAATTTAACGGAAAAAACTAAATTGACCAAACTTTAGAAGGAAAACGGAAAAAGAGAAAACAAAAGTAGAAGTCATCAACTTTCAGCGATATTTTTAAAAGCCTTCTCGACTTTTGAATGGCTAGAAGTGTCATGACACCTGGTGGGAAGCGCCAAAACAAACCAATGGAAAAATGCAATTATCATGTACGTTCCCCTCATCCAAGATAGAAGGATAGAGAGATTTTGCTTTCCCCGCATTAACAATGGAATATCATTACAATTCCATCATTTCCCTGCTTATTAGCTATTGGCAAACAACTCACTTAGTTAAATCCACATTTCACTCTATGATTGACAATGTTGTGACAACTCAACCTCCTAATGCACTTTTCTAATTCTCCATGATCACGCAGCAGGGTGTTCCAAAAGAACCGGCTTCTAATTAGCAATAGTGCTGATGGGAACCATAACTTTTATGTTGTCGTCATACTTTTAAATCAACTATACATCGCCAACAAAAAGTTCCCTACAACATATAGCATAGATTTAAAAAATAATAATAATAATAATTCAGCTATGAGATCTGGAAACTAAAAAAAATCACCTTTAAGGCAAGGATGGTGATTATCCAAAGACTCTATGCAACACTTAAAATTCCCAAAAGTTATACCATTCCATCTAATTGAGATGAACTCTTCCATTAGTATCACCTTCATAATAATTTTTATTATTATTACATTTTTTTTAAAAAAAACGTTTGTATTAGTAACCATGTTAATGGTCATAATCTTTAAAATAATCGAATGCTCTATATTGTAAATTAAAAGCATTGCCTAGCAGAAGTTCACTTTAGAATCATAGGTTGATGTGGATTGTCCAATTCATTTATGAAGAGATTCTACAAAACCTCTATTCATGCTTAAATCTCCTGTATAACGGTAGTCCATGCGTCCAAGTTATGCAATTATCTATTATCTAAATAGCCGTCACCACCAAACCAAACACACAAATAATTCCATGTAACAACTGCTTTACTCCGATAACGATTAAATTAAATCTCAATCAAGAAAAACCTAATTTTACATGTAGCAGCTACTTGTTTTCACGATGATCACATCTCATTTGTAACCGGGGAAAAAAAAAACCATAATAGAAAGTCAACACAAATAGTTGAAGAACAAATTGACTAACAAAGATCTATATGTACATATGGTACCCGAATTCGTGCATTCTGATCTTGCCCAGACTCGAGCAATTTAGCCAATTCCCTCTTCAGCTGCTTCAATTGTCCCTCCTTCTTGTTCTTCAGTAGCTTTATCCGAGACGTCGCGAGCTTCAACGATGTCTTGCTGCATCAACCATCCAATTCAAATATATATAAATATATCCAAAACTCTCAAATTTCATCAACAGAATTCAATGATTCGATATTACCAACCAATACATATATTCTACTGTGTGTGTACATGCACGAGTTAGTGAAACTGACTGAGATTACCATTTGGCGGATTTAAAGCTCCTGTGAAGCATTGTGACTTCGAATTGCGCCGAAAAATCCGCTGATTTGGTTATGAAGAATTGAATTTCAGAGCGATGGAACCAACCGACCAATCTGGGGTTATTGCTGTCACTTTCTGTATGAAATGAAATGATTGAATGAATATAGTGGACTTCGATATTAAGGATTGAGAAAAATCAGAAGGAGATGAAAGGTTTGATTGATTGATGTGTTCGGAGGTTGAGATTCGTTTACCCAAGGACAAGACTTCTTCTCTGTATATAAGAAAAAAAAAATAAAAAAACGACGAAGAAAAATCAAAGTTTTGGGATTAAGAAGAAACTTGGAACTTTAACCAAAAAAAAAAAAAAAAAGAAGAAACTTGGAATTGACAAATTTGACTTCTTACTTTGACCAAATTACCCTTTGGAGTTTTGACCAGAGTGTTTGTTGGTATTGTAAAAAAACAAAAGGAAAATTTACATTGACCTCATAGGAATCTTTTACTATGCACAAAGTTTGGAAAACAATCCAACCCTAAACAAATTAAAGTACATCTTGTAATAAAAAAAGAAAAAGAAAAGAGTAATAATTCACCCTTATCACTCCAATCATTATTGCCTTGTCCTATCCACTACACAAATTAAATGCATGAAGTTGTTGTATCTATGTGGCCTTAAAATTGTGAAAACAATTATTAAAGACAAAAAGCTCTAAGTTAGAATAATAATTAATAATTATATAGTAATGCAATTATAATGACAGAACATATTTTTTATCCGACTTTCCAGTTTTGCCCCTATACCAATCTGAATATATAACCCATACTAATAAATATGGACAGATTTTGACAGGTAAAATGACCCTTACAAAATCTTTGATCAGTTGCTATTTGATCACATCATTGTGTATTTAGTTGGTCGAAGATCCGAAGGAAAAAATTCAAGTGGTAATTCATTACTTCTGTGAAGTGCCTTTCTATCCTTTTCGCTCACCACAGCACAACGCACGCGTCCCGTTGGTGGATTGATGATGCACACACGTCTCTCCCCGCGCGGGCGCCTCTTAATCCGGGAAGGTCCATTTACCCACCAACAACAAGCTGGATACAAAGGATGAACGTGAACTACACGCATTTTTTGACGCCATTTACAGAAGTGGTTCGGGTTCTCCTGACGGTTTGTCCAAGTTCTTAGTTTTTACCGCACAAAACAATGTTCCCTACAATATTTCCCAAGTGAAGCCATTTTTACTCGTTTTTGGATAGCCCTGCTGAGGTCACCATTACGAAGCCAGTATTTTCATTTCAGCATACAACTATACTTCACCAAGCGCCACTTGACATCTTGAAGAAAAGACAGCTTGGACAAACACAGAAAATACTCCCTGATTCACATGAATCGGGGAGTGAATTCAACTATCCTATCAAATCAGGGATTCAAGTGATCGATTAATTTATTACTCATGAACAGTGCTCCACGGAGGTCGAGGGTAATGCAGTACCCAGTAACACCCAGGAAAATAACAGCTACAGTACAAAAGTACACCCAACTAAGCCACTTGTATGTGGATTATTAAGGCAACAACAATACATACCCACTGATTCCTCATCTTGAAAAATTCTGCAGAAAAACGAAATCTAGAATTTAGAGTGCTAGTGACTCAAATCACCCTAAGAATGACAAAACACTGGTAAAATCAATCTCCCCAAACACTTTGACCCAAGTGATGATATGATGTTTAGACGTAGTAACCGGTGAATGTAAATCCCCTTCCCACAATCTCTCCTGCACAAAACCATGCAAAGCACTCCAGCCCAAACAAGGCAGCAGTGGTGGCATCATCAACATTCAAGTTCTGCCTGTTCTTCCACATATTCTTGACATAATCAAGTTCCTTCCAAAATGACTCGGAACGACCAGGAATACTGTAGTGTGCAAATAAAAACATATGAAAAATTAATTAGCAAACACATACATGCATAGACAGGCAAATTCACATAGGTTATCTTACTTCATATGGTAACTATAACATATTAGAATGTATTACTACTTTCTTTCCCACTATAGCAAAGAACTCGAGCCACTCTACAATAAGAAACACAATATCACCTGCAAGGAAAAAATAAACATTTTTTTTTCTTGGCTGGGTACCAGGGCGACTCAAGTCAGTCAACCCACTCTAGTAAGAGAGAGAAATTAAACTAGAAGTCTAGAAATAATGAGTTATATGAGCTTGCCTACAACAATAAAAAGAAAATTGCAGGAACCCCACAGAATAGCTCTAAACATGAACTAATATCAACATTCATTTGCTGGCGTGATCAAAATACGTCCCTTGCACAGTGGTATGTCTCATAAATATGATAAGATTCTATATCACAGAGGTAGTTGACAAGGGGAGGAACAAAGGATGTAGCAAAAGAGACCGAGTATACAACATAAAAGTCATAAAATAAGGCTCACATGGGTTTTTTAAAGATGGTGAATTGTTTTTCATTAGCAAGATTTCACTGGTGTTTAACCTTAACATTTTTGCTCCTTAATAGTTGGCCTTACTGACACAATGAGCATAAATCTTATCCACTCTTCCAATTTCCTAGAGCAGGTTGAGGAGCAATGTAAACTTTCCACAAGATTATGGAAACTAATCAAGTTGTGAGACAGCTAATTGCCAATTCTCACCATCCATGGTGCCTTATACTTCGATGACATAACATAGCCTGTACCAATTCCTTCAACAAATCCAATTAGTCTTCAACACCATGAACTTATGCTACATTCAGCATGCAAGAATGGGATGAAATGGAATA
Organism: Cornus controversa; assembly: GCA_026545225.1. Lineage (NCBI taxonomy): Eukaryota > Viridiplantae > Streptophyta > Magnoliopsida > Cornales > Cornaceae > Cornus > Cornus controversa. The sequence continues at coordinate 46,365,423 of CM048851.1, forward strand.
GTATAAGAGAGATGCTGCAGTCACCATTCCGTTCCATTGTTTGGTTGCAAAACTGCAAGGATACAGGAATGAAATGATCGTTCATGTTCCAGTGTTTGGTTAAACTAGTTAATAGAATAAGTTCTAAACTTATTTCTCCCAAAGACACCTTCTATAATATATAATTATATTATATTATATAATGTATTATGTACTATAATATAAATTATATAAATATGCATTATATAGCATTATATTATAATTATATAATAAAAGTAGTCTAATATATTATTAAAAATATGATTATTATTATATAATATAGTAGTATAGTATATTGTATATTATGCATTGTAATGTACAATATATATTGGTATACGATACATTTTTCTTCTATCTTTCGCCTAGACTTTTAGTGTTTCTACTTTAAGCTCGGGAATACATATTTGATGACAGTTTTTTTTCTTTTTTCCAATTTTCTGATATTCATTCCCTAAATCATGAAATAAGGCTCACATGGGTTTTTTAAAGATGGTGAATTGTTTTTCATTAGCAAGATTTCACTGGTGTTTAACCTTAACATTTTTGCTCCTTAATAGTTGGCCTTACTGACACAATGAGCATAAATCTTATCCACTCTTCCAATTTCCTAGAGCAGGTTGAGGAGCAATGTAAACTTTCCACAAGATTATGGAAACTAATCAAGTTGTGAGACAGCTAATTGCCAATTCTCACCATCCATGGTGCCTTATACTTCGATGACATAACATAGCCTGTACCAATTCCTTCAACAAATCCAATTAGTCTTCAACACCATGAACTTATGCTACATTCAGCATGCAAGAATGGGATGAAATGGAATAGTATAAGAGAGATGCTGCAGTCACCATTCCGTTCCATTGTTTGGTTGCAAAACTGCAAGGATACAGGAATGAAATGATCGTTCATGTTCCAGTGTTTGGTTAAACTAGTTAATAGAATAAGTTCTAAACTTATTTCTCCCAAAGACACCTTCTATAATATATAATTATATTATATTATATAATGTATTATGTACTATAATATAAATTATATAAATATGCATTATATAGCATTATATTATAATTATATAATAAAAGTAGTCTAATATATTATTAAAAATATGATTATTATTATATAATATAGTAGTATAGTATATTGTATATTATGCATTGTAATGTACAATATATATTGGTATACGATACATTTTTCTTCTATCTTTCGCCTAGACTTTTAGTGTTTCTACTTTAAGCTCGGGAATACATATTTGATGACAGTTTTTTTTCTTTTTTCCAATTTTCTGATATTCATTCCCTAAATCATGAAATAAGGCTCACATGGGTTTTTTAAAGATGGTGAATTGTTTTTCATTAGCAAGATTTCACTGGTGTTTAACCTTAACATTTTTGCTCCTTAATAGTTGGCCTTACTGACACAATGAGCATAAATCTTATCCACTCTTCCAATTTCCTAGAGCAGGTTGAGGAGCAATGTAAACTTTCCACAAGATTATGGAAACTAATCAAGTTGTGAGACAGCTAATTGCCAATTCTCACCATCCATGGTGCCTTATACTTCGATGACATAACATAGCCTGTACCAATTCCTTCAACAAATCCAATTAGTCTTCAACACCATGAACTTATGCTACATTCAGCATGCAAGAATGGGATGAAATGGAATAGTATAAGAGAGATGCTGCAGTCACCATTCCGTTCCATTGTTTGGTTGCAAAACTGCAAGGATACAGGAATGAAATGATCGTTCATGTTCCAGTGTTTGGTTAAACTAGTTAATAGAATAAGTTCTAAACTTATTTCTCCCAAAGACACCTTCTATAATATATAATTATATTATATTATATAATGTATTATGTACTATAATATAAATTATATAAATATGCATTATATAGCATTATATTATAATTATATAATAAAAGTAGTCTAATATATTATTAAAAATATGATTATTATTATATAATATAGTAGTATAGTATATTGTATATTATGCATTGTAATGTACAATATATATTGGTATACGATACATTTTTCTTCTATCTTTCGCCTAGACTTTTAGTGTTTCTACTTTAAGCTCAGGAATACATATTTGATGACAGTTTTTTTTCTTTTTTCCAATTTTCTGATATTCATTCCCTAAATCATGAGTGATGAGCAATCTAACATGGGCATACCAAGAAAATGGATGAGAAACTTCAATTTTGGCTTGGAATAGATCAATTCCATCACACCAAATGTGGCATGAAGGAACACACATTCCATAGGATTACTCTAACAACGAAGTAAAAATATGCAGTAAGACTGGCGACACATCACTAAGATTTTCACATATTCCATAGGATTACTCTAACAAGTTAACAACGAAGTAAAAATATGCAGTAAGATTGGCGACACATCACTAAGATTTTCCCATCCAAATTAATTTTGTGAAGGTAAACAATAATTATATTTAATTGCTCTCCCTAACGTGAAGATTAGGCATTAACTTGCCTTTTAATCTCTAATCATCCATGCAACATCAACTACCAGTGTTCCAGAAACTCAGTAAGACTATATGGACATCCACAAACTATCATTTCAGTGATGACTGGTGCATCCTGATCTCTAGGAAAACAATTCAAAAATCAAGAAACAACAATGTCAAAAACTAGAAAGCACGGACACTTCACCGAAGGTGTCGTACCCATGTCAGACACTCAAACACTTGAACATTTCTCCGACACGTGTCGGACACTTCATAGAAGTTGTCCTAACATTTTTCTTTTTAGGACACTCCTTGAACACTTCTCGGACACTCCTCGAACACTTCATAGCAATGATGTATATTCAAGTATTTCGAATAGAAATTATACTGAGTTATGATTAAAAATCTTAGCTAAATATATGTAGAAGACTAAATAAGTCTGGTTCTTTAATTTATTTGTCTATTTTTGTTTTTAAGTTTGTTTGGTTCTTAATTTGCTTGATGATGAATTGGAGTCTTTTTGTAATGTAGTATTTTTTTATTGAATAATTAATATATATTAATATATTATATTATTATTTTATAGTCGTATCATCGCCGTGTCCGTGTCCTGTTTTTTAAAAAATTTCCGTATCGCCGTGTCCGTGTCGTGTTGTACCCGTGTCCGTGTCCGTGATTCCTAGGTCTAAACCATTATACGCTGAGCAGAAGTACATTAGTGATTTAGAACTCATATAATGTCATGATTAGCAAATTTTAAACAAACTGAGAACAACTACCGATAAACAAACCCAATTTAAGGCATGCCCAGACATCTAAAGAAGACTAAATAGGCTCATTAAGTTTCGTGCATAACCAATGTATAATCACAAATGAGACAATTACGGAAAAATGTCTGCAATCTTTACAAATGAAATTCCAAAATATGCAAGTTCACAACTATATGCTACCAGTTGCAACTATAGCCCCAATTTTCTGTGATGCACTTTTCTACATAATAGGACAACAGATTTGTTTATTAAAATCCAAGGACATCGGAGTACACCCTTACAACAGATTAATGTGTATGTGTTTTATGTATGTACATATTCATATCTACAGGTAAATAAATCAAGCTAAATTTGAACGGATAATTATGCTTCGCTGACCAATTGGATAAACCAAATATGCAAAGACAGTATTTCCAAGAAATTGCAGTTCAAATCCCAATACTTCGATTCAGCTGTATTACAAACTGCATGCATCAAGGTTTCTTAAAATATGAAATACATGAACTGCCGAACAGATATAATCAATCCTACCACAACAAACCAAGTGAAAAGCAAACTCAAGGGCCAAGTCAACTAGGGTACAGAGAGAATAACCTATCAAGACGAGTGTAGAACAACTGCTTGGACAACAGATTGCATGTGTCGACAGTAGGTGGCTTCTGAATGTACTGCTTGTTCTGCTCCAGCAACTGGTTGTAATAAGCAGTTCCATGCTTGGCCACAAATTGCGAAGCTTGACATGCCTTCAATTGCAATTGTTGCAACTTCGATGCCATCAAATCCCAAATTAAGCCTGAAAACAGTGAGTAAAGCCCCAAAACATTAACCAATCAAACATCGCACCCATTAACAGAGAAAAAAAGTCTCCACAACATATTTTTGACAAATTTCAACGCATCAAAACAACAAAGAAAAATAATAATAACAGACAAAAATAATCCAAATCTTATGGCATCCAACGCTCAGACTCCATTAATTCAACATTGTGCAACAAACAGATAATCCATCAGAAGTCCCCCAATCATTTCACAGGACCCTATAACAGAGTGTCTAAGCTACAAACACTACAGTTAGAAAGACCTAATCAGCATTACCTCGGAAAAAGGACATAAAGTTACTAAATGAAAAGGGATTATATCAATCCAACTAAAAAAGCAACTTTCAGTTCACATTTTGAAAGTACTCATCTTCCCTTTTAGAACAAAAATCAAAATGAGTCCTTATCTCCCCTTAGAGAGCAATGTTTGCTCTGGAAAGCAAAATGAGCGCTTTTGGAAGTGTTATGCAAACAATGCCTATTGTTCTCGTGTTGCACTTCACAGATCAGGACATCGCAATGAATAAACAAAACTAAGTCAAACATCTGGCAAGATCAAATCAAACCCTAACTACCAAATCGCGGACCGGAAAGTAAACATATTCATAAACACACGCATAGTAGATATACAGAACCAAAAATTAGTGGAATAGCACACATGGTGATAATTCAGAGCACGGGATCTGGGCAAGATTGGTTGCAAACCTCAAAGAGAAACGGATAAATATACAATTGGAAATGAATTGCAAATCAGAGAAGAAAAAAAGTGAATTTGAATGTTACTTTGCGTTCGGTGAATTCGAATGAATGTTGAGACGCGACGAGAGTCTCTTGTCCTTCAATTCTCTCGCCGCTCAGCTTTCGCTCTGTGACACTGCAAAGTTCTCAGATATGAGAATAGTGAGCGAACATTTGGGATATCGCGGTTATCACTAGTACTTTTTTTTCAACGGTTAGTTTCGACTTGGGGCAAATTTAGAAATATTGTGAATAATTTGTGATATCAATGCTCTATCTTGGCTCCACAATGCTAGGGGTCCAATTTGGTTTGGTCAGTGGAACTCAGTTCGAGTCTTGTTCGTTTTTTTCACGAACTTTGAATAACTTTTTTTATAATTAGGGTTAGGATAGGATTGAAAATTTTCAACCCAAATTCAATTAGGATTGGGTTTAGATTGAGGTCTCATCAGCCTGAGCTCAATCCGAACCCGAATTCTAATTTTATTTTTTATATATTTTTATTTTAAATATAACCTTTTTATTTCAAATTATGGTTAGGTTGATCTAGTTAGTGGTTTATTAGTTATTATGTCACAGGATGTACTATCTAATATTTTTAATTTTTTTCAATTGTGAATTAGTTATGGTTATTTATTTTAGTCTTTACAATAATTATGTTTAGTTGTTAATAATGTGCATGACAAATAAATAAAATAATAAGAAAGCAATTTATAAGTTTCATAAAGTTAATGTTTTATATGAGGATGATTATATGATAAAATCATAGTAGTAACCCAAAATCTTAACCGAGTTGTAAGTCCGAATTCAATCCGAATTAAAAAAAATTAAGGATAAGTTCGGTTAGGGTTGGTTAGCTTTGGTTAAAAGTTGGGTTATGGTTAAACATTTTATTTCTCGGATTCAACCGGAGCTATACCTTCAATCTACCTGAGTTGCACCCCTACACAATACTCTCCTCATCTGGAGAAGGTGTATTGCACCCCTACACAATACTCCCCTCAACTGGAGAAGGTCTACAATACAATGTGGCTATTTTGACACATGACTCTCCCTCTATACAATGATCTTTATTATTCTTGATAATAGAAAATTGTACAATTTTTAAGAGAAATTGATGGATACCATGTGTCAAAATAACCCGAGTATTGTAGATTTTTTTCAAAAATTAGTCATTCCTCTTACTTCAAATGTTACATTGACCTTCTATTCTTAGCTATTTTTTGCTCAAATATTGAGGTTATGTTTGGTACAACAAGAAAGAAAACAAAAATATAACATTAGTTATGAGAGAAATAAAATAAAATAAATGCTAGTGTTATCCTCTCGTCATGTTTAGTTGTTTGACGATATAAAATAAAGAAAATGATAGTTAATGCTTAAGTATGTTTTGAAAAAATAATAAAAGGAAATTTTTTTAATGAATATATACCCTTTCACATATAAAAGGCAAATGTATACCAACAAAGTGGTAAGACAACGGTAAAAAGTGTGTTAAGCATCGTTAAAGTCAAAACGACAATTTGAAAACAAATAAATGATTAAAGAGAATAAAAACATACCCTGTGACTCATTCGTATGGTATTTTGATTTTATCATTATTATCTTGCCTTTATCTCGTATGGATGGGGTCGGCCACATGAATTATCTTTTTTCATTCTTTTTTATTATACACCACGTTTTTTCTTAAATTTAAAATTTTGAAGTCGTCGTTAATTATTTCATCTACGAAAACTTTGGTTGATTTCTTTATCATTTACCTTTTAAACAAACAACTCTTCATCTTTTAACAAGTTTATCATATGGTCTACATTGTATATGACCATATAACATAAGTATATTTTTTTCTAATTTTATAATTGGCATTATACCTAATGTTCCCTTTACACGTTTATTATTTATTTTATCTCTAATAGTAATACGTAACATTCTTATTTTCGATACATGAATGCGTTTTATTTGTGTATTTTTCAATTCCCAACAATCCACTCCATACAATATTATCGGCCTAATCACCATTTTATATCATTTTTCTTTTAATTTAATTGGTATTCAGTTGTCACAAATGATGCCACTAGTTTGCCTCCATTTTGTCTATCTGACTTCAATCCTATTTACTACATCACCATATATCTCTCTATTTTTTTGTAATATTGATTATAGGTAACAAAAATAGTTCTTTTGAGTGACTATTTAGTTTTGAAGTGTAATATTTATATTATCATCGTTTTCTACTTTATCAAAATTACATGTCATGTATTCCATTTTAGTTTTACTAATTATTAGGCCCCTTAATCTAATGTTTTCTCTGTATTTTTAATTTTGTTGCCAAGGTTTCTTTATAAATATCTATTAATATTATGTCACCGCAAATAACATACACCACATGATGTTTTCTTAAATAATCCAACCCTGTAAAGGAAGTTACTAATTTCACCACATGTAATGTTAACTCCAGTCAATATCCCACTATAAGTTTCTTGAATAAGATTTATAAGTTTTTTTTGGTATTGTTTGTTGTAAAGCCCACCAAATTATGTTCATTAAAACTATATCATATACTTTTTCTAAATTTACGAATGACATGTGCAAGTCTTTTTTTTACTCTTGTGCAAGTCTTTTTGTTTACTTCTATATTCTCATCTAGGTCGTCTTATTAAATATACAGTTTCCATCATGAATCTTGTTATGTATCATGTCTCTAATTTTAGTCTAATAAGGTTTTCTTTTTTAGAATTGTATTTTATTAGATAATTTATTGTTAGGAAAGTTTTGGGGTCTAAGGAATTGTAATCCTTGTCCAATAAGGAATTGGGTTTAGGGCTCTATAAATAGATACATATGGTATGGTTAGGGGTGGCAAAATTAGACACAACATGACAACACAACTCGATTTAAGCGGGTTTGGGTTTGAGGTAAGCTGATGCGTTTAATAAATGGGTCGACACGAACACGACATGCAAAAATTGGGTTGGATTTGGGTTTAAGTTGTCTAACTCGTGACACGATTACGACACAATTACGACATGAGTTATTCATATATTATGGTTTTATACAAACTTATACATACATAGTTATATAAGACATGAGTTATTCATATATACATGATTTTATATATATTGCAATTATTTGTAATCTATTTATTTGTTTACAAGACTGATGTAATCATAAAACGTAATGATGAGATTGTTATGGTGTCTTCCCAATTGTTTGAGTTTATATATAGATACAAAATTTATAATATAGTTTTATTTTAGGATTTATGTATTGGTATGTACTTTATTTTTTATATGATCTTCAGATAAATTTTTAGGGATGGAGAAACTCATATAATATAAGTTAAACGGATTAAAAAGGTTATTAAACAAGTTGTGTTATTATATGACATGTTTATTAAACGGGTTACAAGGGTCGACACGGGTAATACGTTTAATAAACGGGTTAGGTTAATGTTGAGGGTGTCTGACACGATTATTAAATGTGTCGGGTTAGGGTTGAGCTGTTTAGTATAATACTTATAGATCGATATAACACAAACACAAATTGCCACCCCTATGTATGGTGGAAAGTTATGAGTTGAGAGAGATGTAACCCTGTGAGGGGATTGATGGGTAGAGAGAGTTACATGGTTGGTAAAGTAAAACACTGAGGGCGAGAGGGAGTTTCATGGATTGGCACATGGTGAAGAGTTCTGGGACAAGAGTTTATGTACACGGTCCAATTGTGTGTATTCTCTACTATTATAATATCTCTCTGGAATTGTAATGGAATATCTTTTCATCCGTGGACGCAGGTTAGGTTGTGTCGAACCACGTACATCTTGTGTTTTGTGTAAGATTGATTATAATTTGTTTTCGCACTTCTGTTGTTCCCAACAAGTGGTATCATAGTCGATGGTTCATGTTGGGACGTTCAACCTTTATTCAAAAAATACAAGAAGTTTCAACCAGTGCTGCAATATGTTTCAATTGCATATGGAGTTAATCAATCAATTTGTTTGGTCACGATAGTTAAAAAATCATGATAAATTACATGGCATGGAGCTCGAGTATTCAAGGTGGAGCCTCAGAGGTTTGATTAGTCGAGTAGCATACAGTGGAGACAATTAGAGTTGTGCAAGACTGAAGCCATACAAGTGTCCAATTCAAAGTTGTGATGATTGATATTGTGCGAGATTGAAGCCACGTGAGTGTCCAATTCAATGCTGTGGGAAGCGACGATTGACGTGATGGAATTTGAACCAAGGTGGAGATTGTTATGTATTATGTCTCTAATTCTAGTCTAATAAGGTTTTCTATTTTAAAGTTATATTTGATTAGGCAATTTATTGTTAGGAAAGTATTGGGGTTCAAAGGATTGTAATCCTTGTTCAACAAGTTATTGAGTTTAAAGTTCTATAAATATATGCTTAGGGTATGGTTGAGACTTATGAGTTAAGAGAGATGTAACTTCATTAAAAAATTGATGGGTAGAGAGAGTTACAGGTTTGGTAGAGTAAAACACTGAGGGCGAGGGTAAGTCTCGTGCATTGGTACATGATGAAGAGTTATGGGACAAGAGCTTATGTACACGGTTCAGTTTTGTGTATTCTCTACTATTGTAATGTCTCTCTGGAATTGTAATAGAATCTCTTCTCATCCGTAGACGTAGGCCAGGTTATGCCGAACCACGTATATCTTGTGTTTTGTGCGAGATTGGTTATAATTTATTTTTGCGCTTTCAAAGTTCCTAACAAGTAGTATCAGAGTCGATGGTTCATGTTGGGACATTAAACCTTTATTAAAAAAAGATTCAGAAAACACAAGAAGTTTCAACCAGTGCTGCAACATGTTTCAATTGCAAGTGGAGTCAATTAATCTACAAAGCACGGATACTCCAAATATAGTGTCGTGGTCGTATCGGACACGTATTCGATACGGATACGGCCGGATACGTGTCCGATACGGCTAAGAAGTATCCCATTTTTTTTTAATATCGGATACGGCTAGGATACGTTTAGGATACGTCTGAGATACGGCTGGGATACTTTTCAAGACAAATTTGTAATTTTTTGCTCTATAAAATGGGGTTGAAATTGTAATATTAAAAACTTTATAAATAAGAAAATAAGGCTCATTTAATAAAAAAACAAAAATATTTTTAAAACCCTCAAGTAAGTAAGTCATTGTAAAAAAATATTAAAAAAGATAGTGAATTTCTAGATTTTAACTTCTTATATTTTGTATAATTACTTTAACTATATTTATTGTATGGTTGAAAAATAAAAATTAATATTTTATGTATAATATTATATTATTTATTTATTTATTTATTTAATGTATCCTTGCCGTGTCCGTATCCTATTTTTTTGAGATTTGCCGTATCGCCGTATCCGTATCGTGTCGTGTCCGTATCCCGTATCCGTGTCCGTGCTTCCTAACAATTAATCAATTTATTTGGTCACGATAGTCAAAAAATTATGATGAATTACATAGCATGGAGCTCTCCTCTGCATATCATCCTTAGTGATTTCCTCCAACTCAACAAACCTATCACTTTCAGCATGAACATCTGCCTCAGTAGATTTTGCTGTTGATCTGTCCTTATACATTACTTTCTCATTGAATATGACATATCTGCTTCTAATAATCTTTCGATTTTGATCATCTCATAACTGATAACCAAACTCATCAACGCCATACCCAATAAAAGTACACTTTTTGGATTTTGGATCAAGCTTGCTTATAGCATCAGAACTTATGTGCACATACGAAACATAGCCAAACACTTTCAGGTGTGAAAGGTTTACCTCATTTTCGCTCCAAGCCTCCTCTGGTAAGTCTCCATCTAAAGGAACAGAAGGTCCCCGGTTGATCAAGTATGCTACAGTGTTAACTGTATCAGCCCAAAACATATTAAGTAACCCAGTATATATCCTCATACTCCGAGCACGCTCATTCAAGGTTTTGTTCATGTGCTTTACGACACTGTTTTGCTTTGATATTCTAGGAATAGTCTTTTCCATTATGATCCCTCTAGTAGTACAAAACTCTTTGAAGCCTCTGTCATCATACTCACCCCCATTATCAAACCTCAAACACTTTATCTTCAATCATGTTTCATTCTCCACCATGGCTTTTCACTTCTTGAAAATGTCAAATACATCAGATTTATTTTTTATAAAATAAATCCATACCTTTCTTGTCGAATCATCAATGAAGGTAACATAATATGATGAGCCGCCAAGAGATGAAACTGGAGAAGGTCCCCACATGTCTGTATGAACCAACTATAATTTTTTTGTCTTAGGTTTCCTACTAGCCTTTAAAAAATTGACCATTTTCTGTTTTCCGAATATGCAATCCTCGTATAAACCAATTTCCACTAATTTAATTCCCAACAGATCTACCAAGCATAAATCACATTGGTTCTTAGATATTGATGTTTCTTTATTTGTTTTTTGCTATATCATTCTTTCCAACAATTTCATTGTATGACTCAATAATTTAATTCATCTATAATTTTCACAAATTTGTATATGACTTTTATTGAATTGGTATTGTTTATTTTTCCTTCACCCGCTTAGCATAAATATTTCTCTTATAATTTTGTTAAACAACTTTGTTAACCATTCAATGCATGCCTCTCCTAAATGTCTCTAAGCCTTTATATATATGTTATTCGGTCCAATGAATTTATTATTACCCATTTTTTTAAGTGTGCCCTCCACTACCTTATTATGAAAATCATTTACCATTCCTATGCATGATTACTTACTTCTGACTTTTATAAATGGATAAAGTGAACTCCGCTATATAATAAATGTGCAAAGACCCCCCTATTGTTCAAAAAACCTCCTACAATTTTTAATTTGTGCAAATAAGGACAAAATTTTAATTTGGGGGAAATTTAACAATGAAATGACTAAAATGCCCTTACTTTATAATAAAAAATAAAAATGTTAAATGACAAATTTGGCTGTAAGCCTCTTTCTCCATCTCTCTATATTCTCTCTCTCTCTCGATATCTCTCTATTTCTGAGTTTTTTTTTCTACCAAATTTTTTTCTATTCTCTCGCGTCAAATTCTCTCCCCCCCTCTTTCTTTCCTCATACATCCAACTGCACCCATCTTTATTACATATGAAATTGATACCCACCATTCACCTTATATAATCTATAAACACATTGAGCATCAAAATGAGTTGAAGACGATTTATATCCGTGAACAACTTTGATAACAGGTTGCCTATGTATGTACGTATATATATATGGACTATATATATATATATATATATATATTCGTGAGCAACTCTAATTGTGATCCAAACAAGTTTTGATTATATGCATGTATGTATGTGTGTGTGTGTATAAATAGATGTATATGTGCATGTAAAGGTTCTTGATGTAAAAACGATTGCGATCTGTATATATAAATGTATATTTGTATATATACATAGGTGATTTAATCCAAAAAATATTTACCCATTCACTCCCACTACGCTCATAAAGTAGGTTCAATACCAAAGCATTGCTGGAGAGGCTAAAGGAGAAGAGGCTTGTGTTCGTGGGGGATTCGGTGAACATAAACTAAAATGGGTTTCAATGAGGTGCCTGCTAGAGTCATCCATCCCTAAAGGACTCAAATCCATGAAATTAAATGGTTTCTTGTACACTTTCAAGGCCACTGTAAGTAATGAAAATAAAATGGTGAGATGTTGTAGAGAGAGATGCACAGTTGAAAGAGAAAAACTTTAGAGAGAGAGAGCATGTACGCACAGGGTATTTTGGTCATTTTAAAAGGTACTTTGGGTTTTTTTTTTAAAAAATTGTCATAATTGCTTTGAGGGGGCAATTTGTTCCGAATTTTAAAAATATAGAAATTTATATGCACATACCAAATAATATGGGTGTTTCTTGCACATTTTCTATATAGTAGAGGTTTTTTCTGCACTTAACCCTTTATAAAAATAAGGACAAAATCAGTATTAGAAATATTTCATTAAACTTTGTAACCCTTACTGTCAATTTCATCTCATTTTTGAGAAGATAACAAAACTTACTCATCGTGACTCGTATTATTTTAAATTCCTCCATTTCTTTTCCTTTATTTAAAAATTGATATTAAACATAATATACCATTTCTCTCCATTATCTTTTTTTTCCTTTCATTTCTCTCCAACCAAATTGGGCCTAATAGTATTTTGCCATTTTGCACGGTCAACAACTAGCATTAAGTGAAGAATAAAATAAAATTGGTATTTTATAATTAATTTTACGGAGGCAAAAATGTTTTATTTTACTAGCTGTTAATAAATAATTTTTTTGTTAAAAATATTAACAACGTGGGAAATCAGTGTAATTTTTGAATCAATTGGAAAGACTATTTAATTATTCATGCTACAAGAGAGGTGAGTGTAGTTTATTCTTTTATTTTCTTCTTATTTTATACTTTTATTTGGTTTGAACAATAAAAACTTGGATGGATGAACATGGAAGGATGAATAAAAGAGACATGTTAGTGAAAAGTAAATATATCCTACATCAAGTCAAGATCCTCTGAGTGTAATGCATTGTGCATGTTTAATGCAATTAAATATGTTTTCAACACGTTGAATTTGTCTGAAATTATATACATTTAATATGTTGAAAACAAATTTAATTGTGTTAAAAATTTACAGCACAAGAAAACATGTTACAACAAAAGATCCAGACACATCCTACCTCATTCTATTTGATTAGGTGGGGAGTCCAATAAACTAACTGTGATGGCATTTAGATATATATTCCCATCCTTTATATCTTTTGGCAATTCGGCACATTTAGAATGCATGCTCCATTCTCACTCCCTCTTTGTTATATAAAAAATATGTGAAAACACATAAAGGATTTATAATTATGTCTAACACATAACTATTTGAGGAACCATTTGACGAATGTATTGAAAGTGATGCACTTATGTGCAAAATTTTTTTGTGCATACCAGTAGAGACAGGGTCTAATTTTGACTATTTCTTTTTTATTTATCATTTATTGTCTTAAAATAATTTTAAATGATTGTACACACATTATATGTATGAAATTCATATGTGGAGACTAGTTTTGAGGTTCGGGAGATATTTTCAAGCCAATAGGCTCATTTTGAAATTTTTGGGTTGACGAGACCCTAGACACAGGTCGAGTGGACCCGAAAAATTAGATATTTTTTTAATAATTTTTTATTCTTGATTTTAGACCAATTAGAATGTTAGAAGATGAATGAAATTGATTTTGAAGTCATAACCATTTTCGGAATTGAAAACGGAGGTTGAGATGGTACGTTAAGTGGCGTAAGGGCATTTTGGTCATTTCACGGCATGTGGACTATAAATATATGAAAATCAGACATTTCTTTATTTGAAAAACCCCTCTATACCGAAGACCAGTGGTTTGTTCTACTCGGCAAGGGCTGCGTTTTGAATTAAACAAAGTTTGATTTGGACAAAGTTGAAACTTGAAGATTTATAGGATTTTGCTATGAAAGCTTGCAAACTTGATGTAGGAGTGTGTTCTCCTTCCTTTCATTGATTCCATAAGTTTTGGTGGTGAATTTGGTGGTTTAATATGGTAGGGTGGCTTAAGAAGGTTTAGTATGTTAATTTACTAGCTTTACTTCTTGTTTAAACATGTCAATAGTGGTTCTCACCTATGTTGTATTATGAGATTGTGTGTATGTATTAATAGGGGATGCATGAGGTTCATTAATGTCACTTTTGAGCCATGAGATAACATGTATGCATTTTGAATGCCAAGTGTTTGAGAAAAAACATCAAAGGAAGAAAATTTGTGAAATTATTTTTGGTGATGCCTTATGCATGGAATTACATGCATTATGATATGTATGTTAAACATGTGTTAGCATAATAGTGTGATATGGTTTACAACATGATGCATGCATGATAACCATGTTGTTGTGAAGTTATGTGGCGTAATACACATTTGTGGAATTGCTAAATTCTTGATGAATCGAAGCTTGTCTAGGAGAAAGAAAATCATACATGGCATTCGGAGTTGCCCAACCACGTCATGAAAATGGAAATCATCCACATTGGTATGGCATTCATAGTAGTCCAATTATACATAGGCTAATGCATAAGAATCATAATTTGTCCACATACTCGTATGACACTCATAGTACGACTAATCATGTGTTCTCAGAGTTTGACCAACTATTGTCATTGTTTGAATGCTTATATGTTTTTCATTGAACAAGCATGCTAAAATGTTAATATGCGTGAATTGCATTGGAAGAGGTGCGTATGAACATTGATTATGCCATGTAGTTATATGGATGTCATGTTGCATTTCATGTAGGTCAGTGTTGGGTCAATACTTAGGTAGGTTGGGGTGTTTATACTGAGCTAGTAGGTTGCTCACCCCTCTTTCATTTTCCTAAAACATTTCAGATAAGACACCAGCGGTGATCGAGGCACGAGTTGCTAGGGTTGGAGCACTCGAAAGTTTCCTTTTTATGATTTTGGATATTTACATGTATGTACTGTGTTTGTACTTTTAGAAATATTGTAATATGGATGATGGATGAATATTTCAATATTTTGGGGATGTGCAATTGTTAATTTGGGAACTTGGATGTTTTATGTACATTCTATACTCGATCCGATACAAATGTTGTAATCAAGGTCCGATTATGGTTTTGATGTTTTTTATGCATGCTTTAGGTTATATTAGATGTGTATTGATAGATGATAAATGTATGTTTAGTATTAAGTGAGTATTGGATGTCCAAACGTACCATTATGACTGTGCAGGGTTTGCTGTCGAGGGCCTACGATCAATTGTAACCTCCATTACAATGGATTGTAACTTCTATTACAATGGATTGTGAATTGGAGCTATAGAGATTGATTTTTGAGTTGAAAAACTAGTGTACTTCGATGGATGTTACGATACATCTTCGATGAATCGCGGCTTTACGATCAATTGTAACCCATGTTACTATCGATCATAAGGTTCAATTGCAACATGCTTTGAAATAATTAAATAAAGTGCATGTGTAACCAAGTGTGGGGCTTATTGGAGTGCATTGCCTTTAAATTATGCATGTATGACTATATGTATATGAAGATGCTTTCGCATATTTGAGGTTCATGTGTTGTTTATTGGATTAATGGACGGGTTCATACTCGAAATTCGAGCATGAAATTGAAATTTCAGTGACTCAAATTTTAGGACGTGACAATACCCAAAATAATTTGGCCATATTTTTAAATTAATTATTTTTGACATATTTGTAAATATTTTAACCCAGCATCAAATTTTCATATCCCTGTAATTTAATGCCCTTGAGTTCATATTTGAGTATTTTTTATTGAACATTTTTTGTTCAAAGACAAATAAACCCCGAGAAAACTTCGGATGTATTTTTACTGCAAGGAACTTTTCACACCACTTGTATGCGTTTACCATACGCAGTGCAACTGAGCAAGGTATTTACACGACGTCGTTAACTTGAAATTGATTATAAATTTGCAGATCACCTATTATTTTCTCGTACATGGCAAAACCTACGGAAGCCACTGTCATGGCTACTTCTCCGACCTCTGTGTCTCCTCCTGACATTCCAATGGAGCTCCACGAAATCAATCGATCGAAACTCATCAAGTATCTTCGCGAACATCTCTCGCACTCGTCTCTTCCTCACCAAGGCTTCGTACTTCTCCAGGTAAAATTTCGCACTTTGAACTTTGTGCTTATTCATTTTAATCTCTAATCTTTCGAGTCATTCAACAATCCATTTTCAGGGTGGCGAGGAACAAAATCGGTATTGCACTGATCATACCGAACTATTCAGGTAATCTATCATATCTATGCGTGCGCGCGCGCCCGCCCACACACACACACACACACACATATTTATGTCCGCATTGAGTAGAAGACCTATACAGGTATACATACAAACATATGCAGATGTATGAGAGAATTGCTTTCCTTTTGCTAATATGGCGAGACACTAGGGAAGGGAATGTTTTATCCATTTCATTCTTTATTAATTCATTTTATTAGGGCGGATGGGCTAGCTCAACACCGTTAGATTATTTGATCGTGGCTGGGAAGCTCAATCATTAAGAAGACCTCAAATTTTTATGGTGTTTGAAAACTATCAAGAGTACATATTCGCAATTTAATGAACAAGTATACTATTTAGCATCGTGAATGGTACTTGTCTCTCAATCTTTATAAGCGAGTTTCCTAAATGATGGAAGCTTTTGGAATTGTTTGTAGACACCGACAAATTTAGGGTAGCCCTTAAAAGATGATGCATGGTATCCTTTTTTAATTGGGAACAAATTTTAAGAGAAATGCTCTCTTTATTATCCAAATAAAATGCTTGCAATTATGATTGTAACTCCTTTTCTTTTTTTCTGTTTTAATTGAGTTTAAGAGAGTGACATTTTTCATAAAACATTGCAGTATTTATGATAGGGATACTTTCTATTGATCCTTGTCAATCTTTGGTTGGCATTTAGATGGCATCTGCCACTTGTGATTAATATACTACTAATTGATGGCTAACTTGGTTTATAGACAGGAGAGCTATTTCGCTTATTTGTTTGGAGTGAGAGAGCCCGGTTTTTATGGAGCTATTGTAAGTTTCCTTTATTACGACCACGTGGTTGTTTTTGATATATAAAGACGTATTTGCCTTTGTGTTTTCAAATGATATCCATTTTAACTTCTTTTGTAATGCTTAGCTTAATGAATGCTAATATGTTATGCGGATGCTCTATTTGATGAAGAGGCAAGATAAGTATCAAAGTACATACTTCTCCCAAAAGTTGTACATTATTTTGTAATTGTGAACTTGCCCCCACTCAAGATTGTCTAAAAAGTTGTTTAGCTTGAGGGTTCCAACCATTTTCTTCTCCCAACCTTTTTTCTCCTTGTTCTCATGACCTAGACCAAGTTCATCTCCTCTCTTTCGATTATCACTTTCTATCTTTTACTCTCCAAATCTCACTGCAAAGCAAAAGCACAAAGTGAAAGAATTATAAAATATATTTTAGTAGATTTTTCAAACCTAAGTCGGCATGCGAGAAAATCTAATCCCCTTTTGTAGCTATTATTATTCTTATTCTTATTATTATTATTATTATTATTTTTTTGCAAAATAATATTTTTAATTTTAAAAAGAAAAAAGAAAGAGTAAGATTTCGTTAAGATCAACCGATTGCTCGAGAAAAACATTAATAGCATTTGTAATGTTTATTATGCAACAAATTCAAGAGACGAAAACTCGTTGAGGACAATATAAAAACGAACTGATTGGGGTTCGTCTTCTTGTCAAATAGGATGGAGGCATCACCAGCAACATGGTTGACGTATGGCAAAAGGGTCCAAGGTGCCTAGGTGGAAGTCTAGGCAGGTTCAAAGAGAATAGAAGAAGGCAGCAACTATGGGACAGTTCCTCATACTTCCCTGAAGAGAGAGAGAGAGGATGGTTCCATGCCCTTTAGATGAGGTTTTGGTGCCTTTTATACAGTGGTGAAAAGGGTCAATAACCATTGGATAATGACCATTGGATGTTGTCAAGGGCCTATTTTCTCTATATAATAGTTGTATATATAATTATATTAATGATCATAGACTTCATAGTGGTGCAATGTGACAAAAGATAGAGGGAATAATAGAAGAAAGGGTATGGTTTGTGAAATACATGGGGGGTTATCTTGAGGAATTGTGAGCCTTTGTAGTTTGTATGCTCTTTGGTGGACCTGGTGGAGGAACCGTCCTGCGGAATGGGCATTCCTCAATAATTCTTGAAGTCCAGCCTCCATGCCAAATGCCTCTAGGATTCCGTGAAGTGACATTACAAGGTATGCGTGAGTTAACTTAGCTCTGCCTCTAACTTAGGTGGCTCGGTCAGGGTGTCTCTTTCCGTGATAATCTCCTCAAGGTTTGTTAGTAGAATAGAGTCTCCAAACAAGTTTAGAGGATGGGGTATGATAAAGATTCATTGGAGGTCTTGACCAGTATCACGTATAGAATAGCCACATAGGATCATTTGGATGCTAATGTGTCCACGACATTCTTATTGCCATGTGTTCACCGAAGACTAGGTGCCTACACTTGTCATACAATATTACCTATTGTATATATTATTGTTTTTGCATATAAGAAATATGTTTTTTAATTTTTAAATATGGTTTCCTTATTATGTTTTTGTCTACTTCTTTTAGGAATTTTCTTGTCAATGTGTCCTATGCCATGTCTTTCTTTTGTTCCATTTTTGTGTGCATGCATCACAGGTTATAAATAGTTTCTTGAAAATGAGTTGCTTTTAGGAAAGATATTAAAAAAAAGGTTCCATATACGCAATGCCAAACGAGTTTTTTGTGTCATTTTCATTTTTTTGAGTTCAAGAACGGAAAACAGTTCAACAATGAAAACAGACAGGCTTCAAATATCTCTGGGCATCAGCCATCAGCTCAGCTGAATGGGCTGGGATTCTTTCAAGCAACCACAAAACAACTGGATATTGTTCATAGTACAGTTAGAAGCTATGATATTGTTATTTCTTATATTTGTATCCCCTCTGTAAGTGTTGATGCTTTTCCTGGATTAATGATGAAATTCCAAAAAGAAAAAATTAATTAACTTTACTTTAAGTTGTAGCAAATATAATCTATTATAAAACTTTGACTATCATTTTCCTTGAAGGATGTGGCGACAGGGGAATCTATTCTATTTGCTCCCAGGTTACCTGCTGATTATGCTGTTTGGTTGGGAGAAATAAAGCCGTTATCCTATTTTAAGGTGACCTTGCTTTGACAGTTAGTGAGTTTACTGTGTCAACATGCAATTCACATTAAATTAATGATTAACTCCTGTCTGCATCCTCCTTTTGCAGGAAAGATATATGGTTAGCATGGTCTTCTATACTGATGAGATTGTAAAAGTTTTGCGTGATCATTACCACAGCTCAGAAAAACCTTTATTGTTTCTCTTGCATGGGCTCAACACTGATAGTGATAAATTCTCAAAACCAGCAGAATTTGAGGTTCTACATCTCTTACTTGTTCTCACCCATACCAATGTGAATAAATTTTTAGTGTTTCCATAGGGATATGATTACTGCTCAGGCACTAACGACAAAAAAAATTCATTACTGCCAAAGGTTCATAGCTGTGTGATACTAGAATGGCTAGTGGTTTATAGTTATGATTTTGGATGTTTTTATCATTACCGAGTGTTATAACTTAAGAATGAGAATATATATATATATATATATATATATATAGAGGATTGATAATTGATGAGAATCAAAACCTTTAACACCATCTTTCCCTTTAAAGATGACATGCCGGCACTTATACCATTATGATACAATGGTTTTGTCGACCCAAGACTTAGGATATTTTGACTACTTCCAATGGTTTCATTTATTATTTGGCAGAAATATATAACTTGTTACGCATCTCATCTTGTTAATAGCATATATTATGGATCGGGGCATTGAGTCACCATAGATGTGACATCACCATGTTTTGCTGAACTCTTGCTGCCAACCATCATCACATATGCATGCACCCACTCAACTTATATGAGAAATCTACAATGACCAGGTCAGTACAGGAACGGAGGGAATGAAGACCCGGGGAGGGGGGGGGGGGGGCGGCACGTGCCCCTCTTGATTTTTTTTTAAATTACAAGGTGACCCCCTTGAGATTTTTTTTTTGCTTTTAGTGAGGGGGCATTTTCCTTATTAATGATTGTACTTTCATGACACAAATATATAATCTGAATTTTTTATTTATAATAATTAAAATACAACCAGTCTCTAAATAGGTCTATTTATTAAAGAAATCTAAGAACTGGGTAACTAAAAAAACTAAGCAAGAATTACTTTTGGATTTAGTTTAATTTAGACAACTTTCTTGATAATTAATTCTTTAACATATTTTAATTTCCTTCCATTTTGATCTTTGTTTCTCTTGATTTTTTATTTTTCTCAATGCTCTTGATCTCCTTTTGTCTCATGTTCAAAGTAAATGTATATATGTAAGTCAATCTCGTTTCTGTCTTAAACAAAATTTAGCTTCTTTCATATATGGAATATTATAATATGATAAGGATTGTTGTAATTGTATTTAATGAAAATACTATGAATCAACTTTTTGGTTCTTATATATGTCCAATTTTCTTGGTTCTTTTTATTTGAGTTATATATATATATATATATATATATATATATATATATATATATATATATATGAGATTACATATGAACAATTTATATTTGTCATCTTAGTTGATTTAATTATTATTATTTTTTTATCAAGTACAATGTGCCTCCCCTGACTCCGTCCCTGGGTTAGTATATCCCTTTGCAAGTAGGAATATATTTATTTTAAATGTGATTAGATCTATATGATTTTTGATTAATGTATGAAGCCCTAGGAAGCAGAACATGCCTAAAAGGTCACCATATTAGTGTCTAACATCCGTCTATCATGGGTACACACAAGAAACTTCCTTACATGTGTTAGAAATGTCAAAAGCATGTATTATTATTACTTTTTAAAAAGAAAAAAGATAGATAGATGATCGACACACGATGATCAACACACGAGGATACACATGGTGAACATGAGGAATTTTTGAAAAAGAATTGGAAGAAAGAAGGTATAAATTGTGGGGTTATTTTAAAAAGTTTCAAAGAACTAGGGGGTCAAAATTAAAAATATAAACTTTATTTATTTATTCTTTTTTGAAAAAGAAGAGATGATGAGTCTGTGAATGATGAAACCAACTTAGAGACTGAAATGGGGAGAGAGAGAGAGAGAGAGAGAGAGAGAGAGAGAGAGAGAGAGCACTTTATGCTGAGTCCAATTCTTTTTTTGTTTGAGAATTTTTTACTTTTTTTAAAAAAATTATCTCTTACAATTTATGGGTTTTGAACCCTTCAGTATTTTGAAATACTATATATTAGCACTTCCAATTATGTTTTAAAGAATTTTTTTTTGGTTAAGTTATTATGTCTGAAAGAATTTGAGTTTTATGAAATTGATATTTGGGGCTTTTTGGATATTTGAATTATTAGGCATTTTTTCTTCACAATTAAGATCATTTAAAAATTACAACAATTAGGGTTTATGAAACCTTAATTGGGTTATATAAAAATTAGAATAGTTTGTGTTTATGAAACTGTAATTGAGCCTTTTTGATTTGGGAGTCTAGCTATGTATATATGATTAATCAATCTAAGTTTGCATTTGATCAGTTTAAGTTTGGTTATCAGAGGTTTTCTAGCCAAAAAAACTGGGATGTGCTTTGTGTTGACACTCGTCTTACTATTTTATCAAGTTGATTATCTTAACTGATGATTAAATGGTAGAATTTATGTTATTTTTATGTTTTGTTCTTGCATTTCGATTTTATGACTTGTGATGTTGAATGCTGATTTCTTATCATTAGTATGGTTTTGCGTCGGTTGAATAATTCTTAAATGATAAGTGGACGGGCCTTTTTGCCATTACTGGACTTTGAGTCTTTGTGGCAAGTGGACAGACCTTTTTTGCTGTCAATTTTCTTTTTCATAATCCTAGACTCTTAGGTAATGCTGTCTGCAATCACTTATCAGGTGGGTTAAGAATTAAGACGTAGAATGGTTCCTGTTTTAGTTGTGAAGATGAAATGTTGGTATAGTGGATGGAATTGGGTATTTGGGTTAGAATAGTTTTAACTGATATAAGTTGCTGCTTAATGATTATAATTTGCTGCATTCCTGGAACTACTTTGCTGAAATTTCTGGAAAGCTTTAAGAAATTGAAAGAAAAGAAGAATTGGTAGAAGATGTTTGCCAGAGAGAAAATAGAGAAGAAATCTCCAGTCCATCAATTAAACTCCATAAACCTACATCTACTGACTCTGCTCTTGTTTTGTTACAGCAGACCTCGTCATTTCAAAAAACTTCCTAGGGGAGTGGAGACTTTCGGAAACTAGTTTAAATGATATTGTAATCAAATAGGACTCAACTTCCACACAAATAGATAGTTTTAAGTATATGTAACAATACATTAGCCTCATAAACTCTCTAATTCCAAGTAGGAACCGGGGAAAAAGAGCTCCTGGAATATAGAATTTTTAATAGAATAGAAACTTCTACAATTAAAATTTCTAAGAAAGAATGACTCCAACAAGTGCAGAACTTCCATAAGACCAAAAAATTTTCACAAGTGGCGTGGAGCTCAAAGACTTGGTGTCTTTGTCACTCATTTGTCATTGTGTGACTAGTGGCTTGTTTTTGTGGCCTGCACTTGAAGCCATGCATTCTTCCATAATCAACCAAACACACAAAGCATTAGCACAATCTGTATGTAACAGCTTTTGATTGGGACAATTCCATGACTTAATTCCTACAGTGATTGATGCTATCAAATAACTTGCAATTGGAGTAGACTTTTTGGAGTAATTTAGGATTCTCATTTTTTTTGTGTTTCCTTCTCTTTTGTAATGCCAATACTTAAATTCAGATCGATATATAGATATAGATATAGATGCTTAGAGCAGCTTTCTGAGTTTTGATGCAATTATGCAAATATATTTAAACTCCATATTAACTGAATGGAAATATTAGAATAATCTATTTTTAATATTTGTTCAGGGGATTGAGAAGTTTGAGACAGATCTAAATACGTTGCATCCTCTTTTAACCGAATGTCGTGTTTTCAAGTCTGATCTGGAGCTTTCTCTCATCCAGTTTGCCAATGATATAAGCTCCGAAGCTCATGTTCAGGTGAGCATTCTCCTGCTCTCTCACCTAAATGTGTTTGCCATAAAATTTTATATCTTTGTATGTTATTCTTGAAGGTTTCTTCATGATCGCTTTCTCAGTCATTTAGCTTTCATAACTGTTGGTAGCTTATGTATCATTTTTCAAGCATTCCCATATTAACATCTTGAACTGTCTATTTATACTATGTGAATCTTATTCTCCCAGAGTTAATTAATGGTAATTTTTAACTTATCACAGCTTGATACATGCATGAAGCTTTGAGGAAATGGTTACGAGTTATAGGCACCAACATGTGCATACAAAATTATTAGGGTATACATTCATGTACTTTTAATGTGTGTGTGTGTGTGTGTACACGTGTATCTAAAACTGCATTCCAAATTTTAGCATTATTGTTCTAAGCACTCTTAAACCATGGTAAGGGGAAGAAGACTACAACTTACTGATATTTGTGTTGGGTCATTTGTTAAGCCTCCTTCCAAAGAAAAGAAATTGGGATCCTCCGGGGAATCTGCTTGGTTCAGTTTTGATAGAATAATTTTTTGTGTTCAAAGAATTGAAAATCAGAGAAAACAATATAAATTGTTTTTTGAAAAATCAGTTAAAAAAGATCTATTTTTAGAGAACAGCTTTTTATAGTTCTCTGAATACAGTTTTTGTTTTCTGAGCTCTTGAAAACTATTTTCAGAAAACTGAACCAAGCAGACCCATATTACTAAAACTAAACTTTGGTTGTCTTGTTAAAGTTCTTTTTATTTTATTTTATTTTCTTTTGTTCCTTGTGTTCTTTTCTTTTTTTATTTGACATGTATCTTGAAAAATAAATACACTTTGTGTTCTCTCTCCTCTCTTCTTCTTCTTTTTTTTTGAGTAATTATGTACTTGTTTGAGTGCAAGCCATGTAAATGATATATTCTTTGATTGCAACCGTTTTCTGAATAGGTTATGAGAAAAACAAGAGTGGGCATGAAAGAATATCAGTTGGAAAGCATGTTCCTTCACCACACCTACATGTATGGTGGTTGTAGGCATTGTTCATACACTTGCATTTGTGCTACTGGTGACAATAGGTGCGTTTTTTTTTGTTTTCCTTCATTAGTCGTTTATATCATCATAGATTGTGAAGTGGGCGATCAACATCCTCAGTCCATGAAGAGGACAATGATAGATATTCTTATGCGGAACAAGATGTAATAGGAAAACTGGAAAAGATAATAAAAATAGTCTGTAGTCTCTCACTGATAAGTTAGGAAGCACCGGCACTCTTCCAGGAGTGCTGCGGCCGTGTTAGACACATTTCTAACACGGACATGCGTGGAAATGGCTGGACACTTGTTCAACACTCTCCTGAAATTTGAATAATTTTTTTCTTGGTTGGACACGGTTGAGACACGGCATGGACTCATCGGGGACGCTTTTTTGATACTTTTAGGGCACAACAGGATAGTTTTGCAATTACTTTTATTTTTTAATTTTAAAAAAAGGGTTATATTGCAATTTTAAAACATATTATGGGTTCGTTAGAAAAATAATATAAAATTTTAGAAAAGAAAAACATCTCTCCAGCTTTAAGCTTATATTCATGATAACGTGGATAAAATGAGTAAACATTATTTTTTTGTATGTATAACGATACATTATATTATTATTTTTGATGTATCCCTATTGTGTTAGCGTCCTATTTTTATTAGATTTGTTGTACCGCTGTGTCTGTATCGTGCAGTGCCATAGCTGTGTCCCGTGTTTGTATCCGTGCTTCATAGCTAATAAGTTGGACTAGAATTCAACTGAAGGTGAAATTCTCAAGTTCCTAAATTTATATGATTTCATAGGTTGACTTATGTAATTGAGGAAGATGAGCACGTCTTTGTAGAAGTGAGAAATACGTTTTGAAAGCCCATATCATGATCTTGAGAACTTGTAAGTTTCTGCCCGAAGAATGCTTTAAATTTATACTTACCAAAAAAAAAAGAAAGGGTTAAATTTATGCCTCACTTCTGATCTCAAAGTTAATCAAAATGAAAGAATCTCTCTCTCTCCAAACTGTTAGATGTAGCAGTTACCTTTACAATTATTAAAAAAATGATGAAACAGTGGATCAACACACATAATTCATTAGTTTCATGAACCACTTTGTTTCTCCTTTGAGTCTTGATACTTCCATTTATCATTTATCTCTGAGTTTGTAACTATCTCTTATTTGGGGGGTTTTATTGGATTTTTTTGACTTGTAATGTGGCTGTAGCTTCAGCGATTCTTAATTCCATTGCAAAAATTGACAGCTAAAAGTTTTGGTGTTGCATTGAACAGTTCCGTTCTCCACTATGGGCACGCAGCAGCTCCAAATGACAGGGTATGATAGATTTGATGCTTTTAACCCCAATGTTTCTGCCCAATTTAGATTGGATTTATGCATCAGGAATCTATGGTTTTGTTAGATGTTGTCTGGAATTAATTGTGGCATTAATAGGTGATTTTCATGTTCTTGTTGATTGAGGGTTGTGAGAAAGTATGCTTGTGTCTTTGGTAAAACTAGCTGGTTCATCTCTATGTGTATTCCTATGATTTGATTGAGCAAGAACAGGGTCACCTATGCAATGTCAAAGCGTGCATTTTTTGCACAGGAAAGAGGGTACCCTCTTAATGTAGTTTGAGACTTTTTTTATCGTTTTCATAATATTGAAAATGCATGGGAAATGGGTTCTGCTATTAATAATATGTACAGAGTATCTAGAAGATATAATTTCAAGCTTGTGTAGAAAGTGAAAAGGAAAATATATTCTACAAGCTTATGAAATTATTTGATATGATGGGAAGTAAAAGTGGCCTGCAAAATTCAAAATAAGAAACCAGTGATATTTTTCAGTTCCTTCTGTAGAATTTTTACCTTTGAAACTTAATTTTAAATTTTATACGGAGAAATAATAGCCTTATTGTTCACTTACCAAAAGAAAGAGCCAATTTTTCGTAGTGTACATGGAGACCATTTGTTGTTCAGCTTCAAGTTATTCTGTTGCTGCATTATAAAATTTAATGCCATTGTACTTGGGTATGTGTGGTGTGCATTTGGAGTGTATTATTCTCTATAATTTTTCCTTATCTCTTTCTTTCCTTTTTTTTTTCCCTCGAAAATAAAGGGATGGGTGCAGAGGGTGGAGCCATAAATTATCATTTTTTTGGGTGGTGGGGGGAGCAAACTAGTACTATATAATTGAAAATTTAAAAATCAATTGAAATATATTTTTCTCTATAATATTCGTTTTCGTATATATGTTGAGGAAAATATAGTCCAAAAAATGAGAAAATTTCAGCCTAAATAAATATAGATGGAAAAACTGATATGAGAAAGAAAGTAGAGGAGGAAATGATATATTACAGATAAATAGAGAAGTGATAATTTGAAGCATTGTTAAAGAATTAATTTTTTTTCAGATTGTTTTAATTTTTCAAAAATTCAATCTTTGGAAAATTTTATGTACTTTGATTCCACATTTGGGAAAGATATAGCACTATTACCTTGATGAAAGATATGACAAAAAAATGTAGCATTTTAACTAAACAAAATATTGCAAGCTTTCACAAAAGTCAATTACTAAGAATTAGAGAAGTTTTAGTAACTTCTGCAAGGAGTAGCTAAAATGAGATGGCTAAAATATTAGCATATATAATATTGTTCTTGTTGTTGCCTCTCTCCACTTGAGTATTAGCGTATATTTCTAGATCATTTTTCTTGTAAACACCATCTAACGAAAATATCTAACAGGGAAGGTTCATATTTTTTTATTAAATATGAAGGGACATTAGTGTAATTTGTCCGTGTCTCTATTGAATTGAAATAATAGATCTTATGTTTGAATGTAACTATAAATAAAGAAATGACATGTTGCAGCAAAGACTACCATTATATTTTTGTTTTACAAGGTTTGGGCTTTCAAAAGTAAGGCTAAAATAAGTTGAAATTTTCTGTAAGTTTTGAGAGGACAGAAGTTATGTCCTAGGCACTCCACATAGGGTTCCAAACATCTACCTGAATTCACTTCTCTTCTTAGTGATATTATTGGCATAATGGCTTCATGCATAGATTATGGTACTCATCACTTGCATTACACAAGAAGGGAAGAAGTAAAAAGATAAGGAAGACGCTTTTAAATGAAGACTTACTTAAGAAGTATATTTGGATGTCCAGTATACATTACTTCATTTTTTTGTGATGGATTTTACTATTCTTGTAATTTTGAGCTTTCAGATGGGTCAAAATTTATTCTTAGCAAGTGAGATATTGTCTGCAACATCAAGATTGTTCCTTGTCTGCAACATGCTGCCTATGAGAAAATGGGAATTGTATAATCTATCTGGAGCTAGCTCTTACTGTTTCTTAAATATATTTCAGTCCGAGAAGTTCAATGATCTTTCATATAATGTGAGAAGTGTTCTGTAGCATGCTCACCCTGTGTTATCTGCTTGCTCTACAGACTTTTCAGGATGGCGATATGGCATTATTAGATATGGGAGCTGAATATCATTTTTATGGTTCTGACATAACTTGTTCCTTCCCCGTGAGTATTTGTAATTGTACTTTTGATTTTACAACCTTTTAAGATAAACCATCGACTAATTTTATGCTTGTTGCAAATGAGGATTTGTGTGCCTAATCATTATGCAGTTAACTTGTGGAACACACAGAGACTTACATATGAATACATGTTTATGTGTATTTTTGAACCTTTCCAATGTCGCAGGAAAAAAAAAAAAACTTCCCAATGTCTATCAGTCCATCTAACATGAATTGTATTTAATATTGTGTGCCACTTGTGACGGGTCTCAGTACGCTTGATGCTAATGCAAGTGAACTTATAAAAGTAATCTTTCAATCTTTACATTTTGGGGAAATTATATAAACATCCCCTGAGGTTTGTCTACAACACATTCATCACTGCCCCTGACGTGTGGAAATTATACTGATATACCTTCTGTGTTATTTGTTGGTGACATTCTCTCATCTGGGAGTCAATTGTCAGTGATCTGATGGATTTTGCTGGTCTCACATGAAATTTATGAAAACTTCCTGTTTTCCGTTGTTGAAATCAATTGCAGGAGTTGAATGTCTATAATGCCCTTAATACTAGTCAATTGAAATGAATTACAAAGATAAACTCACCTCTGTGATTTAGCCACATCAGTATTAGGAAGAAAATTTCAACACAACACAATTTGGGCCCCATCAATGAAACCTTTATATTTTAAAATCAAGAAAATTATATATTTTAGTTTTGATTGTACTCTCTACGCTTTCTGAATGACTCCTTTTCTAAAAGCTCAGTTTATAAACTAAAGTATTTACCAATTGATTTGTAAAAGAATATGATTATAAACTGAAGTATTGATAAAAACAATATTATGAAGTTGTTTCACCATAAACAAGTAACCATGAATTTTGATAACACCCGACTCGCTCTCGGGATCCTCTCTCTTTTCACTGCCACTTGTAATTCCCAGCAATGGGACATTTCAACTGACCATCTCCTGTAAGACTGTTATCTCAGCTCCTGCTTTGTAAAACTCCAACACTTCTCACTTCTCGGCACTAATATTTTTGGGGGAGGGGTGGTATTATAATTTGTGGCTGGGATTGAGTGGTGGCGGAATGGGGTGGTGGTTGGACAGCATGATAATGGGTTTGGGTGAACTTTTGGAGGGAGAAGTTGTCCAGTCCATAGGGAGGGGGGTAGGTGGGATTCTGTGAGCTGACACTGGATGACTGGAAAACTAAAAGGTTTCGAAAAAGAGACAGTGTTAGAGAGAGAATTCAAAAACTGACCGAGGAGCCTATATACATGGTTGATAGTGATGGTGGCTTTGGATTTGGCAGGCCAAGATGATGATTATGGGGGTTTATGTAAGAGTGGTCTGTGAATGTGATGTTAATGGGGTTCCATGGTTGGTGGAGGTTTAGGTTCCAGTAAAGGGTGTGTATGTGTGTGTGAGAGAGAGAGGCATGGTTGGTCGATGACGGAAAATAAGGTGGGCTGGTCGTGGCGTGGGTTTAATATCCCTTATTATTGGGTTAATTTGTATCATAGAAAGGGTTTGTTGTTCTATCAAAATATCTAAACTGTGGGGTTTAAAAAGGTAAAAAAAAAAAATGATGTCAACACTGTTCCTGATATCATTTGATAGGCTAGCTCGGTGTAAGTTCTCAAACCTGAGGACTGTGCTGCACATTTGCCAAACTTCAAGTTCAGTGTTATTTACCCTTAAAGTTTTACGATGAATAAGGTTTGAGTGCACTGATGTATATTGCACATATATATGCGCGCGCAGATAAATATATAAAGAGAGGGTCATATATCTGATCTCACAATGAGTGTACGCAATATTGGTGTTGATCCCTCATCCTTTTCTGTTTGTTATGGTTTAATTAATAGGACTTGTTCAAAGCACAAACTGCTGCTATGAAGTTAAGAATGCAAATCTTTTGAGGGTTTATTCTTTGGTACTATGAACTTGAATTGGAAAGCTAGATAATGCAGATTCAAGTACGAGAGCAGTCACTTTCTTTATAATATTGCCAAAAGCATACTTGCTGAAATTAAAAGTTGCATGAGGTATTCTTTTCACGTGTGAATTCGTTACATGTGCTTGTCAAAAAAAGAAAAAGAAAAAGGAAGTCACATGCAACGTGTGGATTTTAACAGTGTACAACAAGGTGTCTGAAATTCCTTCAAAATTATAAAGAACTAAAGCCAGTTGTGATTTATAATTTCAAATGATCTTTTCATACAGTTTACTCTTTGCGTAGTTTTTTTTGCTTTGAAATTGTATATATATATATATATTTAAATATTTTTAATTGTGCATGCAGGTAAATGGAAAATTTACAAGTGATCAATGTATTGTATATAATGTAAGTCTTTCACTTCTAAAGGCAGTGATCATATTTTATTTGTTGAGGTTTTGTTAATTTCTAGCAACTCAATTAGAACTTTTACAAATGTTATTCTTGTGACTCTCTCTCTCCGTGCTTTAGTGTGTTTGCACACAATTTGGTTACACACATGCATATCTTTCTGGTCCTATTGAATCATAGGATGTCATCTATCCAGTCTTCATTTTCCAATGGTTACATTTTGCAGGCTGTCCTTGATGCTCATAATGCTGTCATATCTTCTATGAAACCTGGAGTAAGCTGGGTGGATATGCACAAGTAAGACTTGATAGTGAAAATGTTCTGATGGGTATATTGCTAGTACACTTCCCTTTCTGTTTTGATGCTGCTGAGTATTTTATTATGGAGTATTTTACAAAAGATGCTGCATAGACCAATAGTTGCTATTATTGAGTTGATAGCCCTTGACGTTAACTATGTGAAACAAATCACAGTAATATTGACAAGATGAAGTTATGTAATTTTTGCATAAAACTCCCCTTAACAATTATCGATTTGTAGAAAACCCCTCTTATGATTTTTTTTGGCAAAAAATCCCCCTCAACTAACCAAGGGGGTTACTTTAAAGGGACAATTACCAAAATACCCTCAAGTCAAGGGGTTTTTATGCAATTCGCCCAATAGTGTGAATTTAAATAAAAAAATCTATTTTTTTTTTTCTTGAAATATAAGATTTGAACTTATATTTTTTGTTACATGCATCACCATACTTTTAAGGGTTAAATACACTGTTCTCCTTGAGGTTTGGCCTAATTACACTCGGATGAAACTTTTTAAAAATCTTGCAATAACCTTCCCTCTAATAAATAATATTAATTTTAAGGTGAAATTACCTTTTTACCCTCAAATATTTCAGCATAAAAATACTAAAATATTTCTTACAATGAATAGATGAAATTGCCCACCATTATAAATGAACATTCAGGTCTTCTATTCACAACCTACCCACCCCTCTCCAGCCAGTTGCCATAACCAACCATCCCTCTCCTCTCTCCATTCTCTCTCTCAGTCTCTCCTCTCCACCTCTACATCCACCCCCACCGTCAACCCCACCATCTCTCTTCACCCACCGTCGCCGCCACCACCACGATATTTTATTGCATACACCCACAGACACATGAGAGGATCTGAAAAATGAGGACGCACAATGCATGTGTTGCTGTTAATTTGACCTCATCAAAGAGCTTGGACATGCCAAGGTCCAACATGGTCCCAATTCTGATCTCTTAACACAGGCCCGTCAACGTCGCTCCCCATCTCTGTCTCTCTCTAGATTTTTCTAGAAAGACAAACATTGCTAGCTAGGAAGATAGTTTGCATAGTCTATCAACCCACCAACATTATAATCATTTGATTATTTGTAAGAAAATGGCTCATCTTTTTTGGCTATCCTGAAGTCTCAAATTATCCGGCAAACCAATCATGCAATTTTCTTTGACAAGTATACATATATACATGTATAAACCATGTAAGATTACGATATTCTGTTTATTTGGGTCTTTGATTTCAAAATAATCTGTTATATATATGATGTTCTGTCTTGTTCATTTTGGTGCGATGTTCATTTAGGTCTTTGATGATGTTCTGTTCTGTAAATTTGGGGCTTTGATTTATATATATATATATATGTATGTATGTATAAACCATGTTCTGTTCATTTGGGTCTTTGATAAATATTTGGGGCTTTGATTTCATATATATATATATATATATGTATAAATCTTGTTCTGTTCATTTGGGTCTATGATGTTCTGCTCTGTTCATTTGGATCTTTGATTTCTAAATAATATGTATATATAAATCATGTATATTAAGATTAAGTGCTTTGTTCATTTGGGGCAATGGACAAGCTTAACTAAAGAAATGAGGCTAGAAAGAGCTTAAATTTTTATTCGGGGTGTCTCTTAGAAATTTGGTGATGGTGGTGGGTGGAGAGTGGTGAAAGAGAGAGAATGGTAATTTTGTCCATAAAAATAAGGTATTTTGGTAATTAAATGTTATTGTAAGGGTTACAAAGTCATTTTAGATGGAGGGATAGACATTTTGATCAGATTCAGTGTTATTAAAGGCCCTAGGCGCTGAAGGTCCTTTGGAGCCTAGGCGCAAGGCAAGGTGCGCGGTTAAGTGAAGTGAGGCGCACAATTGAAAAATTAAAGTGTTATAAAATAATTCATATCTCATAATCAATATTATGCTTAAAAAACAGAGTTGATTGATACTTAAGCTATTTTATGCTTAACCCAAGTTCAAGACAGTCTGTTAACAAACAAAAAAAAGAGCAAAAAAAAAAAACAGCAACTAATAATTTAGTGCAAGTGTACAGCATTGAAACACCTAGAAAGAGGGAGAACAGAAGACGAAGAGAGAGAGAGAGTTACAGAGCACAAAAAAAAAGACTAAACTGTTCCAAAAAAAAAAACAGAGTTACAGAGCACAATTTGCTGTCAAAGAAGAAGAAAAAACAGAGAGAGAGAGAGAGTAGAAGAAGACAAAGAGAGAGTGAGAGGGACAACACAAAACAGATCAATAAAAAATGAAGAGAGAAGTAGACCAAGAAAGAGAAGAAAAAAAAGACAGAGAGAGGTAGAAGTAGCAGACGAAGAGAGAAAGAAGAAGAAGAAGAAGAAGAAGAGAACTGACCTGATCTGGCTGATTATGATGCCTCTGCAAGCTTTTTTTCATTCACGAACTTTTGTTCTTCTCAGACTTCTCAGTCATTCACGTCTTCTTTTGGTCTTCTAGGTTTTTCTCTTTTTTATTTTTATTTTGAGCAAAGTTCCAGAACATATCAAACTTACCTTTTTGGTTTAAGAGACAAAAAGTAATAGCACTAATATAATATTAAAAGACAAAAGGAAAGGCACTAAAAGACAAAAGGAAAGACGGTGACAATATTAAAAGGCAAAAGAGAAGACAATAACAAATTAAAGATGGTAAGAAAAGAGGGCAACGGTCAGGCGCGACTGAAAATAATCATCAGGTGAGGACCAGGTGAGGACCAGGTGCGTGCCTTATAAAGGTTGTTGCGCCTGTGCACAGTAAAGGCGTAAAACTTGCACTTGGCACCTAGACGCGCCTTTAACAACACTGGTTAGATTATGCAATTTTTTGGGCGGAGGAGGGTATTCGTAATAAGTGACCAAACCTCAGGGGATGCGATGCAAGATTTTTGAAAAGTTTCATCCGAGTGTAATTAGGCCAAATCTCAGGGGAGGTTAGTGTAATTAACCCTACTTTTTAATTAAAGAAAAATAGAAAAAAATAAAATTCATAGTTACGAGTGTAACAACATCAATATGGTAAATTATAAAAGATCATGTGTGGTCTGTCTTGTTGAATCAAGTTAATACTTTACCACCAATGATCTATTACAAGCTTTACATTCTTCTTCTTTCAACCATAAGAACAAATGCACACACACACACACACACATGGTACAATAAAGTTCCACTAGTGTAAGATTAATAGCTACATTATGTCATTCAATTACTTTTTGTAATTAAGATTCATTTTTGTTGATCTAATTGTTTGATCAAATGTTCATATCATATACTGATATACTTATATATATATAAGTATATGAGATGGAGAGATAAATGACATGTAAATTTGATAAATTAGAAAACAATGACACTATAAATATTACACTTTAAGATCAAAGAGTTTCTCAAAAGAACTCTTTCCGTTACCTAGGATCTATATAACAAAAAGATGGGGGGATAGATGGTGATGTATTAAGTAGGATTGGAGCCGGGTGGGCAAAACGGAGGCAAACTAGTAGTATCATTTGTGACAAACGAATACCAAATAAATTAAAAGGAAAATTCTATAGAACGGTCATTAGGCCAGCAATATTGTATGGAGCGGAGTGTTGGGTGTTGAAAAAGACACAAATACGACTCATTCATGTAGCGGAAATGAGGATGCTACGTTGGATGATAGTTATCATGAGAAGAGATAAGATTAATAATGAACGTATGGGGGGAATATTAGGTATAACACCTATAAATGATAATATTAGGAAAAGTAGACTTACGTGGTATGGTCATATTCAATGTAGACACGATGATGCACTTATTAAAAGTGGAAGAGTTGTTTGTTTAAAAGGTAAGCGACAAAGCGGCTGACCAAAGCTTACGTGGGTTGAAGTAATTAAAAACGACTTAGAAACTTAAATTTAAGAGAAGACATGGTACATAATAGGGAAGAATGGAAAAAGAGAATTCATGTGGCCGACCCCATCCATATGGGATAAAGGCAAGGATGATGATGATATACTTGTATATATATGCATTGTATAAAATCAAAAATATAATATAAATATTATAATAATGGTATATTATATACTTTTTTTCTGCTTTTCTTTAATTATAAGTTTGGTGATGCATGTAACAGAAAATATAAGTTCAAATCTTATTATTTGAGAAAAAAAAAATTAAAACAATTTTTTTAAAATCTAAATTCACACAATTGGGTTTGAATAAAACCCCCCTTGACTTGGGGGGTATTTTAGTAATTGTCCCTTTAAAGTAACACACTTGGTTAGTTGAGGGGGATTTTTTGCCAAAAAAATTCATAAGGGGGATTTTCTGCAAATCGGTAATTGTGCAATTTGCCCTATAATTTAACAAGAGTTCGGTACCATGGAAAAGATGGAGGTGCTTTCACGCTTAAAACGATGCCTAGATTGCAGTATAATATTTCCATCATGCCCATTAAATGTGGTTTTTGGAACCTCAAGAGAGTTATTCTGCATGTATCACAGTATTTAAATGTTATTCATAATATTAATTCCCAATCACAATTAAGTTATGCGATTCGATTAGAAAATTATTGGTATTTCTGACTGAACAAAGTGTAGTGGCATGTGGAATTGAAACTAGAGCTCAGAATTGCAATTTCTAATTCAATTCTTACAGAACTATAATTGAAAGAGTGTGTAACTTTTTTTGTGATTATAGTGCACACCATTAAAATAAGAAATTAAATTTTAATAAAAGAAGAAAACAGAAAAGAAAGGAACAAAGATGAATAAGGAGGAATGATGAGAAGAGCGTGGATGGTTGAATTATGAAAATTCTTATGTAGTACAAAAGACTGAAGACTATTCAGGGCATTCACAGCTTGCTCATTAGCATGACACTTTTCCTTCTTTCTCATGATCTAAGAATATTGTTTTCCTAATTTATCTAGTTCGTTGAGGAATCCGGAAAAGGTAAGAGAGTAAAATTGAAAAAGGAAGAATCAGAGAGAGAAATGGAAAGTCCCAAGTGTGGAATTTAAGAACGAATAAAAATGTTTCAATCTTAACCCCAGTGAGAGAATCTGCAGAAAGCTTGAGATAAAATGAAGAGAACTATTTAAGAGACGTTGATACCGCGAGCAGATATTCCGGTGCGTGTGTGTGTCACAGAGAGAGAGAGAGAGAGAGAGTTGCATGTCTTCTCGCTGCTAGGGTTTTCTCCTAATTCAAGCCCCCATGGATTGCAACATTCAACCAATACCTTAAACATTGTGGAAGACCAGCTCACATTTGTGGAATTGTGATGCAGAATTTTGTTTTTATTTCTAGTTTGACTACCAATCTTCTAAATTGGAATTTGAGGGCTTAATTCTAGTTTTGGCTCCTAATTCTTGTCCCAATTTCATGATTCAATTGTGGCCTAAAGCATTTCACTGAATCAGAAAATAGTATTATATGCTATATTTATGATGCTACAAGCCTACAACTATTATAGATTAGATGCTATATTTATGATGTCAGTGGGTCACAAGAACTTTCTCAGCCTGCAGTTGTGCATCTTTATTTGGTTTCTTCGTTCCTTTCTTTTCTTTCCTTTTGGTACAGCATCCTGATTCTGATTTTCTCCCTAATATATCAGAGAGGCAGAGAGAAATATTCTTGAGGCATTGAAGAAAGGGGGCCTCCTTGTTGGGTATTTTCTATTTTCTCAATATTTTTCTACTTGCAACTTTTCACCCAAATAAGAGGGAATATTATTTTTATTTATTAATTTGTATTTTTTACTCTAGTGATGTTGATGATATGATGGTGGAGAGATTAGGGGCTGTTTTCATGCCCCATGGTCTGGGTCACTTGCTGGGAATCGATACTCATGATCCTGGGGGCTACTTAAAGGTCACTGTGATTAAAAAATGTCTTTCTGTTTTTTCTCGTGTTAATGAGAATTATGCATATCAATGATGGAACTGAAAATTGTTCTGATATTCAGGGAGCGAAAAGACCCAGCGAACCTGGGTTAAAGGCTTTACGTACAAGTAGAGAACTCCAGGAGAGAATGGTTCGTAATGGATTTTTCTGCTCAAGGAATTGTCTGTTTTATCTGTAAAATTGATCATGTTTTGTTATATTGGAATGAATGTTATATTGTGTGTTAATTTTCGTTATACAAAAGTGAAAATACATATTTGTTCCATTTTTTATTAATTAATATCAGGAAATTAACTAGGGGAAGAGAAAGACCAAAGTTAACATGGGTAGAATTAGTAAAGAAGGATATGGTAGCATGTGGTTTGACTGAGGCTATGGCCTTAGATAGAGCGGAATGGAAACATAGGATTCATGTAGCCAACTCCAAGTAGTTGGGAAAAAGCGTGATTGTTGTTGTTATCATCAAATTAACATTTAAAATTTTGTGGTTCCTGTTAGATTTTCAACTGCCCTGTGCTCTTCACAATTTGATTGTTTACATCATCTGAAATAAACTTAAAATGCTTCATTTTATTTTTGGATATGATACTGTTCATATTTTCTAGTTTGTTAATTGCGTATTTGTATTTTTTTATTTGAAGCATGGCAATATAGGACATTATACTTTCCGAAAAAATATTAGGACATTATATTGAATAAAAGCACCTCTGTAGCCTTTTAAATGAATTCACTTTTCTGGTTATTCTCGAGCCCACTCAACTATAGGATATATTTTCCTATAATATAGGCTCAAAAATTTCTGTTAGAATGCGAATCTGTTAAGAATAATGGATTCCACATTCCTCTTTCGAGCTATGCATGCACTAACGTAAACCAATTCTGCATATAAAAATTGCCGTACTTGTTTGGCAGTTTTTGATGCTAGTAGTGCCATCTTGGCTGGCAAATCATTTACAATCAATATATCTGTATAGCTTGATAGTCAAATTCCAAGTAATCATAAAACTTGAATCTATTAATTATTTTTCTTTTCATATTATTATTCTTATATGTACAAAGATGTTCCATTTAGACATAAGGCTGTTGTGGCCTGAAACAGTTATTGACAATGAATATGCTGAATTTGTTCCATCTGATGCAATGCATAGTACTTTGATTCGATCTCACTGATGTTAAAAAAAAAATAAAAAAAATAGTGAACTGGGCTTGCAGAATTAATCAGTCTTAGGAAGGTAAAAGTCGCATGGCTACCAGTCCTTTTTTTTTTCTTGGAAATATTTCTCCGCTAGAGTTTTTAGTATTAAGATTTCCTTGTAAATATTGTAGAAAAGAAGTAAAATTGGAGTATTTGCTTGATCTATCCCATACTAGCAATTCAGGATTAAATTGGAAGACATAATGAATTTGAAGGCTTTTGCTGCAGGTGATAACTGTGGAGCCTGGATGCTACTTCATTGATGCTTTGCTGGTTCCCGCAATGGAGAGTTCAAACACTTCAAAGTTTTTTGTCCGTGAAGAGATAAATAGATTTAAAGGCTTTGGCGGAGTTCGAATCGAAAGTGATGTGGTACTTATATACTAAACTTCTTTCCATCATCTAACCCTGGATAAATCTTTTCATTCCTTGACCTATTTTTGCAAAATGATGATGTTCCTGTCCATGATCTCACAATAGAAGATACGTTATGGGATATGATGATATTTCGAGTTGATTTCGTTATGTCCCTTTAGAACTCTGAAATGCTTGGGAAAGCTCATTTACATAAGTGCTTCTCCAGCTCCTTCTCCATCCAAAAACGTTATTATAATATTTTATATATAACTTAAAAGTAAGACCATGGATTTAGATAGAATTGATATCCTTGCAACCCTCTGTCATTGTTGACCATGGATTTAGATAGAATTGATATCCTTGCAATCCTCTGTCATTGTTTTCATGCCATTATGCTCATTTTGTTTGTAATACAGAGGCTTAACCATTCTCATTTTGTTAATGCATATTTTTCTTTTATAACTTGCATTAATTTATTCTGTTTTCCTTTTTCAAATTTTTAGCATGTTACTGCCGATGGCTGCGTGAACATGACTAAAGTTCCCAGAGATATGAGTGAAATTGAGGCTGTTATGGCAGGGGGAGCATGGTCTGTTATTTGTTCAGAAAATGGCGGAGAGGGCTAGTTTCTCAATGTTTGCTGTGGTGATAACGTGCATGAAGATGTACACTCAGAAAACTATTGCCCTGTGTCAGACTGTCAGTTCTAGTTATAATGTGTGTGCCAATAAAAATTTGTAGGCTTGTAGCTGTTCTAAAAAATCATAGTTTATAAATGTGAATAAGATTGCTGGAGCCTTTGGAGTCCTTTCAGACATTGTTCTATATTCCGGGCTCAGTCTAACAGTGCTTTTGGATTGAATGGAGGAAGAAAAGGAGAATGAGGAAAATGGAGGGGAAGTTTATCTCATGTTTCCTTTCGAAAGGAGGGAAAGGATTTTAACAAAATTCATGCTTTTAAACTTGTTTTCCTCTCTCTTAAATATCTTTCCCAAATACTATGGATGGATTATCACTATCATTTTTGTTATTTATGCATCATTGCCGATTTAAAGATTCTTGTATGAGCTTTTGATAAAATCATTAAAATGGCGCTGTGAAACTATGCTCACTTTATATAGGCGCGACTAATACTATGGCTCACCATCTGGTTGATGCATGTATTATGTTATGTGCTGGACTGCCTCAGACTAGTTGCTTCATCAACTAAAAATGCCTTTGCATTTGAAAATCGTCTGCTGCACAAAAATTCTCTTATAGATCAATGGTTCCCTAATGATAAAATATTAGATACCTTTCAGGCCTTTCAAATTATAAGGGTTTGCAGATGTCCGAATGAACCCATATTTGCTAAATATCAGTAATGCAATTCTATTCAAACATAACCATTTTGAGAAAGGATTTATAGATGTGATTAAGATGTTAATCTATTTTTGTCTTGAATTCCCCATATTTTATAACATTTTACTTTTATTTTTCTAATGAAATCTTTTCTTCTTTTATGAAAACTCTTGATTTGGAAAATTTGAAGTAAAATTGTTTCACTCCTTAAATGCTCAACACTTTGAGGTACTTTCTTTTGATTCAATGTCTCTTCCGTATTTCTTGATTTTGCATTGAATTGTCTTAAAATCTGACATTTTTTGAATCATGGATCAACAAATTTGAATCCTCTTCGATACATATTTGTGGTATTGTACTTTTTTGTACAGTTGAATTGAGGATTTAACATCACGTAATACTATAAATATATTTCATAGATATTTTATAGTCTAGTGATTTCAACTGGTTGTTAAATTTTTATAAACATGTATTAATAGTGAACCCTTAAAATTTAATTCTATCTTATATTCATTTCTATCTATGAGATAATTGGGCCCCTAAAAGTTTTTCCTCTCCTCGTTACAAACTTTTTTTCTCCCATCATTGTTACAACAATCAACTAGCCAATGATTTATTATTTTTGCCCCCCTAAACTTTTTTATTAATATACAATTAATTCATCCACATGTAACAAATAATTGGTATTATAAAATGATAAAACTTTTCATCTCTAGTTATTTTCATTTTTCTTTTACTTTTCTACTTTTTTATTAAACTCTTTCTCCTCTTTTAATTATAGTTTCGCCACCGATTAATACCATTGCATTTCAAAGAGCAAGAACGATGCTTTTTAAATAAATATTTTAATTATTGTTTGATATCATAGTTAGTAAAATATGGTACATTTAAGGATATAATTCGCTTTTTGTTTAAAAAATGTTAAAAAATTGACATAAAAGAATGAAAAATAAAAAATATAAATACAAATATATTCAGTATGTAAAAATTAGTAGATTTGAAAAAGGTTGAGGAGTTCAAGAGACTAATATTAACAATGGATTGTAATAAGGAGTATGATTTGTTTGATATTAATATATTAAATATTAAATATATATATTTTTTCAGACAATTAACTCTTTTGGAGAGAGAGCCCCTTACATTTTATAAGAAATGAGATATCACTGAGTCACAATCTTTTTTTCCTAAGATTTCAAATTATATTAATCCACCTTGCATAGGTTGCATAGGTGCGTGAGTTTCTTAAAAAAAAAAAAAAAAGTCACTTGAAAAAAAATGAAAGAGTCAAGACTGTTGGGCAATCAAAATTTTTTTACCGTGAAGTGTATTCAATAATGATTGAAAGTATATTTGATAAGTAAAATTTGTTGTAAAATTTTTAAAAACAAAATATGAAATATGTTTAGTAAAAAAATGTTGCAAGATTTAAAATAAATGGTTAGTTAAAAAAAAGACAATCTACAGTTTTTTTGGGGGTACTCATTGCTAAAGTGTGAAAACATTAGCAAAATACTAATTTTTTGTTTTTGACTTTGGGCTTTTTTTGGCAACAAGTAAGTCACTGTTCAAATTGCAACAAACGTTATCGGATGTGTTTTGGTGTTTTGATTTGTTACATTATACAGAAGCAAAAAGTTGCGAACGCACCCTAAAAGTTAACTCAGAAAAAAAAAAAAAAATGGAATATGGAATTGGATGTCGTTTTGCAAGGAAGTCGTGGGTCTTGTAAAGATTCCTCTCAGTCGATACAGTATTTAAAAGACTATAAAAACACGCTGGAGAGAGATGTAGCCACCACTCCCTAAAACCCTAATCTCTGTATTGCATAAGCAGAAATGGATCTGCAAGAGAACAAAAACAATGACAATCACAACAACTCTATCAGTAGCAGCGATAACGACATGAACATCAACAGTAGCAGCTTCCGCAACCGTCGACCCACGAAGACAAGGTTCGAGTACGAAGACGAAGGCGAAGATGAAACTCTTGACGAAACAATAACGGAGAGCTCTAACCTCGACGACGATTTAATGTGCGACCCTGACGACTCCATCATCGGCGCCGAAAGAACCAGCGCCGACTATTACTTCGATTCTTACTCTCACTTCGGTATTTCATTTACTCCCCTCTTTGTTTCCGTTATTTGCAATATGCAGAGTTCTTCTTTTCACACACACACACATACACATATATAGTTTTCACACACTAGATTGAGATGGTCCGATGTCTAATTTTGAATTGGTTTCTTAAAAAGAAGTGAAAAAGCCAGCTCAACAAGGTGGGATGGTTGTACTAGAGTGGAGGTTTCTTGTTTTCTTTGGTTTCTTTTAGTAATGAACTATCTAAGATTGAAACTTCTATTATTCAAAATCGTGCCTCCTTCTCTCAGCAGCCAAAAGGAAACATTAATGTAGCCAAACTTCTGTTTCTCTTTTCGCGGACTTTGTAAATATATGAGAATTTGTTAATATTTATTTGTTAATTAATCTACCTACTTACTTTTGTAGATATAGTTTGCGAAAAACTACAATATTAATGCAATAGTTTGTTTTCTTTTGACATTGGGTGATTCAAACTCTCAAGAGTACAATGTTCTCTAGAGGTCTGGGTATTTTACTTAAAATTAAGTAATCGTTGATCAAAGAATGAATTTTGACTTTCTTCTTTATTGTTCACTTGAGTGCTTATCTGTTGCAATAATTAATTTCTCTCCTTTTGTCTGCTTCTTTATTTGCAGGTATTCATGAAGTAAGTTTGCCGCATTTGGATATGAAGCACTTCAATGTTTGGTGGTTATGTGATTTTTTATGATATTTGCTGAAATTGTCTTAGAATATTATGCTGTAGGTTTTGATTAGTTATTTTTTCATATACATGAATTCTTATAATGGTTTTAACATACTGAGAAAGATGTTTGTATTAGTTGTAGTCTTTTGCTCTGCCATTAGTGGGGTTTTTGATAGCTATTTATTATTGCCTTGTTCATTTCATTATGGCATAAATTTGTACATTGGTCAGTGGCTAGATTGATATGTTTTCCAATTCAATTCAAGTTTACAATAGCTACCAGCACTGTGATGCAGCTCTCTGTCTTCTTATTCTCCCCTCCCCCCCCCCCCCCCCCTCCACCTCCTTCCTCCTCCTCTCTCTCTCTCTCTCTCTCGATTCTTTACCTTGTTGTCGTCACTCTATTAGTTATCCATCAACCCTTTGTAATCGGCTCTCATGTTTATTGGGTTTTGATGAGTACTATGTAATCCCTAAAACGTCCATGAATGATTCTAAAATGATATAGTGGTGGTGTCTTTACATGTATGTTGTTTTTACTATTTATTTATTTATTTATTTTTCTGAGCACGTTTTCACGTGTGTAGCAATTATTGACATCTATCTGCAGACTGAACTTCTATTTGATGGCTTCTGTAGATTTCTCCTTGTTAGTTGCATTTTCAGTAGTGTTGTACCCCTCAAGAAGTGTCAAAGCTGATTTGTTTTCTCACTTTGAATCTACATTATACTTGTTTAGCCCCTTGCTATGATTTATAATACTTTCTCCAAAATTCCAATATATTGCTCCTCTGGCTTCTCTTATATTTCAGGAAATGTTGAAGGATGTAGTGAGAACTAAGACTTACCAAAATGTGATTTATAAGAATTCCTTTCTTTTCAAGGACAAAGTAGTCCTTGATGTGGGTGCTGGGACTGGAATTTTGTCACTCTTTTGTGCGAAGGCAGGGGCAAAGCATGTTTATGCGGTATGCATTTCACTTTTGGTTCCCCCCTTATTACTTTTCTGATATTTTGTCATGTCAGTGGAGAAATTTAATGATGAATTAATTGTTATGGTGCTTACTCTTTTAAGTTCTTGAGAAGTCATTTGTATAAAAGACAAGAACAACACCAATAGTTGTTATACTGCCCTTACATAAGCAAGTTATGACTGGTTGTGCCTTTTAGGTGCTTCATCTTATGTCCTCTGTGCTTACAATCTTCTAGATTTTTTAAATTTATTTAGTATTGTATTAATATAACTAAAATATATTGAAGTTGGTAACTGCTTAGCGACAATACATTTTAGGTGTTTTGATTTTCTCATCAATTGGCATCTTCATTCATTAAAAAAAACCAGCAGAAAAACTAGACTGATGGAGACAACTTAATCTAAGTGCTTCCAGTGATTCTAGCCTTTTTATGCAAACAATTTCTTATCTCATCTAGATAAATTCTATTGATGTTTTCTTTTTCCTAGCCAAGAATTTATATGATCTGGTTTGCATTTTGATCTTCATTTTGTTGCAGCTAAATTTCACATAAATTCTTTCAGCTTGCGGCTAATGATTTTGCCGGAAAAGAAAAACCTTATTTTCTTAGAAGGTAAGTGTCACACCCCTAACTTCGTGATACAAGTTTTGCCAATGTTCAAGGGTGATTAACAATCATAAATACTTCAATTAATACAGTTTGTAAGGTCTAGTCCCAAGTTAAAATAACTTCCCAACAATTTTTAACAAACTGTCTGACACAACCTTTCTGACTTAAAAATTTAATATCTCTCAAACCACTCTCTCAAATCGTATGAAATTTGATTCTTAAGTACTAGACACATTCAAGATATTAGAAAAAATAACAAAACAGTCAAGGAGTCAAGGAAGATCATTTAATAATGATTTATAAATTCCCGATTTACCACTTGCTGCTAGAAACTGACCTCTTGGTATTATTTTAATTTATGAGAATTATGTAATTTGAATCTATTTACAAGATTTACAATTTTAAAAAAATAAAGACTTTCTAAGCTTTCCAATCATATATGGATGGTAATATTTAAAAATTTTCCTTAAATAATTTTGTAAAATCTAATAAACAACAGAGGTCATGCCTAAATTACAATACTGTCAAATGGCGTAATTCACTGGATATGTCTAAAACTCATAAAATTTTACGAAAAGGTAGTAATGTACCTTAGCTGACAAATCCAACTTATTTCAAATTAAATTGACTTTTTTTACAGGAAGTTATGAATTTTAAAATCTAAGTTGTTCAGTCTTCCGTACAGTATCAACGCATAAACTATAACTAATTATTACCAAAGAACATTAACAGATGTCACAAAAGGATCACCAATAAA
Source organism: Cornus controversa (assembly GCA_026545225.1). Taxonomy (NCBI): domain Eukaryota; kingdom Viridiplantae; phylum Streptophyta; class Magnoliopsida; order Cornales; family Cornaceae; genus Cornus; species Cornus controversa. The sequence goes on from CM048851.1 coordinate 46,410,135, forward strand.
TAATTTCGAAAATAAATGTTCATAAGTAAACTTATTACATAGAAGTGAATATCATGCCATTCAATGATTTTATTCCTAGCTTCCTAAAAGCTAAACGACCACTACTACTGAGCTAACTAGATTCTCTTTGACATGCAATTCTCTTTCATTCCTTGTGACCAGGACCTTGTGCTCTCCTGGCCCATGCTAATCTGAAAAGAATGTTGAAGAGTGAGTTTGGAAAAGCCTAGTAGAAAACGAGTCAACCCAACATTCATACAAGTTTGTACAAGAAAATAGGCTTTCAACCAATAAACAAAACATTATATTGGAATATAGATGACAAAAGTCACAAAACCAATTTAATTTTCATTTAATAACCAGTTCTCCACTTAAGAATTTTCTTTTTTTACTATTTAACCAATCTATCCTTTTTGTCAAGTACTCTGGAAGGCATCCCTTCCACAGGAGGCATCCCTCTGATGAATTCCACGTGGTTGTTGCACTTCGTGTACAGCTGTCAGCTGTAATTAGACACCCACCATCACGGACCCGTCACATATTTTCCACAAATCCATGTTTTTCCCACAATTCATACTTCCAAAACTATATAAATAATTCAAATATTTTTTTGCCATGACAGCTCATGTAAATAATCTCATAAACAAATATTTTTTCATATAAACAAGATAAGTAGCATGCTTTTGAAATCAAGGCCCAACATATATCAACATATGAATAATGAAGCATATGTATTGAAAATATAAATTAAGCATGCATCAAATGAGAGAATGAAATCTTAACTCAAATTGGTGTCTAGAACAATGATAGCAAAATCCCCTCTTTTTTCCTCTATTTTTTTTTTCTGCACTTACCAAATGGGTCTCTTTCTCTTTCTATTTACAGCACACAAGCACCTAATTATTTCTTCCCTTCATTGCTCTCTCTCCGTCCGTCTCTAAGTTACATTTTTTTTCCATCTTGCAATTTCTTACTTCATGATTAAACTGATTTTATCCTAGTGGTACGTGTAGAACTTTGGCCCACAACGCTTGCATTGCTTGGAAGCACGAGAAAATATGTATGGCTGGCCTTGTTTGGGTTTGAGTGAGAATACAAGTCTAAATTCATAGGACACTTCTCTTTCACATTTTAATGGAACTAGGTTATTTTTTACGTGTATATGTATATACATGTGTGTGTATTTCTCTATTTATTTAGATATCCAACTAATTTTGTAAGTAAATCATATTAATTTATTAAATAATATATGAGATGGGTCATTGCATTAAGAGTTCAGCTTACAAGGTTGGATATCCTCATACAAGCTGCTCTTTTACTGTATATAATTCTGTGCCTTGATTTGGACTTCCATTAGAAGAATTATCCCGACCAAACTGCCATCTGCATGATCCCACGAGATACACAATGGAGTTTTTACTTTCAAAAGAAATCTTGGTTGGCTATACCACTGCATGTAAAATCTGTTTTATGCATAACTATTTAGGTTCAATTATTGGGTTCTGTTCCTGTATTTGTTGATGTGCTGATGTGGTTACATGCTGTATTCGGTAGTCTTCTTTGTTTTTCAAAAAATTGAGAGACGTTATTTGATGATTAATTTCTTTCTAATACATTCATGTTTAAGGTTTGAGTTCTTTTTTTCTTTTTAAATTCCATTAATTTGGTGAATTTACTTGATTGTTGCTCAAGAATATACATGCTAACATGTACTTCATCCAGAACCTGATTTACAGATGTAATTTGCTCTATATGCTGTTCATTGTAATGATTGTTGCCTTGGGTTACAGAAATTAACTATGGAGTTCAGTTATCTCTTGTAGAATCAATTGATCTTAAACTTTTTCAATTTCAGGTGGAGTGCTCCCACATGGCAGACATGGCACAAGAGATTGTTAAACTAAATGGATTTTCAGATGGTAATCCCATTCATGGCCATGAATTCCGAAAAATTTGTTTTTTCTCTTGGTTTTACTTCTATACTGAGTCATCCTCTTTGTGTATTCACTCTTGCTTTTTAATTATTACAGTTATAACAGTTTTGAAGGGGAAAATTGAAGAAATTGAGCTTCCAGTTCTGCAAGTGGATATCATTATTTCAGAATGGATGGGATATTTTTTATTGTTTGAGAACATGTTAAATACGGTCCTATATGCTCGCGATAAGTGGCTAGTAAGCTTCACCTTCCTTTTGTATTCCAATTCCATGCTTTACCTCAGATTACAGCAATAATGGCTACGATGCTAGGGTGACACTATTTGGGAATTTGAAGCCCATAATCCTGTCTGTTTGCTGCTCTAAGTCACATGCCATACCTGGACTCTTTTTTCTTCCCCTCTCTGGCTTGCTTGACTAAGTACCTCATAACTTTTGATTCATAGGTCATTGTCTAAAATCTAAGTCTACAAAGTTGGGAACAATAGAAAATCTGGTTCATCACCATCCACATTTCTTCTTTTCTTATTGGTACCAAAATCTAGAGTCCACTTTCATTGCAATTAAATTTTGAAGGACTTGCAGATTTCTCGAATGAGAATATTCAGTCTTAAATACTCCACTTTAGTCAGGGTTAAAAGATGCGTGTAATCGTTTGAAATAAAAGTACCTAAAATTCTCAGCACAAACACCCCCCTCATCCTCTCCCCCCCCCCCCCCCCCCCCCCCCCAAAAAAAAATATAAACACAGATTGTATTATACCTCATTTTTTTGTTATACTCGATTCTTTTGCTTGTATGCCCACACTCCTTGTAATTTGTATGATTGTTGATATTGCATCTTTGTCAGTTAGCATGATGGCTTGTGATTGAAGTATTTTTTCAACTTGGGCAAGCTGGAACTATTTTGAATTTTGGATCTCTTCCATCGGTTTTGAGTGTCTTTTTAGACCAACACTCGTTATTCTCTCTCTTACTTGTTTTTCTATTCTCCATTGTAATTCAACTTTAGAACTAAAGAAATCGAGGTTTTTCGTATGTTCTATCCATGTTTGAAGTGACATGTTATATATGCACTTCCTTTCACCTATTGGTACAGCTACCACCACCAAGTCTTTTTCCCAACTACTTGATGTTGGATACATGAATCCTACCATTCTGATCTATTTAAGGAAATAGCCTCGATCAAACCACATGCTATCATATCCTTCCTTGCTAACTCTGCCCAATTTAACTTTAGTCTTCCTCTTTCCCTAGTATTACTCTCAATGTGGCCTATGTCACTCTTCCTAATTGGCGCATTTAATGGTCTTCTTTACATATGTCTAAACCATCTTAACTGATTTTCTCTGATTTTATCTCCAATTTGTGCTACTCCAATCATCTCCCGGAGGTATAGGCTTAATGTATGCCTACAGTAATTGAAAATTCACTTGTTTCCCCTGTAAGTCTTCAAACTATAGTCACACAACCATCATACATGTCCTTTATTGTGTCAATGTATCCCTTTGTGACTCCTTTCTATTCTTAAACCCTTCAGATTAGATCTCTAGGTACCCTATCCATAGGCTTTCACCTAATCAATAAAAAACATATGGAGATTTCTCTTCCTCTCTGAATCTTTCCATTAGTTTCCCCAGTAAGTAAATAGGCACCTTCCTGACATGAATCCAAATTGATTTTCCGACAGTTCACCCCGAGGTACCGAAGAAAAATTAAATGACATTAAATCATATTTTCCTGGCCTATTATTTGGGGATTATACAATTAGATCCCTAAAAACGTGCATCTACCTCTATTCACGTCACATAGGCTGTTGCACCAATCATTGGCTCATTTTCAAAGGTGATTTTAGCTTGTGCAATTTGGATTTCATATGTTATATGTGGGTGTAACATATACTCTCCTGTAGAGAAAACTATGTTTTACTCTAGTATTCTGTGTTTAGTTAAAGATGTTCTTGTTAAATTGCACTCCTTGATTGTTTGCAGGTTAACAATGGAGTTGTACTCCCAGACAAAGCTTCTCTCTATTTGACTGCTATTGAGGATGCTGAGTACAAAGAAGACAAGATTGAATGTGAGCTTATTTACTAACTGATATATTGTTGTTGATGAATATTATCTGCCTATGTATTTTGGATCATATGGGTGGGGGGTGTATGCGAGCTCTTTAACTGGCATCATTTTCAGGATGAGCTCCGATGTTCTCTTATCTTTATTTTTATTTTTTTTTGGCATTCTCATGCTACTGCAGTTTGGAACAATGTATATGGCTTCGATATGAGCTGCATCAGGAAGCAATCCATGATGGAACCTCTTGTTGACACTGTTGACCAGAATCAGATTGTTACAAATTGCCAATTACTCAAGGTAAGAGAGAACATATCCTTCTAGTCTAGCCTTTAATTGTAATAACAATCTCTCTCTCCCCGACTGGAAGTGATGAATATGTTGTGCTTCTTTGCTGACATGCCTCGGGTTCTTTTCACAGACGATGGACATCTCTAAAATGGCTCCTGGGGATGCTTCCTTCACGGCTCCTTTTAAGCTTGTGGCAGAACGTGATGATTACATCCATGCTCTTGTAGCATATTTTGATGTGTCTTTCACTAAATGTCATAAGTTGGCAGGCTTCTCTACAGGTTCATCTCTTTGTACAAGAGTTCGATTTGATAATTGTAGTTGCCTGATCATTAGTTGGTTAAAAGATTTTGAAAGTCTTATGTTTAATGTTTGGAGCCGACATATAAAATTTTGTAATTTTCTCATGCTTCGAATTGATAAGATGTTGTAAAATCTGCTTGTCTAATATAAACCAATGTTAATCAGATAAGATATTTTTTTTAAATTACTGTTGGTAGTCAATCCACCATTATCTAACTAGTTGGCAGTATTGGTCATGTAGTTGACATGGGTTCATATTTATATATACAAAATCTTGAAGGTGGAAAATTAGTGTCAAACCCACTGCTGATCAATGAGTGCATCTGGTATTTAGCTTTGGTTATGTATGAGTCAGTCTGTGAGTGGGGGGGAATGGACCAACCCAATGAGGGGACTGTTATAAGTCTTCTGATCAAATCCATGTTTTGGTATGAATGATAATACAAGTAGCTTATGTCAATATTCATCATGTTTCTGACCATTTCTAAATAATTATTGTTTAGGGCCGAGATCAAGGGCTACACACTGGAAGCAAACGGTTCTGTACCTGGAAGATATGCTCACCATCTGCTGTGGGGAGGCTATAGTCGGAAGCATGACTGTTGCACAGAACAAGAAGAATCCTCGTGATGTTGACATAATGCTCAAATACTCGTTGAATGGTCGGCGATGCCAGGTCTCAAGAACTCAATGTTACAGGATGCGATAGTTTTGGTGGTTGTGCTATTCTTCCATCACTGGTACATTTAGCTATAACAGTGTTTCAATGTGCCTATGGCATCGGAATTTTGTTGCTCAGCCACAATTGGAAAAAGGTGCTGGCATTTGATAAGTGCAGCATATCGATTGGTTTTTATTTGTTAAATGAAGCTGGAAGTTTTTATTTCTAATGTAACGTTATTGTAATTTTAGTTTATTTTTTTAAAAAATATACTGAGTTGTGTCAAATTGTAATGCCAAAACTATTTCACAATTCAATTTCTTCAACTGCCTTTGGTGTGTTGATTACTTGCTTTCCTGCTACTTTTGTGTGTCGCATAGCTTGGCAATCACTTCATTTTCTACCATGTCTGCTTTGGTCGCTTGTTCAACATATTCACAGTATCAAATTAGAAATCTCTACTGTTTTTCTAAATCTCTTCCTCTATGCAACTTTGCTTGTTTGTCTAGGATGAAAATTTTGAACTCTATAGCCCTTTCTCATTTAAAAGTTAGTGTAATCTACTCGCAAATTATCTTATTTAAAGGAGAAATTATCTAGAGGTTTTATATATTTGTTCTTTTGTAAAATGTTGTTACCATTTAGAGATGAATGTTAGGGCAATAAAAGCTTTTAACTATATAACTAGTTCATTTGGAGGTTTGGACTAATATTGTGTTTGGAGGAGGAAGGGAAAGGAGATGATATAATTATGAATTTATGATAGATCAGGAAAATGAAGGTAACCGTGTTAAATCTATTTTCATGTTTTTGGACAAATAAAGAGAGAATAAAGAAATAGGTGATAATTTTTTTTTAATTATATTTGTTACAAGAGGGTGGGGAGAAAGGAAAAAAAGATATTATTTTTATAAAAAAAGTATTTTTATTCCCATTCACAATATTACAAGAGCGGAGAGAAAGAAAAAAGATATTATTTTTAAAAATATATATATTTATGCCGATTCGCAATATTGGGACCAAACACTCTTGTGAAAATCATCATAATTGAAGAGTTCACCCACATTGGTAAGCCCCCAAATATCATAATTCAATTTTTATTTGGTTTTGTGAGTGATAGACATATTGAAAATTCTTTTTTTTTTTCCTTCCCCTAGTTCATATTGAAAATTCTTTTCATTTTTTTCTTTTCATATTGAAAATTCATTTGTTGTGTATAAGAATTGAGGAAAAATTAAAACATTGACTTTCTACTTTTTAAACTTATATTCTTCAAAATAACAGAGAAAACACTATTATTTAATCAGAAAAAAATATCCTTAAACACTATTTAATTGGGAAAAAATACCCTTTCTTTTCATTTTTTATTAGTATTATTTTTTGGTACATATTTTTTTCTTTTTTTAATTTTTAAACTAAACAGAATTTAATACAGAGTGATGTTACTTGAACCATGGGCAAAATCGATCAAAGAAAATTCAAGGTGGGGCCCACCATGACACGGTGGCTCCCACCTTGGACTTTTTTTAGATGGCTTATAGCCTCACAGTGGGTCACACATTGAACTTTCTCTATTTTTTTTTTTCTTTTATATTATTTTATTTATTTTTCAAAAAGTAAAGAACTCTCTCTAGCTGGTTATAATTATAATTGATCGGCGAAAGAATCATTTTTCTTTTGATCATATGGTGTGTCACACCTTAGACAGCTGATCGACCAAAAAATCAATTTTTTTAATATATTTCTCATTTGTTTTTTTTTTTACTTTTCTTCAACTCTTTGAATCAATGTTAGCTCGTCTTTAGATCTAACAAAATCAAAACGTGTTTATAGATTTGTCTACGATAATGATTGGATAGCAAACCAAAATTGCATAGTTTGGGTGTGACAAGTGTCGGTCACTAACCATGGTTAAATTTTGAACAGAGTCAAAGGCTTACTAGTTACTACTGTAGTTCTGTTTACTACGGAAGATTCGCACACGTATGACTCGTGTTAGAAATAGAATAGCGTCGGTGGAGGTTAACTGCAGGCTATTTTGCAGTTATATACATACATCATATATACTTATAAGTAAGAGAGAGAGAGAGAGTCGCTTCTTATATAAGCCATCGATGCTCGGACCTGTATTTTTCGAAGAAGATAGAAATAATCAGAGAGAGAGAGAGGTCTCGGCCATGGCAGAGTTAAACGATTCCGTTACTGTTGACGTGGAAACAATCTATCTTGGAGGAAAGGTTCGGTACTATTTTCATATACACACATATACACGTCTATATATATATATATATGTTTTTGTATTGATTTTCTTATGCTTGATTTAAAAACTCGGCGATTTATGATTGATCAGTCAAAATGTCATGCATTTCTAGTTCTGTTTGAACTTTTATAGATTCACATTTTACACACCGAAGCGCAAATATTTCTTCATTACATTTCCAAATGGTTTGAATTTTTGGTTTATGGTGTGTGCCTGGTTGCCGAGAAAATGTTGCTCAAGGAAAAATATAAAAGTTTGATTCTTTTGGTGTTTTATTGCTTTGCATTCTTCTCATTCTCTGAAAGAGAAGTTTTAGAACTAGTAAGTCTCGTAACAGATCTGTTAACTCATTTTTTTTTTTCTCTCTTATTGATGTTTTCTTTTTCACCGTTTGATTCTTTCCTTCTTAGAAGCTATTATCATCTCAAATTTAAAGCAAAGTTTTTTTTTTTTTTTTAATATAATTTGCAATCTTACAATTTTCCATACCCGACAATCTGTTTTTCATTTTTAATTTACTCGCTAATTTCTCTATCGGGTCGAATTTATGTTAAACATCCTTTAGTTCTACAATTAGTTCTGTTTAGTTGCAAGAAAACTGAAGAAATTAAAGTTATATACTTCGAATGCGGTGTGTTATGTTGTTTTGGTTTCAAGATAATGAAAAAACTGACCTGGCCGGCCTAGCCAAATTTTAATTCCTTTCTTTCACAGCTTTCGTTAACAACCTAATTTAGTATTAGTGGTTATGGATTAGTTGATACCATACTCTTTATCTCCTTGCCACTCACTGGATTAATATATGCGAATAGGGTAGCAAATATTATCTGTTTTTTTCTTTTCTCATTTGTTTTTTGTTGGGTAGGTAAAGTCATTCTCCTTTGTTGTTTCTTCTGATTCCTTATTGTTATTGGTGTAATTTCTCAATCATGTACTGACTTTTACCAATACTTTTTAATTTCTTATTTCGATTTATTTATATGAACACAGCGTGGCTGTTCCTTTATGGTCCCATGTCTTTTTTTTTTGGGAAAGCTATTGTCCTATGTCATTTAGTTATTGCAAGATGTTGCAATCGTTATTTAAGTAGTGCATCTGTCAGAGTAACCTTATTTATATCCGATTCCATACTCCTCTTTTAAACTTTCTATTCTTTTTAAGAATTCAATGATTAAAATCAAGAAATCTTCTCTGTTTGATTCTCTTTTACAAATGTATTCTAAACTGATGTAGCAAGTTGGCTCCAAAAAGGGTCAGTTCACATGGCAGTCTCTTTTTGGTAAAAACATTTATCTATATAAAATCTGGGGTTTTCCATTCCTTGCAGGGAGGATACCACAAAACAATTAAGGGCTCACTTAACTAAAGGCGGTTCTTATTCTAAAATGTATAATATTATCTTCAAGTCTCTTTGATGATTTCTTTAAAATTGTGCTTCAACTATTGATTTGTTTCCCCACACCCCATCACACACACACACACTTACTTTTTTTTTCGTTATTTTATCTTTGAACATGGTGATTTCTTCATAATGCAATTTATTTAATTACTTTTTGCAGGAACATATTGTAAGAACTGGCTGTGGTTCTGTGTCTGTTATTGTGTATGGAGACCAAAACAAGCCAGCACTGGTTACCTATCCGGATTTAGCTTTGAATCGTAAGTTAAACCTGTTCTTTACAATATGAAATTGACTATTCTCTCTTTGATGTTTCTGTATGTTTAGGAACTGTTATTTCCTTATTTTCGATTGTTGACTTGTATATTCAGTCTAATAATCATCATTGCTCCACTACGTAACCTTTTGAGCAGATATGTCTTGTTTCCAAGGATTGTTCTTTTGTCCTGAAGCAGCTTCTTTGCTGCTCCACAACTTCTGCATTTACCATATCAGTCCTCCCGGCCACGAGGTCTGTAAACCGTTTGACTTTCTACATTTGTATTGTTCTACATTTTTTGTTTTGAACCATATTATGCATCTTTCTACCGAATGCTATTATTCACATATGATTTCTTCTGGGACTTCCACAAGAGTTCTTGCAGTTGGGAGCTGCAGCAATTTGCCCTGATAACCCTGTGCCTTCTGTTGATGACTTAACAGATCAAATTATTGAGGTTCTCAACTATTTTGGGTAATAAAAATACCATAGCTTTATTTACTACTGACATCTTTTTAACTGTTGGTGTCTGAAGCTTGTATGGATTGGTTTTGAGACCCAAAACAATATCCAGAGTGATATTGTTTTGATTGTGGTATTGCTGGCATTAAGAGCATATGAAAAGACGTTTTTTGGTCATTGAATATGTTTTGTCACCCTTTTACTTTCTGTTTATATTAGAAAAATTAAACGATGAGATTTGTCTTTATATCTGATGGCATGTTTTACGTCACTTGTTCAGGCTTGATGCAGTGATGTGTATGGGGGTAACGGCGGGTGCTTACATCCTTACCCTTTTTGCTGTATGTTTTTTCTGTAACGATGTCGCTTGATGCTTTAAAATCATGTCAATCATTGCTTATTAATCAATGTTTTGTCATTTGTATTACAGATGAAGTATAGGGAGCGGGTTATTGGTTTGATACTGGTATCCCCTTTATGCAAAGCACCCTCTTGGACTGAGTGGTTGTATAATAAGGTGCTTTTTCATTCCCCTTGTCATTTCTACATAGAGAATTAAGGATATTAACCTCCCCATTCTCAAAGAGGAGGGGAGGGGTTTGAGCCCTGGTGTGGGCAAAAAAGTGTGTGAGCCCCCCCCCAACAAGGAAAAAAAAAATTTAAGGACATTAATCTCTATTAAAGCAAATATTATTTTTAATCTGTAGGTGATGTCAAACTTGCTATATTTCTATGGCATGTGTGGTTTGCTGAACGAGTGTTTGCTTCACCGGTACTTCAGCAAGGTATTCTAGAACTAGCAACATATTCTTTTTTCTATTTGGCTCACAATATTCTATTCATTGATTAGGTTGAGTGATGAGATTGCTTTAAGTTGTGTCAGGAAGTTCGCGGTAGTGCAGAAGTCCCAGATTCAGATATAGTTCAAGCATGCAGAAGAGTTAGTGCTTTTACTTTTGTTCTTTAACTGGCAACTGAAAACTTGTTAGAGTCTGGTTTTATTTCTTCTTCTTTTTTTTTTTCCTTAAAAAGTTTAGGTAAGAGTGGCATTTGTTCTGATTTTTACGATGATGTTTGTTTCTTCAGTTGCTGGATGAGCGACAGAGCATAAATGTTTGGCGGTTTCTTCAAGCAATCGATAGGTAAAGACTTGAGTCAGAGAAGGCTTTTTGTATTTGTGTTCATAGTGCATACTTTCTACATGAGTTCCTTACTTCTGAAGAATGTAAAACTATCACCTTCTTGTAACTTTATATTGCTGACTTGCAGGAGACCTGACATTACTGAAGGATTGAAGAGACTAAAATGTCGGACACTCATATTTGTTGGGGAGAACTCTCCTTTCCATTCTGATGCTCTCCACATGACCTCAAATCTGAATAGACGATACAGTGCTTTAGTTGAGGTATGGATGCAATAATTATGTTTTATATTGTCCCAGAAGATAACTGATAACACTGTCACACAGATTGCTTTATCTACACTATGGATTTTCTCATTTAGTTGTTGAACTCTTTCTGGCAATAATGATCTTTCTCCACAAATTTAAAGCATTGCCATGCATCAGAAAGATACAATGCTAAAATATTTAAATGGTTAGTGCATTCAGTATATGTGCATGAATGTGTACATGCTGTGCTAATGCGAGCAATTGATTCTGCAGGTGGAGCGTTGTGGATCAATGGTAACAGAAGAGCAACCACATGCAATGTTAATACCCATGGAGTACTTCCTCATGGGGTATGGATTGTACAGGCCATGCCAGTTCAGTGGCAGCCCTAGGAGTCCCCTCAGCCCATTTTGTGTTTCCCCAGATCTTCTCTCTCCAGAGAGCATGGGCTTGAAGCTAAAGCCAATAAAAACCCGAGTTTCGCCTCACATGCCAGTCCACAGAGATAATACTAGATTCAGTATTTAGTTTCAGTATTTTGTTTGGTTAAGTAGAGGTTAGGTTTGGTTGTAGATAAAAGGTGGAAAATTTCAAATGGATATAGGGAGGGAGATTGGAATTCATTCATTTGTAGTCAGTCAGTCATAAGTCATTGAGCTGTAATTGTATATCTTAAAAGAAACATATGATTTATGATGATGACGACCTATTAATAATATAGAGAGGACGTGAGGAGATGACGTTGAATCATGTAGGATTGTTAAAGCGCTGTACTGGTAGTTACGGGTATGGTAGTCCATGAGGGAGGGGAACCCCCAATATTTGGAGTGGCACTTTTTCATATTTTTTAAGGCAGCATGTTAATAGTTGTACATGATCATATGATTGATAATGTCTATGGGAACGGGAGTCTTCGTGTAGACCTAGTATTTGATAATGACTATGTCATCTGATTTAATCCTTCAAGGTTATGGTACAAGATAATTTAAAAAAAAAAAAAAAAAATCAAAGTCAAAGATCTCAGTATGCGGGGCATGTGGAATGAGATTAATGCATATCTATGTAAAGAACTTGTATTGTATCAGTATATTTGTTTGTCTCCTTGTAATGTTGTATAAGTTCATCAAAGAAGGTGGGACCTCGTGGTTTTGTTTCCTCGGATCTCTCCGCCGAATGCGCTTCGAGTGGTAATCAAGATAGGTCAAATTTAGACAAAAGCGTATATGCTTGACTAGTCCAAGTTGATTTCTTCACCCGGTTCCCAATGATAACAACATGATCGTCAAACGATGGTTATGGTTATCCTACTTCTTCCTTTATTTATATATCTATATTATATTTCATTTAAGCTTGACAAATCTCTCAAATTAATAACGATCTAATTCAATCGAAAGATACTTGAACAATTTGTTATATAATTATTCCCTAACTACTCCGCTCTGAACTTCTAATTATTTTCTATTATGATGGATAATTCTAAGTTACTAACATGAAATTTCAAGTTTTCAATAACTTCTGTCGATGGTTGAAGTTACTGTGCTTTAAGTACTTTGAAGTATTCAATAATTTTTTAATAAAATTAGATAGAGTCTATTGAATATTTCGTAACAAACTCTGAGAAGGTAAAAGAGATTAATATGATAAAGTAATTAAAAATTTTCAATAAATTTAGAGAGAGTCTACTGAATACTTCGTAACAATTTAGAATGAACTCTGAAAAAGTAAAGAAAATTAATATGATAAAGTAATTAAAATGAATCAAAACGTTCATTAAAAAAAAGAAGAATATTTTATATGATTATAATGAATGTTATATTCTCGTCCCAACACCCATGAAGAAAAAAATATATATATTTCAGTGGTTATTGTTTGGTGGTGTGATAAATCTCGAACTCACAAGCATGAGAATAAACAGGTTAAAAGTTAATGGCATACTAACTTCCGATGACAATTAAGCTACAACATTATTTGATGGGTACATGAAGAAACCCTCATAAAACAACAAACTACAAAATGTACAAACAATGCCTCAACTGTTAAAAGAAAACAAACCAAAGACCTTATTTAACATCCGTACACAAATACGCTGCTCTTTCTGGCAATTCTCCCACTAGAAATAATAGGTACTGGTGGCTCTCATACCCTTATGTTGCTCACACCTTTTCCTTCCATGAACTGGCATTCTTCTACAGATGGAACCATTCTGTAATGCAGCACCGCATACATGTGATGAAAATTCTTGTGTGTCATACATTGAAATGAAACTGTTTGATGCGGAACTGGCATTCGCCTTGCCCTTGTGCTGCCAGCACCTTTTTCTCCCTTCAGTTGGTTGCCTTCTACAAAAGGAGCCATCACCTAAGCTTACACCGCAAGTAGATGAAAAATCCTCATTGAACAGAGTCCTACTATATGAGACTGATTGAGAAGAGGCATTGTTATACTTCCAGTCATTAGAAGCACCGACTCCTGAACTTGTGTACATGCCAGATTTATCTTCCACTTTGTTAGAGGAACTATTAACCCTCATGCCTTTATGCTGCCAACACCGTTTTCTATCTTCAACTGGTTGCCTTCTGCAAAAGGAACCATTGGCCAAGGGTGCTCCACAAGTGGAAGAATAGTCCCCATTGAGAGCATTTCTAAATGAGACTGATCCAGAAGGGATATTATCATAATTCTGGTCACTGATACCTGAACTATCATACAAGCTGGGTATACCTGTTGCTGATGATTTAGGCATGGAATCCTTAACCCTCATCCCTTTGTGTTCCTCACATCTCTTGCGTTGTGCAACAGGTCGTCTTGTGCAGAAAGTCCCATTTTCGAAGTCCACCCCGCAAATAGTACCGCACTCCTTGTTGGAAATTGAGCTCTGTGAGAAAACTTCAGGTAGCAGTGTACGCGTTTTATGTGTTTCAGGGGAGACCTGCTCATATTCATTAGGACAAGTACTGGATTCCAAAACCGGGCCATGCACATAATGCTGTTGCCCTTCTGTAATTGATTCAGAAAAGGATCTATGAATCTTTCTTCCTTTGTGCTCCTCACACCTTTTCCTCCCCTGGAGTGGTAGCATTCTACAAAGAGAGCCATGATCTAAGGGGATTCCACAAACAGGAAAGTTCTCCTCATGAACGGGATGATCACCAGCAACCAGTCGAGGATTCACCGGGTAATAGCTGAAACTTGGAGCCCAATGACCATCACACTGCGGGCCACTAATGATACCGGGTTTTATGCTCACATCACCCACATGCGGTTCTCCTCCTGTAATCAACTTCGACATGGAACCATTGATTTTCATCCCTTTGTGTTCTGCACACCTTTTTCTTCCTTCAACTGGTGGCCTTCCACAAACAGATCCATGACCCAAGGCCACCCCACAAATATTAGCATGGTCCTCGTTAACACGAGATCTCATTGAAACTAGTTTAGGACGTGATCTGCCAAATTTGAAAATTTGACAAAAGTGATCATTGTTCTCTGAATTACTATATATACTGGATCCATTCTCCAAAACAAGGGGCTCGCAAGCTTTGATTCTGACACCCACTGGCTTTTGAAAGAAAGTTCGAAGCTTCCTGGTGATAGTGCCCAAACTATTTTGATTAAGTTTTTGGAGGATATCATCACGGCGACGTGCACCATTACTGCCTTTGTTCCATGCATAATCAAATCTGTCAAGAAGCCGACCTTCTGTTTTCTCAGCATCCCTCTTATTATTCATCTGTTCAACATTGGCGAAAAGGAATGAAAAAAATAATTGAGGATTTCCAAAATATAAGCCAAAAATTATTTGCAAGCTGGTTTGCATGCATAAAAACTGGGAAGCACACAACCCCAAGACGGTGAGCATCAGCAGCAAGTTTTATGTCATATGTAGTTGTATACTTGTATCCAAATTCATACTTTTATCTGGTTTTCTCAGTCTTCCTGCTCGTATGTTCATATATATATGAAATGAGCCCTTCATAAAATGATCTCTTCAGCAAGCTCATTATACTTGAATTTTTTGGAAGACAGTAAGAACTACATTTGATATGAGAATTCATGAATAATATCTGCCAATAGCAGTACTGTGACTGCCAATCTGCCACTGTAATGAAATTTTGATTTAAAATAAAACTAGAGGGAAAAAAAGAACCCTTAAATTTTCAACATCAAAGGAAGTGGTTTAGGAGGGGATGGGGGTCAGTGTGTTTGGAAACTATAGCACTTTTCTTTCCCTGACAAATAACACACCCACTTTGTCCCTATGAAGACTTAACCTCAACTTTTCACTTTGAAAGGTGAGGAAATACTACTAGGCTATGTCTTTGGTGGTGGACACTATAGTAATTTAATGAATGAAGAAAAGGCTGCCGCACTTGTACCTCCCAAATCAGTTTTTTCATCCACAAAGTTGTTTGTTTCTTAATCTTGAAGAAAATTTCCAATTTAGCAAAATTATCCATATTCACCACAACTAACCTTAGGTCATATGCCATTGCACAGCAAGCCTTTAGAAGTCTAAATGCAGAGAGCAATTACAATGAATTAAGGAAGAGAATATAATAAAAAAACAGAAAATCGTTAATGTGGACATGACATTATCACTGAGGCATAAAAAAAAAGAGAAGCTGTAATCTGAACATGACATCATCACTGTCCTTGGATCCTAGAAGATTCCGCTGTCTTTTATCTAGCTTTGTGAACTCATAGTTTACATGATCAACTCTATTCTTCGATAAAATTTAATTGCCTACTAAAAGTGAAATATATGAAACTGGAACAGTCAATAAATTGGAGCAATTCAAAAAAGAAAAAAGAAATACTCACGGGTGCCCATCTATACACAATGGGGAAGCCTCTTGAGAATATTTCAGTAAACAATCCAGGCCCTTTCCTGACAGAATCTTTCAGCTCACAAGTTGAGCTGCCATTCTCCAAATGAGCACCTGCTTGGCCATAACGCTGGAGTCTAGTCCTAACATTGTCAGCTTGTCCAAGGTAAACGGTAATTATACAGTTTTGGTCAAGCTTGCTAACCCTACGCACTGAGTGATTGTGTGATACAGCTATCCCGAGCTCATAGACTCCCGGACAAGAAGCACAACTTGGGAGGTTGTGAACCCTGTATCTCGCTGCTCCTTCCTTCCCTAGTGTATAGTCTTCCCAATCAGAATGCCCAATGAGAATCTGAACAAAGCAACACAAAGAATAAATAAAATGATCCCACATGAATCACATTATATCAGATGAAGTATCAATTTAGGATCCAAAAGTGCTTCCCAATTGCAGATGTTAGTCTGTTTAAATGCTCTGCACACATTATAAACCAGGAAGTTAGTAGAGAAGGTGCACAGGGTGATGAAGTCTACCAAGGTCCACAACTTCCTACCATTTATCCATTTTGAGTTTTTCAGCTCTTTCAAAAGGTACTCCTAACATCTACAAACCAGCCCCCAAACGTGATTCATAATAGTGTCAAATCTAATTTATGAGCATTAAGCACAAAACTATGTTCATACACACACACACACACACACACACAAACAGAGTTGATCACTTGCTCCCTGTCATGCAAGAGGCTTTATCCACGATTAATGGCCCTCCGATTTTATCTAATGGCTATATTCCAAAACAGCAGAATTTTTTGTGTATGTATATTGTCGTGAATAGAATACACCTATAGTCAGTCAACTATTCCTTAATTAGAGTTATATCAATTATTCCTTAATTAGGGGCAGAATCATTGCTTTCCATATATTGTTACTTTCCTAATTTTTGTTCTTTAGATTATTATAAATTTAGATAGTAGTCACTCTTTGAATATATAATAAAACAATCTATTTCTCTCATCTCTCTCTAATATTTCTCTATTAACTTAGTCTATATTGTTGACATGGTATTAGAGCATCAAGATCCAAGTTGAAGACATAACGTAAGAAACTTCTTTTTCTTCTTCCTTATCTTTTTCAATTTCTTCTTTCTCAGTTTCTCTATTTGTTCTCTATCAAAATGACCTAGAACCCTAGGTTTCAAAAAAAAAAAAAAAATAGAAAGTCTTTCTTTGTAATTCTGGCAGAGATGACATTAAAAAAAATCAGAAAACATTATGTTCCTTCTCTATTTCATGTTCAATATTCTATAATTCTCTCTCTTGTACTCGGATTGTCTTATTTCATGTTTAATATTCTATAATTCTCTCTCTCTTTTACTCGGATTGTCTCGTCTCGACTATCATGGGTGACAAATCGGAAAAAAGGACTCTCTCTTTTTCGGCTCTATAACTACTACCAAATTGAAGGGATCCAACTACCTTCAATGGTCTCGAGTAGTCCAAAGCTAAGTATGATTCAATTGTCAAGCGTGCCAATTCTCCATCTACTTCCATAACCACTTTTGGTGATTCAGGTAGTACTTGTCTTCATTCTTCCTTCAGTATACATTGAATCATTAATTTCGGGGACTCAGATCATATGACAAGTAACTCCTATCTTTTGTTTGACAATACTCGTGTATCTTCTCCCTCGTTTGTCACAATACCTAATGGTACCAAGTCTCCAGTCCAAGGAATTGGTACTGTTAGTACATAAACTCTAACCTTTTCTTCTGTGTTGTATCTACCTTAGTTTTCTTTCAACTTGCTATCAGTTCGTAAAATTACTTCTGTCCTAAATTGTTCAGTAACATTCTATCCTACTCACTATATCTTTCAGGATTTAAAGACCAAAATGATGATTGGTGGGGGATTTGAGAAGGATGGGCTCTGCTACTTTTAGCCATCTTGTTCACCTATTTCATCTGCACTCCATACCTCTACTTCTCTGTATCAGTGGCACTGTCGTCTTAGATATCCTTCATATGACAGTCTTTGGTGTTTGGTTTCTTCTTTACCAAGTTTTTCTAGTTTTAATTGTGAAAGGTGTGAACTTAGCAAGCATCATATGGCTAATTTTAAGCTTAGAACTAATGGGCCTTGTTTACGCCCTTTTGAGCTTGTTCACTCTGATGTTTGGGCTCTAGCCCGAACTACTGGATTGGCCAATGCCTGTTCTTTTATTTCCTTTATAGATGATTATTCTCGTTTGACTTGGTTATATATTCTTAAAGATAGATCTCAAGTTTTTAATGTGTTTAAATCTTTTTATGCTGAGATAACTAATCAGTTGAATGCTAACTTACACATTCTTCGAATTAATAATGCTCTTGAATATAAAGATGGTCTCTTTTAGCATTTCTTGAGTTTAGAGGTGTTACTCATCAAATTTCATGTGTTGATAATCACCAACAAAATGGACTTGCTGAAAGAAAGAATGAGCTCATTCTTGCTATTGCTCGGGCTCTGATGATTCAAATGAATGTGCCTAAGCATTTGTGGGGAGATGCATTTCTTATTGTGGCATTTCTATTGAATAGAATGCCATTTTGGGTCCTTAAAGGAAAATCACCTTTTCAGATGACATTTTCTAATAAAGACCTCTTTCCTCTTCCTCCAAAAGTATTTGGGTGCGTTTGTTTTGTTCATAATTTAAATCTAAGAAGAGACAAACTTGACCCTCGAGCTCACAAATGCATATTTTTGGATTTTTCTCGCACTCATAAAGGATATAGGTGCTACAACCCTTCTTTGAGAAAACATTTTATGTGTGCTGATGTGATATTCTTTGAGCATATTCCATATTATTCTAAGGAGGGTAGTTAAGTGGAGGAACCTATTTTTCAAGACACTGTTCTACCATCTCCGATTCTTGATACTCCTTTCGCACCTAGGGTTTATACTCGACATCCTCGCAAGAATACCTCTTCTGCTCCTACTGCTGCCCAGGACAAATCTCTCGTGTCATCTGCTCCAGCAGTTGAACATGTAGAGCCTTCCTTACATCCTCAATCATCTTCCTCGGCGCCTACAGATCCAGTTGTTCATCCTTCTGAGTTTGATCTTGATCTTCCCATTGCATTTCGCAAAGGTAGAAGGGTTTGTACTAATCATCCTACATTTCATTTTGTTTCTTATGACCATTTATCATCTTCTTTTCGAGCTTTCTCCTTATCATTGTCATATGTTACTATTTCTAAGTCATACATGGAGGCTCTTTTGCATCCTGGCTGACAGAAAGGTATGGAGGAGGAAATGCATGCCTTACAATTGAATCATACTTGGGATCTTCTTCCAAAGCTAGCAGGTGCTCATGTTGTTGGTTGTCGTAGGGTTTTCATAGTGAAACAAAATAGTGATGGCATTATTGATCGTTTAAAGGCTCGTTTTGTTGCTAAGGGTTTCACTCAGACCTATAGCATTGACTATACTGAGACTTTCTCACCTGTGGCTAAGCTCAACTCTGTTTGCATAATTATCTCTCTCGTTGCCAATCTTGACTAGCCTCTCCATCAACTCAATGTCAAAAATGCTTTTCTTCACGGTGATCTTATCAAGATAGTGTATATGACTCGGCCTCTTGAGCTTAAGTCCAAGGGGGAATGTGTTTGTCATCTCAAGAAATCTATTTATGGACTCAAACAGTCACCTCGTGCATGGTTTGATAAGTTTAGCAAGGTGGTGGTTGCTCATGGCATGACTAGAAGTCAAGCTGATCATTCAGTTTTCTTTAAAAAGACCAAGTGTGACATTGTAATTTTGGTGGTATATGTGGATAACATTGTCATTACCGGGAGTGACAAGGAGGAGATTTAGATCTTGATTCATCATTTGGGTTTGAATTTTCTCATTAAAGATTTGGGCAAGCTCCATTATTTTCTTGGTATTGAGGTTGCTAGATCAAAGAAAGGGATTTTTTTATCTTAGAGAAAATATACTCTTGATCTTTTAAAGGATATGGGTTATCTTGGCTCTAAACTTGCAACAACCCCCGTAGGCAAGCTGATTTACCTAACCATTACTCGTCTAGATATTGCTTATGCAGTCAGTGTTGTGAGTCAATTTATGACCAGTCCACGAATTCCTCACATGGACGCAGTTATACGGATTTTGAAGTATCTTAAGGGGTCTCCGGGTCGTGGTCTTTTTTACCAGTCGTTTGGACATTTGCGCATCGAAGGTTATATTGATGCTAATTGGGTAGGTTCTCCCTTAGACAGACGGTCAACGACTGGTTACTGTACTTTTATAAGAGGTAATTTAGTAACTTGAAAAAGTAAGAAGCAGTCGACTGTGGCACAGTCCAGTGCTGAAGCTGAGAGTACCTTGCCATGGCTCATACTTCCTGTGCCTTGGTTGATAACTTTGTTACAAGAATTTGAGTTTTTAGTTCAAGACCCATCTCTTCTCTATTGTGATAACCAAGCAGTTATTCACATTGCTAGTACCCAATTTTTCATGAGCGAACCAAGTATATTGAAGTTGATTGTCATTTCATTCGTTCTAAGGTGACTTCCAAAGAAATTGTGACATCGTTTGTATCATTTGGTAATTAGTTAGCACATATCTTTACTAAGGCACTTCCAAAGCATGCCATCGATCTCTAGTTTTGGGAGGGGGGGGGGGGGGGAGTGTCGTGAATAGAATACAGCTATAGTCAGTTAACTATTCCTTAATTAGAGTTATATCAATTATTCCTTAATTAGGGGTAGAATCATTATTTTCCATATCTTGTTGCTTTCTTTATTTTTGTTCTTTAGATCATTATAAATTCATATTGTAGTTACTCTTTGAATATATAATAAAATAGTCTATTTCTCTCCTCTCTCTCTAAATTTCTCTTTCAGCTTAGCCTATATTGTTGACATATATATTTCCTTATTATGTAGAAATGTACTGAAAGTTACATCCTTATACTTACCAATGTATGCAAAATTGAAAAAATAAGATGGATTTGATTTTAATCCGAATCTAATCTAAATAACTCAGATATAGATTGAAGGTTAAATCTGATAACCCGTTAACAATCTGAATCCGACAATTCATTAACTAAACAAATCACATATGAATTAAGGTCAATCCGATCCGATAATAATCTAATCTGACATAATATATTATATAATATTTTAAACATATATTATCTAATGCAATAATATATAATATTTTTTTCCTAGTTGGTAATAATATATAATATTTACACGTTATCAAAAATGTTTTTATAATTATTTTCTCTTCTTCCTCTTCCCTCTCACTATTATAATAATTGTGGTGACCCTTGTGGGCGGGTGTGATGCGGGCGGGTGCGAGACATTGGGCGAGCTACCACACTGACAGGCTACAGGGTGCTCAATCCCACATCGCCTGGGTGTGGAATGGGAAAGTATTATATGTATGTTTATCACCCTTCTATGACACAACGCGTTTTAAAGCCGTGATGGTTGTGAACCCACCAGAACTCCACAGTTAAGCGTGCTTAGCTGGGAGTAGTACCAGGATGGGTGACCCCCTGGGAAGTCTCTGGTCCGGGGGAACCAAAAGCTGACAATATTGTGTCGGGATAGGGTGGGGCGTTACAATAATTTTCTCTTCTTCCTCTTCCCACTCACTATTTTATCTCTTAAGTGTTTTTTTATTTAACATAGATTAAAAGATCTATTTTTCTTCTCCATTTTCTTCCAAATTTTAAATTTTTTCTCTCCTTTATATTCTAATCATTGTTTTTATAATTAATTTCCTTTAAAAAAAAACTACAGTATTTAATTTAACGGATCGGATTGATTAATAACAAATTGGATATAACCAGTATGCAAAAAATTTACTGAATGCGACTGAAAAACTTGTATTGAAATTCTATGCAAGGTTACGTTACTCATCACTTTCCCTTTTATTCAAAGCAAAATTACAGTTCAGTTTCCATAAATTACAAAGATTCCATTTAATCTATCGCTCCGAAATTTGCAGAAGTAGCACCAAGTTAACCGATTCAAAGGTTCACATCACTCTCACAATAGGGCAAGCGACAAAAAGAAAGAAAGAAAAGAAGCAAACAAATTCAATCAAATGTTTGAGAGAGAGAGAAGAAAGGCAGACCTTCCATTCGGAGAAAACAGAGTCGTGTTTGGTGCGCTTACAATTTTCCCTCTTCAACCTGGTGGTGGTGGTGGTGGTGGTGGAGACGACGACAGTCCCTTCATTCACTCCCATTGCTGCGACTCACCTGAAAGAAAAAGACTGTTACTTGCGCAGTTTATGTATGGTTGTCATTAACTTTTGGAAAGACCAGTTTACCCCGCTTCAATCATAAATTCATACTATATGACAATGATTTTAGGTTCAGGTAGGAAAGAAATAGAAGAAAAATAAAAGAAAAGATTTGGGGTTATGATTTTGTGTGTTTGGTATGAAATTTTTAAAGGAAATAGAAGGATTTGGAGGGATAAATTAAGGGTGAATAGTAACTTTTGTTATCTTTTCAAAAATGGAAAGAAATGAAAGAAAATGGAGGAAAGACTATCTTTTTTAATGAAACTTTATTAATATCAACTTTGTCCTTATTTTGATAAAAGTTAAAATTTATTCTTTTAAATATAAAAGGATATAATAGTAATATTTTTAAATTGTTTCCATTCATTATTTTCGCAAACATGTTAACTATCATTTCATTTATTTTTCTTTACTAATCAACCAAACACGATAAAAGTTTAACACTATCATTTCTTTTTCTTTCTTTTTTTTCTTTTCTTTCATTAATAATGTTATCCTTTAATTTCTTTTCCATTCTACCAAACATAGCCTTAGAGTCTCATAGTACTCTTTAGTCCAATTTCATGTCATGACTCAAAGTAAAATTATTGATACATGTGAGGGTGGGAAGCCAGGAAGTATAGATAATTTTATGAGGGTAACCTACTCCTATCAAATATTTATAGAATATTGATACTTCTTGAATATTTGCTCACAATATCCGATACTTTTCAAATGTATTCATAATTTTAAAATATACTTTTTTTATTTCTCACACATATCCGATACTTCTTAGATACTTCAATCATGTATTCGATATTTCTCGAATACTTCAGAATATATTTCTAACAATAATATTATAATATAATTGTTAAAAAAAATTTAAATTTATTTTAAAAAAAGTGTTGATATATATATATATATATATATATATATATATATCATAATTTAGTACAAAAACTATTCATGCAAATTATGCAATATGATTCTTAACTCTTAGTTTGTTTGTTACTTATAATATTTTATAAAGAAATGTAAATAATTTTTTTTTTGTATATATAAAAATATAATTTGTTATTTTTATATTGTTGTATTCTGTCATACTCGTATTTTTTTTTTTTTTTTAAATTTGTCTTATCCTATTGTACTTGTGTCTCGTATTTGCATCCATGCTTTTCAGGTGAAAAATAAATTTCAACTTACTTTAATGGAGGGAATTTGAAATTCGATTAAAATAAAACATGTTTTGATAGAATATTTTTTATATGATGTGGGACAAGGATGTAATTTAAATTAAGGATGTCACTGCACCATAGGGTAAAAGGCACTCACACAGGCATAATTTGTTTAAACCTACCCTCACACTTTTGCAGCACAATGTGGGTAATTAGCATGTAAAATTGCAAAGTTATCCATCAATATAATAATTATATTATATTAAAAAAACAAATAAACTAAAGACCAAACTAACCCTTAATAGTTACAGCGGCATTCACTTTAAACTGACTTTCTATTGCTACCATTGTTGTTGCCTTTCATTTAAAAAATAAATAAAAAATTCTTCGTTGGTCATTTTTTACTTAATGATTTATTTATGAAATTTAATGGACTTTAAGTTTGAAAATCACTTAGATTCCTGGTTACAAAATAAGCATTTCTTCACTGTATGTTGAAAGAATTTGGTAATAATTGATTACTATTGTTAGCTTAATCTGCCATTTGTTGATGACTTATTGCTAATCACTCTGCTTACATGACTGATAGAGAAATAGTTGTTTTGACATAATACTTTTTACAAATATTCTTTATGAAATATATTTTTTAAAATGTTTGTTTGTTGTTTGTCCTTTATTTATTTATTTTTAGTTTCAAATGGTTTTTGAAATCAGATCAAATTTAGTGCCCAGTCCTATATGATTTATGTGCTGTTAGGTTAAAAGTAAAGCAAGAGCAGTTTTGTCAAAGTGAAAAGTTAAGTTGGGAAATATGATCTTCTAAATTTAGAAAGTGGGTAAAAAAAATGTCTCTTTAATTAGTGGAAGGGTAAAATAGACATTTTGCACATATCATTTTGTTTTTTTGATAGATGGATGATGGTTGGGGGTTGTTTGCATTCACACGTCAAACCTTATATCAAGTATGCAAAACTCATGCAACAACAATGTAAATACTAAATACTCATGCAAGTATACAACACATTTATTTCGAGAATGCAATATATTACATCGAGATGCAATACTTTATACTTCAAAACTATTAAATCAAGAATATGACATCTGTTGTTGTATTCTCGATTTCACGGTAATGCATTCTTAATTTAATTACACTGAATGATACTTAGACCTAAATGTGTACCGAAGAGGATTCGAGTCCTCCCTCTTCGTGCCGAAATTTTGCATAAGATAGCAAGGAATATTCCCGATCGATGTTAAAGAAAAAAAAGGCAGCAAAAGCTTATGGTATTGTGACTGTGGTGTGACTGGGATGCTAAAGTGTCCTCTAAAGCTTTATTCATTACATTACCCTACTAAGTTTTCTTCTAAGTGGACAGAGTTCTTGAAGAATATTATATATAAAAAGGGTAAAGTGCACAAAACCTTCCCTCTAGTTTCAAAAACGTGCAAAAATTCTCCTTTAGGTTCACTTTGCATCCTTGTAATTTCAAAAATGTGCAAATCAATCCTTCTGGACTAAAAATGCACTTTAAGTTCTAATTTTACCCTTCTACATAATTTCTTAATATTTTCAACAATAGCAATTTTATTCTTTTATATAATTTTTTAAAAATATTAATTTAATTATAAATAAAATATTCTCGTTTTATTATCATTTCGTAGCCGAGGTGAAATAAAAAAATCTTCATTGTTAAAAAAAAACATTTGACATTACTTAGTTTCTTAATATTTTCAACAATAGAAAATTTATTCTTTTTACATATATTTTAAAAAATATTAATTTAATTATATATATAATATTATTGTTTTATTATCGTTTTGTGGCCAAGCAAAAAAAATTTAAAACAAACTTCATTGTTTTTAATTTATTTATTTTTGGTATTGTTTAAAATTTTTTTTGCTCGGCCACGAAATGATAATAAAATAATAATATTTTATATATAATTAAATTAATATTTTTAAAAAAATATATAAAAAGAATAAAATTTCTATTGTTGAAAATATTAAGAAATTAAGTAATGTCAAATATTTTTTTTAACAATGAAGATTTTTTTTTTTGCTCGGCCACGAAATAATAATAAAACAAGAATATTTTATTTATAATTAAATTAATATTTTTAAAAATATATATAAAAGAATAAAATACTATTGTTGAAAATGTTAAAAAATTATGTAGAAGGATAAAATTGGAACTTAAAATGTGTTTTTAGCTCAAAATGATTGATTTGCACATTTTTGAAACTATAAAGGTGCAAAGTGAATATGAAGGAACTTTTTGCACGTTTTTGAAACTAGAAGAGGATTTTACGCACTTTACCTTACATAAAAGTGGGCAAACAAGCTTTTTGCATGCAATGGCCTTATCACATCTTTATCCTTTACCATAACTTATTTAGTGAACCACTATTAATATGGAAATAACTAAAGTTGTTTAGAATCTGCACTTTGAAGAGTTGAATAATCAACCATGTTTTCTCAACTAACAATACAATATTTAAAAGAGGAAAGAACTTTTAAGAAAGGCTTTGAAAACAAAATTTAAATCCCAAATGAAATTAATTTGTAGATACCAAATGATAATAGAAATTCATGTTTTGCTTATTGTTGAAGAGAGTAATCCCACTCCCACCAATATGATATGATATTGGATTGACTAAACTGTAGATAGATGTAAAATGGTCTAAACTAGGACAAACACAAAAGTTTGCCATGAATGAGTCCATCAAACCACTCAAAAGTAACTCCATGATTAAGATTCCCACTTATCATATATATATATATATATATATATATATATATATAGAATGTGCACATATAGATACAAAGTTGAGAAAGGCCGACTTGATGTGGTAACTTTAATAATGAAGATTCATGAATCATGCATGGCCATAGTTTTCAGTCTTAATTTCCTAGCCCTAAAAAGTGCTCCACTTTTCTACTTTCATTCCCAATAAGAAAAAGTTACAATTAGGTTTTGTCAAGGTTGCATTCTCATTATCAATTAGTCAATCCAAATAGCAATGAGGGTACAACCTCAATGAGGACACCCTCATTTGTCTTGCTTAAGCTTTGTAAGCTTCTCATTTTTGGTGGTTGTACCATCATAGAATGGAGAAAGCCCAGTGACACTTGGGCTATATACATGTTTAGCAGTCAATTTGTACGTCTTAGCATGCAAGTGCAAACATTGTTTTTTTTTTTTTTATATGTATATAAGAGCCTGTTTGGAGTTGCTGTTAGACTGAAAAAAAATGTTTTTGTCATTAGAGCTACTAAAAAATTGTTGTTGGTAATAAAAATCTTAGGCATTTGGTAATACATTGTATAAAGTACTCTTCTATTTTTAATATATTTGGTAAGAATATTTTTTAAAATAATTATATTGCTAAATTTTACCATAATGCCTTTTAATAGAATGTTACTATATTTTATAATAACAACTTAATAAAAGAAGGGGTGAAATTGTCTTTAAAACAATAAAAAATGATAAAATTGTCTAAGGAGAAATAATTGCCTAATATATAAAACTTCTGCTCTGAACTTAGTTTTAAAAGCTACAAATGTAGCTTCATTCAAAAGCTTTACTGAGCTAAAATTGGTAACTATTAAAAACACTTCTAATGGTTACCAAACACGTTTAAATGCAAAATTTTAAAATAAAAGTACTTTTAAGCTTTTGAAAAGCAATCCCAAACAAGCTCTTTAGTATAACAACAACAAGATCTAGCCATATATAATATAAATCTAAATGTGAAACTAAGTAGATAGTGAATAAAAGCTAAATAATATTCACTAAATGACTTGTATGAAAAATTAGACATTAAAGAGAGTAAAAAAGTTATTTGTAAGTTAGCAAAGAGTCGAGATATCTGAATCAAATTAGATATAATAAGAACATAAATAATATAATATTAGTGAAAGAAAGTGATATACTAGTTAAATGGAAAAATTGCTTTCAAAACCTATTAAATGAGGAATATCCTAGAGAGAGAGTATTCATAAATGAATGTAATATAGGATTGATAAATAAAATTACTTATAAAGAAGTAGAGGACACACGTAGGAAAATGGAAAGTTAGGAAGTGAGTAGCTAACAAAGCTGTTTAACAAAATTCTAAAAGAAGGTATAATGACAAATTAACGGATGAAAAGTACAATAATACCGATTTACAAAAATAAAAGGATATACAAAATTGTGACGACTATAAAAGAATTAAATTAATAAGTCATATTATAAAATTATGAAAAAGGATAATAGAACAAAGATTAAGAAATGAATACACGATATAAGCCAAAGAGATCTACGATATAAGCTATATACTTACTTAGATAAGTAATTAAATAGAGTAGAAGTAAGAAAAAGATTTACATGTGATTTTTATACACTTAGAAAACACATATGATAGGGTCTCAAGAAGTAATTTGGTGGGCACTACAACGAAAACAAACTCCTAAAGTAATAAAAACATGTAAGACATGTATACGAACACAAAAACTAAAGTTCATATTATTTGTGGTGAAATTAACTAGTTTCCTATAAACGTAAGATTGCACTAAGTTTTGGTGATAAGCTCATTCTTATTTGCAATGATTTTAAATGAATTAACAAGAACCTCCAAGAAGGCATTCCATGGTGTAGATGTTTGTCGATAATATTATGTTACTTGATACTTCTAATTAAAGAAAGGTTAGCAACAAAATTAGATAGGTGAAAAAATGCCTTAAAATTAAAAGGATTGAGAAATAGTCAAATTAAAACGAAGTATATGGAGTGTAAATTTAATAAGGACTCGTCTCTTGATAATATAATAATAATACTTGAAAACCAAAAGATTATTCAAAATAATCACTTTCACTAGTTAGGGAGTTAGTGTCGATAATACTATGTACAAAATGATAAAATGATTGATAATGATATAACTAGTATAATTGGATCTGGATGGACAAAATGAAAACAAACTATTGACATCTTATGTGATAAAAGAATAACACATAGGTTAAAAAGGAAAATTTTATAGAATTATTATTAGATAAACTATGTTATATGGAACAGAGTATTGAGCTTTAAAAAATAAACAGGAACAACGCATTCATGTTGCGAAAATAAGAATGCTAAGATGGATGGTTGGTGTGACTAGAAGATATATGGTTAGTAATGAAGAGATATGGTAACTAATGAAAGGGTAATGAAAATTAGGAATGAGAATAGACTTAAATAGTTTGGATACATACAACAGATATATATAAATGTGCTGATAACATGAGAAAAATTAGTTTCTTTAGAAGGTAAAAAGGCTAATAAGACAAGTTAAGATAACGTGTGATGAAGTTATTAAAAACAAATTTAAAAAGTTACATATATTAGACGAAATGATGGCTAATAGAAAAAATGTAGCCGTTGTCATGGGAATAAGGCAGGAATGATGGTGATGATATTATGTATATGTATATAAATACATATATATTAGAAGAAGAAAAAGAAAAGCAGCTTATGGCCATATTCTACTCTCAGAACTTGACAATTGAATACAACAATTATGAAAATATATGTACAACATAGTGGTGGCCTTGCCCAGACTGCCATTATCATGTGCATGTCCCAATTATCAAAGGCGACAATCAATTAATCATTAAATATAAATTATTCAACATTAAATTAACAAAAATTTCAAATTAAATTTCAGTTCCATGTAAATTCTTCTTGTGACACTTCAGTTAGATTGACCACACGAGCAAGCAGTCAAACGTCCACATTATTGCACAGAAGGAAAATGAGTCTTTTGTTTTGCAGTTCTTGGTTGGTCATAGTCTTTTGTTTTGCAGTTCTTGGTTGGTCATGGCATTTTCGTGGCAGTGAAAAACACGGATAAAATGTGGTGGGTGACAATTTTTTTTTTCAATTAAAGTTGCAAATGAATTTCAAAGTAAAAGTTGAGTTTATTTATAAAAATAACTATTTTTTTTTTGTCCCCTAGCCCCCCTCACCATCGCATATAATTGAGCTGATTTGCATTTATAAAATAAATAACGAAACAAAAGTGATCAATACAAAATGAACGAGAATTTGTTATTCTTTTTTAATATTGTAGATTCGTTTTTAATTCTGTACATTTCTAACTGTTTTTATTAGTACTAGATATATTTTGATTATTGTCATTCATAATAAATTTCATGTATAATTCAAAATATATAAAAAAGACCCGTTATGAATTCAAGAATTTGTAAATTAAATTCGAATACTGATAAAATTGAATTTACGAATTGAAAAATCATTTGTTCATAGAGTCTCAATTTACGCGTTAAACGTGGGAATAACACTCTTTCGTTAGGATTGTGTGACATTGATACCACAAATATGATATTGAATTGACTAAAGTGCATATAGATGTAAATGGTCTGAGCTAGGACAAACAAAAAAAAGGTTTGCCATGAATGAGCTAATGAAACAAGGAGTAGAATCCAACACTCACTCAAATCAATTGGATGATTTAGATTCCCACTTATGATAGATAGAATGTGCACACATAGGTACAAAGGCTGAGAAAGCCCCACTTGCAATCTTAACCTCCATTTAATAATTACTAGTCATTTCACTTTTCTTCTACTTACCTTCATAATAAGAAGAAGTTAGACTTGACACCCTCATTTAAACTTGCTTTCATCAATATTGTCATTGAAATTAAGTTTTGTAAGCTTCTCATTTATGGTGGCTGTACCATAGATGTGAGAAGGCTAAGTGTCTATTATAATTTATATTCTATACTACGTGTTTAATTAGGAGTCAATTTCAACATTTGTTTTAGCCTGCAAACACTCTTTTGTTTGTTGTGTATGTATGCGCGTGTGTATATATATATACACACACACACACATATATATATATATATATATATATATATATATATATTGTGGATGACCATATTCTACTCTCCAACTTGACAATTGAATGCAACAATTACGAAAATATATGTTATGATATAGTGGTGGCCTTGCCCAGACTGCCATTATTAGACCATTTCTAGCTGAATTTTTAAATTTCATACAACAAATTTATTTGAACTAAGATGTGACAAATTGACATATGATATGTCAAATTTATTCATATTTTGTCTTTTAATTTGACATATCAAGTTTTTTTTATTATTTTTATCGCAACAAGTTTTAATGATAAGAACAATTCATTTGACATATAAAAAAAGTTGTATATGATTCTATGCGAAATGATAACTAAACATTTGACTATTTGATCGAAGTAAACATAATGATTGTCAATACTTTTACGTGCATGTCCTAGTTATCAAATGAGAAAATGAATTAATCATTAAGAAACATTAAATATAAGATCAATCAGCATTAAATACATAAAAATTTCAATTGCGGGTAGATAGAGTAAAATTCTTGCTTGTGACACTTTTGAGTCAAATTGACCACACGAACAAACATTGACAGTATTGTACACAAGGAAACTGAGTCCTTTTTTTAGCAGTTGCTGGTTTGGTCATGGCAGTGAAGAAGACAGATAAAATTGGTGGGTGACAAAACGTAAAGTTGTAAATGAATCATCACTCGTGAACATTTTGGGATTTAGTAAAAAAATAAAAAGTAATTATAATATGATAAAATACAAAATATATAAATAATAATTATATATTTCACCAATGAAACCCGAACTCACCTTTATGGGTTCAATTTGAGTCGAATTCAAACTCCACATAACCAGTTTATTTGCAATCCCGTTGTCACACAACACAAGTAAAAGATTATACATGGAATTAATTGACTTTGAAAAGTTCAATACCTATTTATTGATGAATAAAGTAACAAACATAACAAAAAAAATTAAAAATAACATATTTCACAAGTCTAGTTGAACTTGAGCTCAAATTTCTTTAATTAAAACATATTTAATCTATTAGATACATTAATTAATTAATTCATTCATATTAGCTAGTGATCAAAACAAGTTCTTAATTAAACAAGTGGCGAAGGTTTGACTGAGTTCATTGGATTATGGATACATATTTATTATTTAATATACATATAAACTCCTAAATGTAGGAACACAATGATAGTTTTCACTCCAATGACAGGAATACCCTCATAATTGAACAAATTGGCATCTTAAATTTGGAAACAAAATGTGTATTATTTAAATGCTGTTTGTACTTTTTGGTAAAAAGCGTATTGTGGGATCAGCAACTGTCGGTACTCAAAACCGTATGTTCCCCTCAAGTTTGTTGCTTTCGCTTTCTTCATCTCTGTTTTCATGATACCTTCCTCTCTCTCTCTCTCTCTCTCTCTCTCTCCTTCCTTCCTTCCTTCCTTTTGGCTCTTCTCTTTTGTATCTACGTCTCTGTCTTCTAACACTGAAACCCCACACACTCTGAAACAATAATACGTACATTCCTGCAGGCCATTTTGATATCTCTTCGTTTCGGGCCTTTCACTTTTGCTCATCCCAATCGCTTCTCTCTCTTTCTTGGGTCACGTATTTCACATGACTACTCCAATCAGTAGCACCTCAATTTCCTTGAAGATTTAGAGAGAGATAGAGGAAGATACTTAGTACATTTGATTTCTGCCTGAAACTAGTAATTCACTTGATGAGCATTTTGGAACAACTGATTTCATTTTGTTTTTTTTGATTTTGTACTGAAGAAATCTTGTGATGGGTTTGAGGAGTTGAACAAGATTGGATGAGGGTTTGAGTTCGTTGGAGGTGGGATGAATCAGCGACAGAAGAGTGGTAAAGAGAGGGGCTCGGATGGGGTTGAAGATGTTGTTATTGTTGCTGTTAAAGCATCTAAGGAGATCCCAAGAACCGCTTTGGTTTGGGCTTTAACTCATATTGTTCAACCTGGAGCTTTTGTGAAGCTTCTTGTTGTCATCCCTGCCCACACCTCAAGTAATATTCTTTGCCTATTTAAGTATACATATATCAACATACATATATGCATAGGTTTTGCTCAATTTATCTTTTAATTTTGATGTGACAAATTGACAATGACAGTTTAGATGTTCATTGCTCGCATTAATACATTTATCTGTTTGCTGTGCCGCTTAAATTTATTTGAGTATGAAGTATTTTACTTAAGAAAATGCTCATGGATTTGTAGTTACATTGCCCTGTCAAATATGAGGAAGTGGCTAGGTCGTATGTCCAAGTTTGTTCTTTAAATGGTTGGTGTCCAGTATTTAGTTTTTGTGATAGTCATATGGCACCAACCACAATGGCATCAATCAATACTCTCTCAGTCTCTCTCTCTGTATATTTATATGTATACAACTTAGTTAATTGGGTTTGTTAAAACATCTTTGCTGGAAGATATCACTTTGTTATTTGAAATTCACTCATATGAATACTTTTATGGAATTTAAATATATCACTCCTTGTTATTATTGAGCTTGTTAACAGAAAATTTTCCCATAGAGGTCATTGTAAACATCAAAGAACACATTGTTAAGTTGAGTTTGATGTGTGTGTACTCCTACTTTGTTGAGTTTATCATCACACATTAATGAAAATATCGATCAAGAACTTAATGTGCACGTGTCTTTGTGTGCCAGAGTTTCTTAGCCCCACGGTGATTCTTCCTTATTTATTTGTTATTTTTTGTGTTTTACAACTTCAGAGTGATTCAAACTTCAAAATTTTCAGATAAAAAACTATGGAGTTTTCCAGGATTTACTAGTGATTGCACTGCTGGTCACTGGAAATCTTTCTCGGGAACAATTTTGGATCAGAAGGATGAGATTACAAAGTCATGCTCCCAAATGATGCATGAACTCCATGATGTTTATGATCCAGATAAGGTAAGGGCTTTATTTGTTTTCAAATTTTAACTCTTAGATGCTCTATGTCAAGTACTGAGTGTTACAAAAATTCCATCCTATTCACAGATAAAGGTCAAGTTAAAAGTTATTTCTGCCTCGCCATGTGGAGTAGTGGCTGCTGAAGCTAAAAGAGCTCAAATAAACTGGGTTGTATTGGATAAGTAATATATTTAGTATGAATTCACTTCTAGTTCTAGAGAGCATTTATTTGTGTGGAAGTATATGATGCCAATGGTTTTTGATTCCACTAAATCTGTTTCTTATTAGTCAAAATTTTCTGCATGGACAATTTTGCCTACAATTTAGTTCATTCTGCGTTAATTTATGTTTCAATTGATTATTATTTGCATTTCTGGATAGACAACTGAAAAAGGAGGCAAAAGCCTGCATGGAACAGCTGGAATGCAATGTTGTGGTGATGAAACGGTCTCGGCCAAAGGTGCTTCGTTTGAATTTGGTTGGATCAACTAATATGGAAACTGAAGTGTCTTGTCATTTGCCACCTGGGTCAGAAGCATTCAACGAAAATCTGAAAAATGACCATGATTTGTGGAATGCTATTCGGGTGCCAAATGTAACTCCATCAAGTAGTCCAGAGCAAGAGATGTCATTCACTACAACTGATGTTGGAACATCATCAATATCAAGCCTAGATCCAGGGGCTTCTCCATTTTTCATCTCTGAAATGAACTGGGATCCAAAGAAAGAAGGTTTGTTATCTACTGAAGGAAACCTCAACCTTGATGAATTTGATTCTGACACTGACAGTGAGAAGATGAGTTCCCCTTCAACAAGTTTATGTTCCCAGTCATGGATGGTAGATATTCTCAGCTCTGGCAGTGAATTTTCACAGAATTTGGTGGAAAGGTCACAAAGACCCCGTGGTAAATCTCTGACTTCCACGTCTGAAGTATTACTGGGGAAATTCTCTGAACTTGGTCGAAACCCAGAAATTGGAATGCTGAATTACAGGGTTGATTTGGACTTAGGCAAGAATGTGAGAGAAGTGATATCATTTTCAAGAAATGCACCTCCTGACCCACCCCCATTGTGTTCAAAATGCCAGCATAAAGCACCTGTCTTTGGAAAACCTCCTAGGTGGTTCACCTATGCCGAGCTTGAACATGCTACAGGTGGATTCTCTCAAGCTAATTTCTTAGCTGAAGGTGGATTCGGTTCTGTATACCGAGGAGTCTTACCAGATGGCCGGGTCATTGCTGTCAAACAATATAAACTGGCTAGTTCTCAGGGTGATCTTGAATTTTGCTCAGAAGTGGAAGTCCTAAGCTGTGCACAGCATCGAAATGTTGTAATGTTGATCGGATATTGTGTGGAGGACAGTAGAAGGTTACTAGTTTATGAATATATTTGCAATGGGTCTTTGGATTCTCACCTGTATGGTAATTTCCTTTCTGAATCTATTTGTTTTGTAATTTTTAGTGCTGGAATAATTGATAATGCTTTGTAGTAGAAGTGATCGATAAGCACCACTATCCTATATGGCTTGGCTCTTTAAAATACTATTTGTTTTCTATTGCAGTTTCTTAGTATTTTCATCTTAAACCTTGACATATTATAAAAGGTCAGTTTACAATGGTGATCCCTATTAATCGGGCATGTTGAGAGGTTCAAAGCTTTGACATTATCAAAATGACTGCCAGGGACTTGAACCAATGTTCTGACACTTAGTAGTCAGAGTATTTATCACTGCATATTTTATATTTTAATAAGTTTAAATTGTAAATTTATAAAAGCCTTACATATCATATATTTTAAAATTTTAACCTTCTTAGAATCCCATGTTTAAGCTGACCTAAATGACCAGATTGGTAGACTGTAATACGGGGTCACTGCCTTTATTAATTCATATTTATTTTTATTTAGGGATTATCATCATCGCCGCCTTCTTATAAGTCTTGTCCACTTACTGCCTAGGCAATGATTCCTTCTATTCCATTCTGAGAACCATATTCTTTGTTTAGTACTGGAGAACTTAAAAGTAATACTTTTTCTGTCAAAAATTGATGGGAATGGATTATGTGATCCTGTTAGGGAACATAATCTGAACTGTGTACATCAAAGCTATTCTCATAAGTTATTGATGCAATCACTTCTGCAGACAATTAAGTTAATTGCAATTTTGGGTTGCAGGACATAGTCAGGATCCACTGGAATGGTCTGCACGACAAAAGATTGCAGTCGGAGCTGCTCGAGGGTTGAGATACCTTCACGAAGAATGTAGAGTTGGTTGTATTGTCCATCGTGATATGAGGCCAAACAATATTCTCTTAACTCATGATTTTGAACCATTAGTACGTCGTTCTCTCTTACTTCTCTTTACTAAAGTCCTATGACTTTTTTTATTATTATAATTTTACATTATAAATTGTTGGCTAAATCAATTTTCTATGAATCTTCTCTTGCAAAATGAAGGGAAACTCTTTCTTTGAAAACCAAGCGCTTTAAGTGATTTGGTTGAAACCAAACACGTGAAGCTAAAAGAGATTATTGGTGAAAGCTAAAACCTAATTTATTTATTTTGGATTATATAGTATCGGCATTATGTCATTCTTTTAGAAAGAAAGTTAAAAGAGATTATTGGTGAAGGAAAAGAACAACCCCAAGAAAGGAAAATGAGTTATCCTTTAGCACCACTAATACAACACTCGAGCTAAATGCAAAGAGTAAGCAAATTCTACACCCCAGAATCTGCATTCTCATAGGCCTTACCTAGGGATCCATCAAATCTCTGCCTTTAAAGAAGGCAAATCCAAGGTCCCTGCTTTATTTAAGCCCTTGAAAGCAGTTTCAAGGAAGAACTAATATCTGGAGGGGCACCACAAGAAATGCCTGTCAGTCAAAACGTCTCAGTCAAGGAGTGTAACTCATAAGAGATAGGGCCGATGGAAGAAAAGATCATTGGAGATCTCATCATGTAAAACAAGGAGTTTGGAATTATATTATTCTTCATGCACCCACATATTTGTCTGCCAACATACTTTTTCCTTATAGAAGTCTATGAAACCGTTGCCTTCCCTTGCTTATTTTTTATTGAAAAGCAAGTCAGATCTGAGAACAGTTCTTTATTTCTTCTCCTTCTTCCTCTAATTTCACTTTCTTAATAGGTTGGAGATTTTGGTCTAGCAAGGTGGCAGCCAGATGGTGACCTGGGTGTAGAAACAAGAATAATTGGAACATTTGGGTACATCTGAAGTATAAACTTTTGCATCATGTTAATTCTATCTTCAAGTAATATATATTAAATGAGCCACCCTGACTTTATGTAGGTACTTGGCTCCAGAATATGCTGAAAGTGGCCAAATAACTGAAAAAGCTGATGTGTATTCCTTTGGGGTAGTATTGGTGGAGCTCGTCACTGGACGGAAAGCTATCGATATAAACCGGCCCAAGGGCCAGCAGTCCCTCACTGAATGGGTACGAGTTAAACAACTTCAGTGTCCTATGTTAAATTGGGTCCTTTGAATATGTAATATAGGAAATTATCGAATTCTTTAATGAACAATGAATTGTCTTCATCTTTTCTTTTCATGGTAATAGTACATGTGTGTGCTTTTGTTCTTGTGTCTTTCTTTGGTTTTCCATTCAAAGCAAAGTTGAAATTAAAATTTAACTTGTTGTGCTCATGTTTGAAATTGGATCAGGCACGCCCTTTGCTAGAAAAACGCATCATTGATGAACTGATTGATCCATGCTTGAGGAACTGCTATTCAAAGCGAGAGGTTTATTGCATGCTGCACTGTGCTTCCTTGTGCATCCGACGAGATCCTCATTTGAGGCCTCGCATGTCGCAGGTCGGGGAATTTGAACTCATTTTCATCTCCTCTTTTGCTTTATAGACAAAAATTGCTTCTACTTCAAAAGCTTAAGCTGTACTTCAACATCCCCCCTATGGTGTAACTTTAATATTTAAATCCTTCAACACGCCCTCTCACGTGTGGCCTTCTTTTGGTCCAACACGTGTTTCAATTTTAATTATTCAGGATGACGGTGAGGTTTGAACTCGAGACCTTTGGCTTTGATACCATGTTAACTACCATCTACTCTAAAAGCTTAAGCTGTTAGAGATGGTGTAACTTTAATATTTAAATCCTTCAACAATTAGATATTGAGAAGAAATTGATGTGGCTGAGTGGATATACTTTGCCCTATATCTCACTTTTTTTGTCAGCATATTGGGATTCGAATTTATATTTTACCCACAATGCACCTCATAGCTTACATGCATCATATGCTCTAAAAATGTGTTGATGCGAAAATTTTTGATTAAAAAGGAGATAATTCTGCACCATCCTTCATCCATTTGAAGAATGCCACATGAAAGCAACCTCATGGATCTTAAGGGTGCATCTGGAAGGAACAATGGTTTCTTAGTTCCGTAGATTTACATATGCTTACTGTTTGGTGATCATGAAGACCTATTAATGTACTTTTTAATTATTTTTACATTGAATGACTTGCTTTGGAGAAAATCCCTAAAAAGTAATGCAACTAAGGTAATTTAGATATTCTCTGCAAACACTTCATTTGCAAAATCTTGCTTAATGCAACTAAGGTAATTCAGATATTCTCTGCAAACACTTAATTTGCAAAATCTTGCTATTATGCACCATATGATTACATTTTTAACAAAATTACCTATGTATTGTTATTGAGAGGGCTTAGCCTCCCTCCTTTATACCTGCGAAACAAAAGAAAAGGCCTTGCTTGCCGTATCTTACTGATACAAGGAATTGATACTAGTGGACCTAACCCTACATCTCACTTCTTGTCAGCATATTGGTTATATCTTAGTAGCATCATATTCTTTGAAACTGTGTTGGTGTGAAGTTTTTTTTTTTTAGTCCTAGTTGGTACACACACACCCACCCCAAAGAATTTTTGCACCCAAGAGGACTTGATCCTTAGACCTAATGCTTGCTAGGCTCTAGGCCAAGTTCTTTACCCACTTGAGCCAACCCCTTGGGGTTGGTGTGAAGAATTTTGATTAAGGAACACCATATCACAGCAATTGCATGGACCTAAAGGTTGTGTTTGGAAGGAAGAATGATTTCTGAGTGTTGTTAAATACAAATATGCAGAGTGTTTGGTGATCCTGAGACCCATATATTGTACTTTTAGTGTCAGCTTTACAGCTATGATGAACACATTGCTGATAATTCTTTTTATAACTTGCATGTTAAGATATATTTTTATCTTGAATGATTTAAATATGGATCAAATCCCTAAAAAGAAATGTAGCTATTCTCTTTAAACACTTTCGTTTGCAAAATATTGCTAATCAAGCATTATATCATTATATTTTTTTTAAAAACACCTGTGCATTGTGGAAAACTATTAATAGGTTCCAAATAATTGAGAACACTGATAGTCTGCTTTAGATCATTTAGTTAATAGGTTCCAAATAATTGAGAATACTGGTAGTCTGTTTTAGATCATTTAGGGAGCCATTTATGGTCTTCTTTCAACCTTTAGAAGAGGAAATTCATCAAACAATCCTAGAAATTGGTTCCAATCATGCCCTGCAACTTTTATAGTAGGTTATTCGAACTAGCAAGATCTTTGCCCTTCTACCAGAGAAGTACTGGCTTAGCCCCCTTTTTGCACTGAGTTGTATCTAATCCGCATCGATAACAAGACTATCGTGCTTTGTCTCATTTTCACTAGCTGGGCACTTGAAAAAAGTTAGGGACACCTCAGGCTGTTGATATCAGTTGGAGACGATGGAATTCTTAGCCCCCTTT
Source organism: Cornus controversa (assembly GCA_026545225.1). Lineage (NCBI taxonomy): Eukaryota > Viridiplantae > Streptophyta > Magnoliopsida > Cornales > Cornaceae > Cornus > Cornus controversa. Next base: position 46,449,046 of record CM048851.1, read on the forward strand.
TGCATTATTCAGTAAAAATAGATTCCTAGGGGACCTTTTAACATCAATTTTAAATTTTAAAGCACTGATGATTGTTCCTTTACTGTTTTTAATTTTTGCTTTCAATTTTCCAAAACAGGTCCTTCGGATGTTGGAAGGTGACATTTTGATGAACTAGAGTAAATATGTGTCAACCGTTGGACATGATGTGGGAAAAAGGCTGTAGAGAGAAGAATGTAATCAGAACAAGAGCAGGAGCAAGATCGATGTTGAAGACTGAAGTGATTAAATATTGATTTTGGCAGCAGAAGGTTCAAGTGGGAAGCTTTTGGTATTGCATAGAAAGCAGCTTAGATGGAGAGAGAGAGAGTAAAAAAAGAGTACTTCATGTGAGGACAACTTGTATACACTCCACATGATGTGCAACAGCTAAATTTCTTTGCATTTTGGACTAAACCCAATGCGTTTGGCTTCTCAGCTGTATTTATAGTTGTGAGAATCCACAGATACAGAAGTTTATACTTCCCTATTGGGTGAAAAAAGGGAGCAAGGGGTTTAAGCAATGACAATGGAGTGTAGTATATCAGTATATAGCATCTTGTAGTCTTGTGGCTTCAGTTATCTATCATAATCTACCGTTTTGCTTATAATGTCAGCCTCTGTTCATTTAGATGATTTTTATGGATCTTGCATGGTAATTGTTAGATTATATATTTCTTATTATATCTGCTGTTAGATTTATTTCTTTTTCTAAATCATATATGTTTCTTATACCTTCTCTTAAACTATCTAAAACTAGGATTTCTTGTCTTCTAAGTTTACTTAGCCTCCAAGATTATGTGCCTATAAATAATCTTTTATGTATTGTTCACAAATTCAATTTAATAAAATACAATTATCTTTTTTTATTTCTAACCGTGATTATGAAAAGGTCCCTTTTGCAAATTAACGTATATGCAGAGTTACAAATATTATGTAATTAAATGTGCTAAGTGAGAGCTGGATGTTGTTCAAGCAAAAAAATAAATTATAGAATCCTAAAAGAGAGAGAGAGAGAGAGAGAGAGTGTGTGATGGAAGGTAATTCTTGAATAAATAATTTCAAATTTTAAATCTGCTGGTTTATGAACCATATATACCTGTAGTAAATTCAGGATCTATACATGATGGAATGGTAAGGTTGGCAAGTGTAAAATTGAGGGTTTAAGACTCAAGACTCTCAGAATTGGTTACTTTATGTGATGTATAATGCCATGACTTGGTGCAATGATAAATTTTTTACCAATTAAACATAACAAATGTAAGCATATTTCCAGACAGTTGCATGTCATAATTGGAGGAACTTCTTAGATTTGAAGCATGTCGGATGTAAGCCCATCCGGTATGATGGCTCTCCATAAGAAAAAATGATTTGTAGTCAATATCATATAAACTAAGCAGATCATTCTCTAGTGTACGTCACATTTTTAACATCAGCAAAAGATGTTTTCACCTTTCGTAATTATTCATTGTAGTAGATAAATGATTTAGAATTTGACAATCGGACAATTCTAAACGAAGACAGTCGGACAATTTTGAACAAGGAATGACGATGTCCTCAGTTTAGAATTGTCCCAACCGTCAAACTTCGAATAATTGCTCATACTAATAACGATGATGATATAAGTTTTATAGTATAATATTACTCTACATTTTAACACATGTGAGATAATAAACAATATTACCAAGCCCTTGCTGACACTGGTGATTTAAACAAAAGTCAAAAGGAGATTAATAAGCAATTCCCTAACAAACAAATTTTTTTTGTTCTATTACTCTCTTTTGGAAGATTCCTTTATATATAATGCCAAATGGGTCTAAAAGAAATTAGCAAATGAAGGTCACGTTTAATAGTTCAATATATATCTATATATATAAAGTCCCCAACTCAGCTTTCTGGTACATTGATTATTAAAAGCATTAACTACTAATCCTTGACAATATGTCTCAAACTCAATGTATTCTAATAATATTTTTAAGACAAATGAAACTAGTAGGTAAAGATATCAAAATCCAATATGTTAGGTTTAGTCCACATTTTTGTGTTGACATATAAGTATTAGGACCATTTGACAGAGCTTTTATTTCGAATTTTACGCAAAAGAAGAAAGAAGCAGAAGTTAAATGAGAAAACTGGTATTCACCAACTTCTTTTGAACGTTCTTTTTGGATTTCGAATCTCTTCAGCCTTATCAATCCAAACACTCTTCAAAACAGTTTTTGAACTTGAAAGCCGAAAATCACTTTTCAAAAGTCAATCCAAACAGGACCTTACTCTATATGGGAATGATAATATTCTGTTTTTCTCCTTTTATTAGGTCCAAGATTTTGTTCATGACAATAATATCTAAGCAGATGTCATTGGCTACCATACAAAAATAAATTTAATGGAAAAAAGAAAAGAAAGTACAGAAATAAATTTAATGGAAAAAAGAAAAGAAAGAAAAGTGAGATGTCATATACATATACATATATATATATATATAAAAGAAAAGAAAGAAAAGTGAGATGTCATATATATATATATATATATATATATATATTTCTTTCTCCTTTCAAAGTTTTCGAGAGAATGACATAGAAGAAAGAAGAAATATAAGAGAAAATAGAAGAAAAGAGAAAAGAAAGAAGGAGAAATTGGATTTTTTTACCTTTATTTGGTTAAGTAGAGAAAGTGGTGGGATTTTCAAAAACAAAACATATTTAATTTTAGGATTAATTACTCTAATCTCTCTTGAGGTTTGACTTAATTATTCTCAAATTAATTTTTTTGCAAAATTAATCTGACATCTTTGTCAGACTAACAATCTAATAAACAAAATCACATCTAATACAATTACAAAAGTTTTCTCAAATTATAATGCTTTTGTGTAAAAATAACCTCAATTTATAATTATTTGACTGATATTAACATTATTATATATCTATTTTCTCCATCAATGACACACTAACACTACTGCCACCGATGATAGTTTTGACATTTTAATTGTTTATGTTAATTGACTTTACCGGAGCTATCTGTAAATTAACGGCAGGGTACTCAGAATAAGGTCAACCAAACTTCAAAGGAGGTTGTCCATCATATTTTAAAATTTTTAATCCAAGGATAATTAGGTAAAATCTCATGAAATGTCAGAGTAATTTATCCTTAATTTTAAATTTTTAATAGGAGAGAAGAGGTAAAAAAAAAAAAAAAAAGAAGGAAGAATAAAACAAGAGAAAAAGAAAAAGAAGATTAGGATCATTTGTTTCCTTGAGATGAAAAAGTGGAGGGATTTAAAAGATTTTTTTTTCTCTTCTTCTCTTGTTTGGCATTAGAGAAGAGAAAATACCAAAAAAACAAAAAAGAGAAAATTTAAAGAAGAGGAAAAGATAATGTAATTATTTTTTGGGTAAATTACTCTGACCTTCCTTGAGGTTTTGCTTAATTACTCTTTGATTAAAAAATTTTAAATATGGTGTTTAACCTCTCTTGAGATTTGGTTGACTTTATTTCGGATGCCTCCTGTCTTTAATTGACCGTCAGTTTTGTTGAAGTCAATTAACATAAAAAAATAAAAATGCCGAAACTATTTTGAACGGCAATAGTGCTGATGTGGCATTGCTAGAGAATATATATATATATATATATATATATATATATATATATGAGATTATTTTTGCACAAAAATTTTATAATTTAATGATACTTTTGTAATTGTATATTAAATGTGATTTTTTTTTAACAAATTGTTAGTCGACATGGTGTTAGAGTAATTTTATAAAAACTTTAATAGAGAGATAATTAAGTTTAATTTTAGGAGAGTCCAAGCCGTGGTAGTTAAACTTATCTAATCTATGTTTTTGAGCACTAATTAGTGCGACTATTTGGATGTTTGAACTGATATGACTAACAAAATGATTTCATTTTCAGAAATTATTTATTTAGGTTACTGTTTGTCTTTTACTTTAAAATCTGGACATATTCATTGACCCTATCTCAAATAATCCAACTTCCAGAATTGTTGGTGGAAATAACCTAGAAATTGAAACCTTCAAAGCTGATTGTACTCATTTTTTTTCCCATATCGATCTTCTTCACGGGTCTTGAAAACAATGACACGGTTTTAAACTATTCGGTGAATTTGGACGTGTTGGTTGATCAACACCAACTTTCAAAGTCATTTTCCAAGATAGCTCTAACAACCATCCTTCAGACCATTGGAAGATCAAGTCTACTCTCCCTCTCTCTCTCTCTCTATATATATATGTGTGTGTATACGTAGAAGTTTTGACTAGACAAAAGCAATGAAGTAGAAGTAACATTAAATAGTTTTTGTATTTGTACTAGGTTGAATTGAAAGTAGATCGTACTCATATAAATTAATGTTAAAGAATGAAGTAGAAGTAGATGGACATTTTTTCAAGTCCATATACTGTATATCTCTTGGTTCTTTTGATTATTGAGAATGTATTGTTCTCAGATTTTAACTAATTTGTCAAATTTCAAGTCAGTAGCTAGACTATATATATATATATATGTATGTATAACATGAGAAGTAATTATTGTTTTCAATTTATGCATAGAAATATATATGACTTTCTTAAAAAAGAAAAAAGAAAGAAAAAAAAGTAAGCTAGTTGATCCAGAAACTATGCCCAGTACCTAAGATCTTTTCTGAACTTTCACTGTTGGAAGGCAACTGACGTTTGTAAGGGGAGGAATATTTTCTTTTACAAAGTGATTATTATTCATAAACCATACTTTTGTATACATGTCTACAATATATATCTATATATTGAAGTATCCTTACTGTATTTTTATTTTATTTTTACAGAAATTTTCATACACTGTATCCGTATAGTATAATGTCAAAAAAAAAAAAACGAAAACCTATCCATGGCATCCAATCA